>CM035167.1:83731973-84331973 GCA_020205615.1 Panax quinquefolius | reverse complement strand
ATTATTTATTATTCATTGGAATAACTTCAGATATCTGAGCCTTACTATATGATCTTGGAGTTTATTTGAAATATAATATTCACTTGGAGACAGTGGAGATAGTTATATGTCAAGAGAAGACTCACCATTGGAAAGAAGATGATAGTAATCTTCTTGTTTTTTCTTTGGGGTCTATTAGGTCAACCAAGGATAATTACGTGAATCATATGATATCTATTATAACCTGACGCATGGCCTCCCGTATACGAAGGTTTCCTTGAGCACTTCCCAAAGATTTTAATTTCTAAAATAGTTTTTGACTATACTTTTATGTAAAGTACCATTGTAAGGTTGTGGGTTGAAGCACCATAGAGAGTTACATACATTTGTATTAAAACTCATAGATTAAGCGTGGTCGTATTACATCTGACGGTGTCAATGATTGCATAAATGAAGTTGTATTTGAATTTTGTACCATGTATCTGGCGACTCAGAATGGGTGATGTATACCTAATTTTGGGGGCGTCACATTTGGTATCAGAGCCATAAGTGTGAAGAGCCCCGAGCCTCTCATTTGGTGACTTCAAGTCTGGAATGCAAGCAGGACTCTTCGTAGGGACGCCGTCTTTCTATTGGCAAAGTCGATAGTATCAATGTGAAGTGCTATCCAAGTAAAGGGATTAGAGTCACATTTGGTATCAGAGCTTAGGGATATGGTATCAGAGCTTAGAGATAAGAGTCTAGAACTAGGAGGGGAGAGACGAGTTATATACTTCGCTAGTGTGTGACTTACCTAAGCTGAAATTATTTACTTGATAAGTTGATAAATTGTGATATGTCAATTAACCTTTATTTTGAAGATATATTCTAGAATGATATCTGAAATACAGGAGATGAGCAATGAAAAAAATCATGATACAGATGATATAACAGGGAAGGTACAATCCGAAAAGAAAGCAAGGTATTCTCATCTCTTCGAATATCAGGTACGTACGTAAATTTCGAGGGTGAAATTTCATAAGGAGGGGTGATTGTGAGACCCCGAATTTTATGAAATAAAAGTATTCAAATTTTTTGGTAAATAGCACGGTATTGATTATTGATACTTATGTGATAAGTCACTCAGTTTTGTTTTATTGGTATTATTAATGTAATAAAACAGAAAAACTTTTTATATAAAACAGAATACTTTTATAAAGTTATTCTATAAATAGAATATATTATATTCTATTGTGCGTAGTATTTTGTATAGTAAAATCTTTTTATATAAAGCGAATACTTTTATAAAGTTATCATTTTTATTGATAATAATTAGAATATATTATATTTTATTATGCATAGTACTGCGATAGTGTTTGCATAGTAAAATCTTTTATAAAGTTATTCGTTTTATTAGATTATAAATAGAATATATTATATTTTATTTAAAAGATTTTGCTTTAAATATGAGCAGTTAGATTAAAGTAAATCAACGGGTACATTCATGAGTTAGTTACTTATGTAGTCCATTTTCCTATAAATAGAAGCTTATTCCTTCATTATTTTTTACGAATTTACTGAAACTCTAGAGAGAGAAACTATAGAGAGAGTTCTTCTTCTATAATGTTGAGCGTATTTCTTTAGAGTTTAAGAAAGCTTTGAGCGTAGTGCAAGTTTTCTTCATGTATATTCCCGCCCTACAAGTCGGAATACTTTTCTTTTTAAAGTAGGGGATATAATTGTCGTACTCGTAAAGGATATTATTATTATTTATTATTCTATTGGAATAACCTGTATACGGGCACTACCTATATGATCTTGGAGTTTATTTGAAATATAATATTCACTTGGAGACAGTGGAGATAGTTATATGTCAAGAAAAGACTCACCATTGGAAAGAATATGATAGTAATCTTCTCGTTTTTCTTTGGGATCTATTGGGTCAACCAAGGATAATTCTGTGGCCATATGATATCTATTATAACCTAGACGCATGGCCTCCCATGTACGAAGGTTTCCTTGAGCACTTCCCAAAGATTTTAATTTCTAAAATAGTTTTTGACTATACTTTTATGTAAAGTACCATTGTAAGGTTGTGGTCGAAGCACCATGAGAGTTACATACATTTGTATTAAAACTCACAGTTAATTGTGGTCATATTCTATACGACAGCTCAACAGTTGTATAAATGAAGTTGTATTTGAATTTTGTACCATGTATCTGGCGACTCAGAATGGGTGATGTATACCTAATTTTGGGAGCGTCACAACTATGCAATATAAATAATATAATAATAAACTAGTTTGGGAATATTGTGGTAGCCAAACAAGGCCTTGTGGCCTTTGGCTTATTCTAACGTACGTCCATTGTTTTTTTTAATTGATAACCACGATCATCAGTTGGGTTATTCTACTTCACGTCTTATTTCTTCTAAGACCAAAGCATCAGAGTGTTGAGAGAGAGAGAGAGAGAGAGAGCTTGGAAGAGAGAATCACAGAGAATTTGGAGGAAAAGAAGGGTTGTTAATTGTTCATTCTAATCAAGGGTTCAAGGTATAAGCTATTCCTATTGTTATTTTTAGTTTTGGTAGTATATGAATATATCTTCTTGGTATGATTTGGAAATCACTTGAATTATGATGTATACATGTTCTTGTAAAATTTCAAAACTCTGTTGATTATCATGTGTACATGTTATCTGTTATCAAATTTATGAGAATTCGGGTTTTAGTAAGAAAAGGAAAATCACAGTGTTTTGTGTTCTTATAATATAGCCATAGAATGTACCAAATTTCTTGTCCAATATGTGTATAAAACTGTAAATTGATGCTTGTATATGGTAGTTCATTGAGATACGATCATAACGTAAATTGAATGGGATGATTTGGTCAAGAAGTGAGTTCACAGTGACGATTTCTGGACAGACTATCAAAAATGGAGTTTTCATGAGAAAACATGAAAATTAAGGAATTAAAATAGTTGTAGTTGTTGTTAAATTGTGCAAAGTGGTTGAATATGTTAGCAATCATGTTTAGGATAGTTGTATATTTATTTTACATGTTGTTATCACTGTTTGATGGGTGAAATTTGTGTTTGTTGGGCTAAAATGGCTCTTCATTCACCGCCGAAGTCTCGTCGTCATTTGTGCATCCGGTAGCAATTACTGGCAATGTGCCAAGGCAAAAAAATGGCACAATTGCTTGGTTCCAAGTCTATGTGTGGTAGCAAATTGCACACACCTACAATTGAGATAATGAGGTGCCGCTTATTTGCGTGTCGGGCTTATTCGGACTTGTGTTAGTTTAGTGAATATGTTAATGATGTTAAAACATGTTATAAACTATAATAACAGATGTTAATGTGTTGAAATGCAAAGTACAAAGATTTGAAATAATTATTTAAATAAGTTATAAAATGAAACCAAATGAGATGTTTTCGAAAGATAGAGTTGAACGACTAAGTTATGTTGATCAATGGGTAATTTTAGAAGCGTTAAGTATGTTAACTTACATGGTTAGGTGCTAGGTTAAATGATGGTTTAAACCCTAAAGTTAATATTCATACAATTAATTGTTGTTGCGATTTCGATGATATGTGTAGGGTAATTGGAGATTATTTCATTTGTGTAGCTTACAAAGAAGGCAAGTCTTCTAACTCTATACTTTCATTGAGTTAGTTTGTTATGGTTATGCAAGTTCTCTAACTCTACTTTCATAAATGTTCAAGTTTCTAAATCTTATATTTGTCATTGAGCAAGACTATTGATTCTATTCTGATAAATGATTGAATAAGCTCATGTAACCTAATTCGTTACATCGAATGAGTTTCACATTCTCATTTCTTGTTATTAGTATTCAAAACATATGTTGTTCTAACACATTGGTTCAAAGGAGATTGTTTTAATTCATTGAATATAATACTTTGCATATATATATATATATATATCATGTTTATTCAGTTATATATTGTCGATATTCGATCTTTGACTTTGATAGCCTTGTTCAGTTATACATTCTTGTATTAAATCTTTATTTATGGAAATTGAATAAGTGTTCTAAAATTCTAGAAACACTGATAAACTAGTTCCAAACTAAACTTTCTTTAGTGCGGAAATTCTAAATTCAAACTGAGATGAACAACCCTAACATAGGGGATTTTGTACGTGTAACGTTTAGATGTTTATGCACAATACATGGTACAAAGGGCTGATCCCCCTGAGTACGTTAAGAAGAGTCTGTACTGTAGTGCCCCCAAATCTGGGTATCTTCCAACCCGACAGATGGTGCTATACTGTACAACATTCATACATTCATTCAATTTAAAAGTCTCAAAGAACGAATATACCCTCTATATATTTAAAGTAATATTTACATTTCCCAAGTTCTAAACCCATTACAAAGGTTCTTTGTCATAATATTAGTTACATTACAACAATAGACCTATACTATTACAAAACAGCTTAGAAATCTGCCTTAGCTTTTTCTTTATCTTTTCCTGATCCTTCGGGACGTTCAGTCTTAGCTGTATTCATATGGTTCAAGCAAGAGTGATCATAACTAGCTCAACAAGTATAACAATTTAATAACAACATACTTGACACATACAAATCGTATATCTTCGATAACTGAACAATAGTTATGAAGTACTATTGATAATTCAAAATAGCACTTCATCTTTTCTTTCAAAATGTTTTACAATAACAATAGTATTAGTAAAACATTCACTCCGGTCAGAGACCTCGAGTATTCATTTTTTATTGGAAAAGGACAACCCGGAAGCAAATCCGTAAGCCCGATATTACTTACGAGCACTTCTAAGTGATCAGCCTATTGTACTCTATGTTGATCAACACTACATCCGTTAAACGTATGTACGTTTAAGCATTTGGCAACCTCACGTGCCTGTCGTTTTACCAACCAAACATTTGTTTAACATTTCAGTCTTCTGTTGAAAACCATACAAGTAGTTGACAAAAGATAGCAACCATTGACAATACATGATTAGATTATCAATATTTCAAGTCTAGCCAAATGAACTTACTTTAACTTCAATATATCTCAATTCATATGAAAGAATACATGAACATCAAAAACTTGTTCAAATTGAACTGAAACAAGAGTTAGAATACTTGCCTTTAGCGTCTGCTACGGTGTTTTAACTTTATATTCAAGTCGTTCAAGTCTCTACAATACATGATCACATAATGCCTTACATTAGGTCACATATAATCAAGTATCTATATGACTATATCATACTCTTTATTTCAATCTAATTGTGTACTAGATTCAATTACTATTCGTTCCGGTTTGTCATTTACCATTGCATTTATATTTGACTAGGCTATCTTAACCTTTACATTACATTCCTTAAGGTTTAACAAAGTTTAACAATGTTACATTACCTCCCTTAAGTTATGTTTACTTCCATTTCTTTTCTTTGCACTTAGAAAATTTCCTTACTATCTTTGTTACGAGGATCGTATTGCGGCTGATTTATACTCTACATCATCTCACAACTGCGATGCGAGCCTTATTGCATCTCTGACCCGGACTTGGCGTTGCGGCGAACTCTTGCAGTAGGCTCGAACATTGCTTATTTACTTGTATGAAAGTCATTTTTCCTAGGGTTGGCATGGGGCAACTCTGCACCTGTAAAACAATTCGATTTTGAATTTTGTGAACTTCCCGGACGCATAACTTCTTCGTTATAAGTCCGAATTGGCTCGTTCAAAAGCTTACGATTCACAAATTACGTAATCTACATGATCATGCAAGAGTTTTATCAATTTGACTTCGTTTGCTAAACATTGACCTATTGGTTCATTTTTAACAAAAACGATAAACGTTCGTGAACGTTCAACGCTTTCGTTCTTCGTTCTAAGTCGGAATCCGGTCATTTTCGAGTCCGCAACTCTTAAATGCCAATTATGACTTGTCTCTATTGGAAAACAAAGGTTTTCGTGATCCAACACAAAATTTGACTTTCATTAGAGAATTTTACGTATTCGACGTTTATCGTCCAATCGTGCAAATTAAGCAATTCTTCATTCTTATGATTTGTTCAACATTACAAATGACTTCCATTCATCATGTGAACATTTTAACATCCTTAATACAATAACTTATATTCATGGTTGGATTTTGGACTTATTCTTCAAGAGCTCATAACTTGTTAAATTATAAACTACTTAAGATTTGATTATTTATGACTTATGACAATTAAAGTTTCTTAACCATCATTTCTCATATGTTCTCAACATATAACTTAACTTAGGTATACATGATACATATAATCATATAAATTCTTTTACATTCATTTCATTTCTCTTAATAAACTTCTTACAAGTTCATATTATTTTCACATAAGTTTATAACTCATGCTAGCTTAAATGACTTATTACCAACTTAATTGGCTTAAGTTCATTACTTACTCATTCATGTTTCTTAATCCCACTTTTCTTATCATCCTATCATGATAGAGATAGAATATATTTGGAGAAGAAGTTTTACTTTAGAAGTCTTTGATAAGTAGCTTCTTCTTTTCTTGGCTTATGGAAGTGACTTATTTGCAACTTAATCTCTCTAACACTTAAGCACTTTGTGATGTCTAGATTATTTGAGCAACCAACAAATGGCTTGCAAGCTTCTTCTATTTATAGAATTTCCAAGGTTAGGGTAGTTTAGTCTTTAAAACATCCCACCTCCTTATTATTCATTACTTGCAAGGCACAACTTAAATCCTACACTTGGTCATTACTCTTTAGTCTTAGTCAATACTCCTACTTGATCATCACACTTACTTGATCACCACATCACTTGGTCACCACGATCCAACTATATTAATATGGTTTGCCCCATGGGTCAACCAATTTATTGGACTTTAGTTTTGGGCTTGGATTAATAAATCCTTTGGGCTTTGCATTAATAAACACTTATTGGTTCATTAATAATAGTTGGGCCTCTCCCTTTAATTCATTTGGACTTGTCCCTAATTATTAATCAATCATCCAAGTCCATTAACATTTCTTGATGTATTTTCGTATTCTAATTCTTATAGAATTTATATACGGTATTTCATCATTCATACCAACTCGTATAATACTTCGTATTATACTCGTTTTCATTACTTTGTACAATACCAACGTATCATAACATTATTACTTATTTCTTAACACTTCGCTTTACTTAACATTTATAAATTAAGTCCACAAGCGATTTATTACATTTTCCATAACTAGATTTTTATTACATAATCCATCTTACCTTGTTATTCCATCATTACGTATTTCTCAAAAACTTAAAATTATATCCCGAGCAAATACCGATGAATAGTGTTTTTTGGAAAATTTCTCGAAAAACTTTTATTTTCGTCTTGGAAATTCAAACACTTTAATTCATCCACGTAGCCCAAATACTACGATATTCTAGCATCAATAGGTTATACAATGACAACCATCTTGATAACACATGGAATATGATTTTATTATTATTTAACTTAATAAAATTATTTTACAATAAGATCCGAATTTCTCGGTCGTTACATTCTTCCCCCCTTATAAAGATTCTGTCCCCAGATTATGTAACGCCCCAAAATCTAGTCTTTCTTCACACCCGGATTCCGTATGTCACGAGTACATCATTATATACTGAAATATAATAACATATATTCTCAAATCCCAGGTTCTAAGACCTTATAACCTTTCTCATTACAAATAATGATAATTACATTATTCCTTTCATCTTACAAGAGTGACTTTTATCTGCCACCAAGGATACATACAGTTCATTAAACTAGTCTATAGTTTAATTTTCTGCTTTCTACATCACAAGTCTTCACTTGATCTTCTCGCTCATTCATATTCTGAATGGCACTTCATCCGATATCACGTCGACTTGATCTATACGGGATCCTTAAGTTCTTCTAACATCGTTCATTTGAAAATGTTTTTCATTTAACGCAAGTGTGAGCATTCAATTGCCCAAGAAGTCATAATGATTGAACAAACAACTTCAAGAATTTAAACATTCTTTTTGGACTACAATAGCAGAACAAAGGTTACGAAGCGGCTTGAATAATAGGAATAGTCTTGATTCCTATCATTTTAAAACATTAGTCACATTCACTTTGAAATACTTTCATTCTCTACTATCTTTCATACTCATTACGTCGGGGCTAGAATCAATATACAGACTTAACAATAACGGTTCATGTATAAACCAAGAGCATACTTGTATTGAAGTGTTCAATCAGAGAATAGCTCATATCATAAAAACACGAAGTTTTCACATTGTGGCCCAAGGCCTCATCGTTCTACCACCTTGTACAAATATCACACATTCAAGACATGTACAGAACTTCTCAAGTTCAACATCTGAGAAGTTTTAGAAACTAGCATTCATTTAAAAATATGAATGAAGTTAGGAAACTTGCCTTACGCACAGCTACAACTTACGCTGAACTGCTCATTCCAATCCCTATAACACATAAAGAAATAACAAATGCACCAATTAGTCATATACTTGACTTACACATTGGTTTAATTAACTTTACTTCTTAAGGTTCACATTTTTACAACTAAGTTTACGCGACCAACTTTCTTTACCGCTTTACGGCTTTATGACATACAGAGATGTCTTACTCAACATGTTCATCATTTTTGATGATTCACATTCTTATCTTCTTCGTATACTTCTCTATCACTCAGTACACATCGCTTCTCTGCTAGTAGTCCATATGGTACTCTGAGTGGTTTCCCACAAACAACCAACAAACAAGTTCCCGTCTCGTCTACTAATCTTGCCATCACACGTTGAGTTAGATCGGTTGCCAGTTTCGTATATACCTTCACTCTCTGAAGGAATTGTTTAGCCCAGCTCCCATATGTCAACCATCAAAGGTTACGATTGTACCACAACCTAACTTTCTCTTAACTTATACGAACTATTAAATTATAATGTTTGTTAAGTTAATTTCTTATTCCTCATGGCTTTCTGGCAAGTAATTGCCATATCTCAGAATTCATTTCTTATCATTTAAGTCATACAGTATTTTGTATACTCGGAACGATCGTTCAATGTCAATACTATGAGGTCATAGCGTTAAACATTTCATATGAACTTACTACCTTCACCAACGTCTAAGTCATACAACCAGGGTATAGTTAGAATGTTCGTCCGACGTGAATACGATTTACGAGGATCGTTTACGTATTCAACGTTCACGTTGCTCGTTTCTTAATCTCTTATTCAACCTTTACTCAAGGTTTTAATCACTTTCAATCGTTATCCATCCCATGAACCCCATGTTCATTATTCTTTCTTAATGTCAAAGCCATATGGTTCGCTGCATGCTAAGACTGATCGTTCATCGCAACAACGTTGCGTTCACATCGTCTAAATGTTTTACATTCATCTCTTAATGCTATGTCATAACATCAAAATGTTATACATTAACATCGTTAACCAACATCTAAGGAATCACAACCATAGCAATCCCTCACGTTCGTTTATCACGCCTATAGTCCCCGGACATCGGTTCCGTAACTCGCGTCCACATTCTTTATCTTTTAAATCTCGTTTAATCTTTTCATTCAACCTTTATTAAAGTTTTAAAACACTTGACTAAGTGTTACATTAGTTGAACATTATGTTCATACTTCTTTCTTGCACATCCCCCGAGAATTTGAGCAATTAAAATCTCATTTCGGTATTTCAAGACTGCACCGCATGACGCCATGCTTTTCCTCTCTTTCATTGACTGTGATGCGACCTACGTCTCCTTCTTCCTTGGTCTGGCGCTACGGCGCCAAACCCTTTGTTATCTCTTGCACTGTGGCGCCAATTAACAGCACCTAAGGCCCGAGCTCGCACTGCGGCACCACTTCTCGACACTGCGGCGCCGAACCAAAACTCTAGAAAAATTTTCTAAGTCTTTTACAAGCTTAAGACGCTGATTTCAAAATCTCATAACTTCTTCGTTATAACTCGGAATTAGGTCATTTCAAAGCCATTTTCTTCCTTATCTTACGTACTTTAATATGTCTCAGACAGAACTTCATTCTGAATTCGTTAACAAGCCATTCAATTGGCTTAATCTTAACCCTTCATTCATTTTTACGCTTTTAACGTTCTTCGCTTGTTCGTCCGTAATTCGGTCATCCGAACTCGGAATTCATTCGTTCTTGAGTCCAAGACTCACGTTTTATACGTTCTCTTACATTCTTATGAAACCCTACACATTCGGGTTCATTTACTAACTTTCAAATTTTTTTTCTTCTTTTATTAAAATTTTCGCCATAACTTCGTTATAGCTTAGTTTTAATCCGTTCTTCATGAACGTTTCTACCGTTACTAACCAAGCAATAAGCATCTAACTTATACACGATGGTTTTAAACTTGTCCATCAACAACAATTACACTATGATGTTTTTAAATTTGTCCATCAACAACGTTCTTCGTGTTCTTCGCGTTCTTCGTTCGTTCTTTATTTTAATCGATATTTTGGATTACGATTCTACTTTTTCTTGGAATTTGATGTTATAGAACACCATTCCTTACTTAATTCACCTACTCATTCATAATATTCATTCGGATCGCTCAAAATCCTCACGAATCTTATACTTCCTTAAGAAATTTACAAACTAAACTTCTTATTCTTATTTCTTTATTTTCTCATGATTTCAACCATATGAAATCATTACTAACATCTTTTACTCCTTATTCTCATTAAGTTATGTTTTAAACATATTAAACTTAAAGAAAATATTAGAAGAAACTAGGGTTGGATTCTGGTTCTTCTTTATTTCTCTTCCAGATATACAAAGCCCGGTGATTCATGAGCTTTTCTATTTCTCGATCACTTTTTATCCGAGCATTAATGCTCATTCTCTTCCTTCTCCTCTCCCAACTGAGCTCTCTCTCTCTCTCTCTCTCTCTCAAGTTCTAGGATTTTCAAAATCCTAGAAAATAAAAAATTAGCTTTCTATTTATAGATTTTCAAAGCTAGGGGCAAAATAGTCATTTCGCCCCTAAAATCACTATTCCCACCTCCTTAACAACTTAGCCACCAAGTTTACTTGGCCACCACCCTTACTTGGTGGCCAAGTGGCCGCCCCTTATGCCCATAGGTCATCCCCATGGGTTGCCCCATGGGTTTTACCCATCCGGTGACTCATCGGTTCGATCCGCGGTTAATTTCTTTGGATCGGGCTTAATCCTAATTCTTCTTGGGCCTAACTTGGGCTTAACTTCACAAATCATTGGGCTTGACATAATCCAAGTCCAACTGGATTCTACAAAGTCCATGAACATAAAGTCCATTAAGAATTATCGTATTCTACGCATTCCTTTCTCGTAATCTCGTCTTCTCTTTGTATATTGTTCGTACGATATTCGTATTATACGTCGTACTAATCTTCGTAATATACCCGTATAATAACTCGTATGATACTCATATTTCTCACGCATAATAGCCCTAGTTATTATACGTACTCATTACATTCTCGGAACTCACTTTCCTAACCCTTGGTTTTTGAGTCATGATGAAAACTTCGTTTTTGCCATAAGCGAAAAATATTATTGAATATTCCATCACGTCTCAAGATTTCACATAATCAATAACTTCTCGAATTTCAAAATAAATCTCGAAAGCGAAAAAGGTGAATAGTGCCTATTTCGTCTTTTTCCCGGAAATATTTTTGTTTCGAAAAATTTTTATTTTCGTCTTGAAAATTCTTACTCGTTCGGTCAGCTCGTGGCGTAATCCTCTCGATTAATAATCATTCTAGGTTATAGAACGATTAATGAACACAAAGCACAGAATAGTATTAATAAAAATTCATTTTATTAATAACTAATCCTTTAAACTTAAATTCTGGACAATCCGATTTTTCGGGTTGTCACATGTACAGTCTAACGACTGTTGAGGTTAAGGTAATAATACCTAAACACTGTGGACATAGTTCGTGGTCTTAAGACCCTCAGATAATTAAAGTTCGAACCTGTTTTCTATTTTGATTCGTAGAACAAGTTCTTTATCATTCAGTATTTGTTGTTCACTCTCATGTTGTTACTATACTCTCTTTATGTCAGTGAGCAATTGTTTACTCACTCTTGCAATTAAACAATGCAGCTAAAGTTGAAAGATGTGATGATCCATTTACTAGCAAGGGAAAGGGCAAGATGTCTAAGTGATGAAGAATTGTTTAAAGTTTATTTAAATAATTGAAGTCTTAAGTCCTGTTTATTTTATAATGTATTCCGCAAACTGATGTAATAATTTGAAGGTTAGATTATCTGGGATTTGTTTTGAGATTATGATGTAACCCTTTAATGGGAGAGGTTATTGTTTAAGTTGTTTAAATTATGTCTTTATCCTTTGATTATGGGTAGTTAGATATAATAGATTTGATAAGTGAGCACCATATTCGGTGGAAATGAAGTACCCGGATTTGGGGGTGTCACAGGTTGGTATCAAAGCCTTAGGTTATGAACCTTAGGTGGGGAAACCTTAGGAAGTAGCCTTTAAGAAGTTAGAAAACATAGAGGTGATTAACTCTTATTGGGTTTTAAGGAATGGATTACGGCATCCATTGAAACTAAACAATAAAAGACATTATGTGCTATGTGTTAATAACTTATGTGCTCGCGAGTATCGATAATGTTAAGTAAAACTTACAATATTTTGTTGACGGGGATGTCTAACGAAGGAGGTCCGATCGACTAGAGAGGTGATACCTCGGTACCTAGAGATGATGAACCGGGATATTCACGTAAAAGGGAGCAGATTGATCCAAGAGGATGAGCCTATGGCCCGATCCAGGAGGATAGTCTGAGGAGGATGATGATGAGGAGGATCTGAGGAGTTTCCACCAAACTCTGATCGGTGAGATGTATGATGCTCTGTATAACCGTAGTAACATGAGAGTTACATGATAATATTGAGGAGCTGAAGGAGATGGTAGAGATGCATCACGTTGCATTGGAACAGAAGGAGGTAGAGATTCAGGAACTTGACTCAAAACTTGGAAACACGGGATGGGAGCTAGTTCATACCAAGGGTCAGCATGAAGACCTGTTGGTAGTGAAGGAGAAGATGAAGACTGATATGGAGAAGATGAAAGATGACTTTAAAGAGGAATCAACTAAGCGTGCAAGAGTAGAGGATACTTGTATGAAGGCGACTCAACGTGCAGATCGTGCTGAGGCTAAGGTCCAAGTGAAGAAAGCCAAGATGAAGGAGATGGATTATGCTTTTAATTCGGCAATTGATAGGGCCCAGGATCGAGTCCATTATTACCCACCTCAGTTTGAAGACTTGCCGTGGTTTGTGATGGATCGTAGGACTGCGTATCGTATCATGGAGGAAGAGCGTCGAGAGGCCATACGATGTCTTAATATGAATAGATAGAAAATAAAAGTGATAATAATATGTGGTTAATTATGCGAGTAAATAAATTGTTTATCCCTTATTTTGAGATGAATAAAGGGATAGTATGAGTGTGTAATCCTGAAACTGGCTTAGTTCAGGAAAGTGGATGTTTATAGCAGATATGCTATCTTTAGTATGTTTAAAACATTATGAATGAATAAAATATTAGAATTTATTTGAGATGTAATGTGTTAAAGCTTCAATTTAGGAATGTTTAAGTTAAACCTTCAATACCCAAGAATTTGAGTAATGAACTAATAAGCGTATATTTTAACAGAAAATGCCTCCTGAAAGAAGACAACCACGTAAATAGAAGTACCTCTGAGGGTCTACTACTAAATAATAATGAGACCAACGTGAATCCAGTTCAGCAGTTGGTAGCTTTGTTGACGGGGGCACTTGCAAATCAACCGCAAGCTCAAGTTACGACTTTCAAGGAATTCAAAGTGGTTGGACCGCCAGAGTTTCAAGGGTCTATAAATCCAGTGGAAGCCCAAACCTGGATAATGAAAATGGAGAAGGTGTTTGATGTTGTTAGAGTTAGCGAAGATCAGAAGACTGCGTTCGCGACATTTATGCTTAAGTCCGAAGCTAGCTACTGGTGGCAAGCAAATAAAGTTTGTGGAGGACAAGGAGTGATAGCGTGGGATAGATTTAAGGAGATGTTCTTTGAAATTTACTTTCCAGCGAGTTCTCGGAATCAGTTGGAAGTGCAATTTCTTGAGCTTAAGCAAGGAACTATGACGGTGCCAGAATATGCTGCTTAGTTTAACGAGTTGGCAAGGTTTGCCACTTATCAAGTCAATCTGGATGGCGTAAAGGCGAGAAGGTTGAACAAGTTGAAACCCTAGCTACGTATAGCAAGGTTTCAATGTTCGATTAAATACATTTACTTTATCTTTGGAAAAAGGCAATCATCGCGGAAGGTGGGCGATGCCTTGACGAAGTATAACGAAGATCGAGAAGAAGAGGAAGAATGATAATGAGAAAAAAATTTGGTGGAATAATGTTGGAAGTAACCATCAGAAGAGGAAATGGAATGAGAATTCGATTACGGGGGGACAACAGGGAAGTCAGCAGAAGAAAAAGTTTAAAGCTTGTGCGACGTGTGGAAAGAATCATACTGGGGTATGTTTGAAGGGAAAGCGAGTGTGTTTCAATTGTGTTCAGGAGGGACATATTGCACCGAACTGTTTTAGTTCGAAGAAAGGAGCGTGTTTTACCTGCGGTTCAAAGGATCACATGGCTCGTGATTGTCTTAAAAAGCCACCGGGGAGTGTAAGTGGAGGAAAAAGAAACAACAATGGTGGTGGTGCATTGACTATCATTTGGACCCATTTCGATCATGCCGACCCTCTTGAAAGAACTTTCAATATGGTATGCGAGGATCTTTATTCGATCTAAGGATGTGGTGTCGGTATCATTAGATTAATGGTATTAATGCTTATGTACTATTTGATTCGGGTGCTACTTGTTCATTTATATCCGATGAATTTGCTCAAAACTTAGAATTGCCCCAGGAAGAATTAGAATTTCCCTTAAATATAGAGATTGCGAATAAGGAAGTGATTCCTGTTAGATTTGTATATAAGAATTGTAAAGTGGTTATTAAGGGTCAAGAGATGAGGTAGACTTGATACCAACCAATTGGGGAGTTTGATGTTATACTGGGAATGGATTGGTTATTTAATCACAGAGTAGTGATTGATTGCCAAAGAAAATGTGTTAACCTTATGACTCCGTCAAAGGTTGTGTTCTCTGGCAGCAAATCACCTCGACAAGCAAGTTGTTTGACGGTGATGCAAGCTAAGAAGTTGTTAAGACAAGGATGTGTAGGATACTTAGCCTACATAGTTGATACACAAAAGAAAAGTGCGAAGTTAGAAGAGAAACCGATCATAAGAGATTTTGCAGACGTATTTCCAGACGATTTGCCGGGTCTTCTGCCAGATCGACAAATTGAGTTCGTGATTGATTTAGTGCCAGGAACAGGTCCGATATCTAAGGCACCATACAGAATGGCCCTAGTAGAGATGAAAGAGTTGATGGTGCAACTGCAAGAATTGCTCGACAAGAAGTATATCCAGCCGAGCTTATCACCATGGGGAGCGCCAGTGTTATTTGTGAAGAAGAAGGATGGATCGATGCGGCTCTGCATTGACTATCGAGAATTGAATAAGGTTACGATTAAAAATAAGTATCCATTACCAAGAATTGACGACCTGTTTGATCAACTGAAGGGTGCGAGATATTTTTCAAAGATAGACTTAAGGAGTGGTTATCATCAGTTGAAGGTGAGGCGGAAGGCGTCATAGAAGGCGGCATTGAACTTCGGTATGGTCATTATTAGTTTTTGGTTATGTCATTTGGTTTAACCAATGCACCTGCATCGTTCATGGATTTGATGAATTGGGTGTTTAAACCATTCTTAGATAAATTTTTGGTAGTGTTTATTGGCGATATCTTGGTGTATTCTAAGACCAAGGAAGAACATGTTGAACACTTAAAAGTGGCGTTGGAGACATTGAGAAAGGAGAAGTTGTATGCATAAAATTTTCAAAATGTGAGTTTTGGATGGAGCGTGTCTGCTTTCTCGGGCATGTTATTGATAAAGACGGAATTTCGGTGGATCAATCAAAAGTTGAAGCTGTAGTAAAATGGGATCAGCCGAAGACACCGTCAGAGATAAGGAGTTTCTTAGGGTTGGCAGGTTATTATAGGCGTTTTATTCAAGATTTTTCCAAGATCGCGACCTCGTTGACGAATTTAACTAGGAAGGCGCTTAAGTTTGTTTGGACGGAGAAGTGTGAGGAAAGTTTTCACGAATTGAAGAAGAGATTGAGCTCAGCACCTGTGTTGTCATTGCTTGATGATACACGAAATTTTGTGGTGTATAGTGACGCATCGCATAAAGGACTAGGTTGTGTGCTTATGCAGAACGACAGGGTTATTGCGTATGCATCACGTCAATTAAAAGATTACGAAAAGGGGTATCCGACTCATGACTTAGAGTTGGCCGCGGTAGTGTTTGCCGTGAAGATTTGGAGACATTATCTTTACGGAGAGAGGTGTGAGATATATACTGACCATAAAAGTCTGAAGTATATCTTTACACAAAAAGACTTAAAATGCGCGACAAAGAAGATGGTTGGAACTAATCAAAGATTATGATTGCGAGATCTTCTATCATCCCGGAAAGGCGAATGTTGTTGGTGATGCCTTAAGTAGGAAGGGACGAGAGAAGTTAATATTGTTGACAGCCCAGGAGAAGCTAGTGTCGGAAATGGCTAAGATGGAGTTGGAAATTAAATATCTGACAGAATTCGATGAAAAGTTGTTCCAGATAGGAAATGATTCAACGTTAGTAGATAAAGTGAAGAATGCACAACTTCAGGATGAAGACTGCGACAAGATAAAACAGAAAATAGCCGAAGGTGAGGAAAATAAATTCAAAATCGATTCGGAAGGGTTACTTGATTCGAATGGAGAATTTAGGTCTGCAAATCTCTTAGGAAATTAAAGAAGAAATTACGAGTGAAGCTCACAACTCAAGATATTCGATTCACCCTGGAAGTACGAAAAATGTACCAAGATTTTAGACATCATTTTTGGTGGCCGAATATGAAGAGGGATGTGGCTGAGTGTGTGGCGAAATGCTTAACGTCTCAGAAAGTTAAAGCTTAACATCAAAGGCCAAGCGGATTGTTATAACCGTTAGGGATACCAGAATGGAAATAGGAGCATATCACAATGGATTTTGTGGTAGGACTTCCAATGACTCAGCAAAGGTATGACGCCGTTTGGGTAATTATTGATCGATTGACGAAGTCGGCTCACTTTTTGCCGATTAAGATTCGATTTACCCTAGATCGGTTAGCAAAACTGTACGTAAAGGAAATTGTGTTAAGACACGGTGTACCTGTGTCCATTGTGTCAGATAGAGATCCACGTTTCACATCTAATTTCTGGAAATGACTACAAGAATGTTTGGGAACACAGCTAAGAATGAGCACAACATACCATCCTCAAACCGACGGACAAAGCGAGAGAACCATCCAAACACTAGAAGATATGCTCAGAGCATGTATTATGGATTTCAAGGGAAATTGGGATGACCATTTACCATTGGTTGAATTTTTATATAATAATAATTATCACACGAGTATTGGCATGCCGCCTTACGAAGCGTTATACGGCAGAAAATGCAGAACTCCGTTATGCTGGGATGAGGTAGGAGAACGTCAGCTATTGGGTCTAGAGTTGGTGCAACAAACCGTCGCAATCATCAAGGTGATTCGAGCAAGATTGATAGCTACACAAGATAGACAAAAGAAATATGCCGATCAGTACCGACAAAATCGGGAATTCGATGTTGGTAGTTATGTTTTCTTGAAAGTATTTCCCTGGAAGGGGAAAATTCGATTTGGCAAGAAAGGGAAATTGAACCCTAGATTTATAGGACCTTTCGAAGTGCTTCTACGGGTTGGCGAAGTGGCGTACGAGGTAGCCTTACCTCCAGAGTTAATGCATATCCATAATGTTTTCCACATCTCAGTATTGAGACCATATAAGCCTGA
This sequence comes from Panax quinquefolius, assembly GCA_020205615.1. Classification (NCBI taxonomy): domain Eukaryota; kingdom Viridiplantae; phylum Streptophyta; class Magnoliopsida; order Apiales; family Araliaceae; genus Panax; species Panax quinquefolius. The sequence continues at coordinate 84,314,011 of CM035167.1, read as the reverse complement.
TTATAGGCATGCTATAGAATATGAGCCCTTACAGTTTGAGAAAGACTTAACATATGAAGAAGTCCTGTTCAAATTGTTGTGAGAAAAAAAAAAGAAATCTTGAGGAATAAGGTGATACCTTACATTAAGGTAATCTGGAGGAACCACAATCTTTGAGGAAGCTACGTGGGAACATGAAAATGTTATGATGAAGAATTATCCTCGGTTGTTTGCTTGATTTTATATAGTGATTACGGGGATGAGAATCTTGTTAAGAGAGGAAGAATGTAATGAATGAATTTTTTGAGTTGTGATTACGGGGATGAGAATCCTTTTAAGGAGGAAGGATGTAACGATCGAGAAATTTGTAATTTAATTTAAATATTTATTGAATTAAATAAATATTTTAAATAATTTATTTATTGAGAAAATAAATAATTGATGAATTGTGATGAATTAATTTAGTAACTAAATTAATTAATAAATGAATAATGATAATTTTATTTGTTGGATTTAATTTAAGAAGTTAATTAAATTAAATCAAATGTATAATATTTAAGAAATTAATTAAATTAAATGAATTGTTTAATTTAATGGAAATAAATAAATTAAATAAAGTGATGTTTCAAATTAAATTAGATATATAATTATTTATTAATTTTAATGATAATGAGATTTTTATTACTATTATATAAGTTATTTAAGTTAACTAAACTAAGTTATTTAAATTAATTAGAGTGTGACACAAAGTAACTATGCAATATAAATAATATAATAATAAACTAGTTTGGGAATATTGTGGTAGCCAAACAAGGCCTTGTGGCCTTTGGCTTATTATAACGTACGTCCATTGGTTTTTTAAGCGTAATGACGATCATGGGAGTTGGGTTATTCTACTTCACGTCTTATTTCTTCTAAGACCAAAGCATCAGAGTGTTGAGAGAGAGAGAGAGAGAGAGAGAGAGAGAGAGAGAGAGAGAGAGAGCTAGCTTGGAAGAGAGGATCACAGAGAATTTGGAGGAAAAGAAGGGTTGTTAATTGTTCATTCTAATCAAGGGTTCAAGGTATAAGCTATTCTATTGTTATTTTTAGTTTTGGTAGTATATGAATATATCTTCTTGGTATGATTTGGAAATCGATTTTTGTGAATTGTTGATGTATACATGTTCTTGTAGAATTTCAAAACTGTTGATTATGTGTGTGTACATGTTATCTGTTATCAAATTTATGAGAATTCGGGTTTTAGAAAGAAAAGGAAAATCACAGTGTTTTGTGTTCTTATAATATAGCCATAGAATGTACCAAATTTCTTATCCAATATGTGTATTAAACTTTAAATTAATTCTTGCATATGGTAGTTCATTGAGATACGATCATAACGTAAATTGAATGGAATGGTTTGGTCAAGAAGTGAGTTCACAGTGACGATTTCTGGACAGACTATCAAAAATGGAGTTTTCATGAGAAAACATGAAAATTAAGGAATTAAAATAGTTGTAGTTGTTAATAAATTGTGCAAAGTGGTTGAATATGTTAGCAATCATCTTTAGGATAGTTGTATATTTATTTTACATGTTGTTATCACCGTTTGATGGGTGAAATTTGTGTTTGTTGGGCTAAAATGGCTCTTTGTTCCTTTCTTTGAGTCGCAAATGCGTGCTGTCACAAGTACCTTATTTAGTGCCAAGTGCAAAAAAAAGTATGTATTCTGTTCAATTCAAGTCTATGTGTGGCAATTTGCGCCACACCCTAAACTGAGATAGTGAGGTCTGTTTATTTGCAGGTCAGGCTTATCGGACTTGTGTTAGTTTAGTGAGTATGTTAATGATGTTAAAACATGTTATAAACTATAATAATAGATGTTAATGTGTTGAAATACAAAGTACAAAGATTTGAAATAATTATTTAAATAAGTTATAAAATGAAACCAAATAAGATGTTTTTGAAAGATAGAGTTGAACGACTAAGTTATGTTGATCAATGGGTAATTTCAGAAGCGTTAAGTATGTTAACCTACATGGTTAGGTGCTAGGTTAGGGTTATGACCTAAATGAGGTTTAAACCCTAAAGCTAATATTCATACAATTAATTGTTGTTGCGATTTCGATGATATGTGTATGGTAATTGGAGATTATTTCATTTATGTAGCTTATAAACAAGGCAAGTCTTCTAACTCTATACTTTCATTGAGTTAGTTTGTTATGGTTATGCAAGTTCTCTAACTCTACTTTCATAAATGTGCAAGTTTCTAAATCTTATATTTGTCATTGAGCAAGACTATTGATTCTATTCTGATAAATGATTGAATAAGCTCATGTAACCTAATTTGTTACATCGAATGAGTTTCAAATTCTCATTTCTTGTTATTAGTATTCAAAACATATTTTGTTCTAACACATTTGTTCAAAGGAGATTGTTTTAATTCCTTGAATATAATACTTTGCATATATATTATATATATATATATATATATATATATATATTATGCTTATAGGTTATATATTATCGATATTCGATCTTTGACTTTGATAGCCTTGTTCAGGTTATACATTCTTGTATTAAATCTTTATTTATGGAAATTGAATAAGTGTTCTAAAATTCTAGAAATACTGATAAGCTAGTTCTAAACTAAAATTTCTTTAGTGCGGAAATTCTAAATTCAAATTGAGACGAACAACCCTAACATAGGGAATTTTATGCGTGTAATGTTTAGATGTTTGTGCACAATACATGGTACAAAAATTTGATCCCCAGATACGTTAAGAAGAGTCTCATCTGAGTCTAACATTTGTTGAGGTTAAGGTAATAATACCTAAACACCGTGGACATAGTTCGTGGTCTTAAGACCCTCAGATAATTAAAGTTCGAACCTGTTTTCTATTTTGATTCGTAGAACAAGTTCTTTATCATTCAGTATTCGTTGTTCATTCTCATGTTGTTAATATACTCTCTTTATGTCAGTGAACAATTGTTTGCTCACTCTTGCAATTAAACAATGCAGCTAAAGTTGAAAGAGGTGATGATCCATCTACTAGCAAGGGAAAGGGCAAGATGTCTAAGTGATGAAGAATTGTTTAAAGTTTATTTAAATAATTGAAGTCTTAAGTCTTGTTTTATTTTATAATGTATTCCGCAAACTGATGTAATAATTTTAAGGTTAGATTACCTGGGATTTGTTTTGAGATTATGATGTAACCCTTTAATGGGAGAGGTTATTGTTTAAGTTATTTAAATTATATCTTTATCCTTTGATTATGGGTAGTTAGATATAATAGATTTAACAAGTTAGTACCAAATTCGGTGGAAATGAAGTACCCGGATTTGGGGGTGTCACAGGTTGGTATCAAAGCAACCTGTGAAATTCATACAATTTAATTCTCAACTTTGGTCGTTAATAACACATCTACCTTCTGATTTTACATCATTATTCGATGCTAAACTTTATAAAATGTGGAATAATTTAAACTTTTATGTCTTCTTCCTTTAATTCCCTGAATCAAAACCTTTATCATCTACATGTCTTTGAATCAATCTTATTTTATGATTCGCTTTATCACTGTTATTATATAAAATTTTACATTTCAATTCGATAACATTTGCATACCAGATAACTCAAACTTTAACTTTACAACTCAACATAAAATTATACATCATAAAACATTTAGTACATCTCTTAATCATGGTATAAAGAAATAACAACTTTAGCTAAAATATTAATCTTCGTGTATTATTTCTGATCCACGTCATTCAAGTAGCACATAGTGTTACCTTCAATCCTTAACCAGTAAAAATGGTTATTTGCAAGGTTGAGCTCGACAGCCCAGCAAAATCTAACAGTTTTCATGCATCACGTAGCACATAATAGCATGCTCAACATATATCTCATAAACATTGTACTAGCATAACATACATGTTACAGTTCATATAACAAGTACAAAGATGTATAAAGATTGAGTTCATTACTTAATCAACATGCTTTACTCGATCAACGTAGTCATAAGTTGACTTTAACATTTCATACATTCAAAATATATATAACACATCATGCTCTTTGCAATAAAGATTTAAAACAATCAAATTTACATACAAATAGGAACTGAAAGGCTTGCCTTGATCGCTATTTACCAATAACAGTTTAACAACTTACAGTTATCTGCACTTCACGTGCCCTTTAATCCTTGATTTAGCAAAGATGATATTTCCAAAGCTTGTTCCCTTGATTCCCAATTCACAGAGAACTCTCAATTTCCTCTCTAGCTCCCTCAATTTCTTTCTAACACTCTGTGTTTTCTTCCTCTCTAAACCCTCTGTTCTTTAGCCTTTAGGAAAATAATACGCATAATATACACTGACTCCATTTTCCCCAAGTACGTCAAGTTAAAAACAAAAAGGCTCACATCAGTTAAAATAACCAAAAGCCATAAGGCTACGTTTGGTTACACACTAATTTTCATACTAGATTATTTAAATAATATTTATATTATATAGTTATACTTGTCACACATGTTACCCATTTTAATAGCTTATAATTTATAATTATATTTCTATTATAATTATGCTTATAATAAATAATTAAATAATTATATATCCAATTTAATTAATAACTTAGAAACATCACTTTATTTATTTTATTTATTTCCATTAAATTAAACAATTCATTTAATTTAATTATCTTCTTAAATATTAAGCAATTGATTTCATTTAATTATTTTCCTTAAATTAAATCCTTTAGATAAAATTATCAACACTCAATTTATTTATCATTAATTAATTTAGTTACTAAATTAATTCACCACAACTTTATCAACCATATATTTATCTCAATAAATAAATTAATTAAAATATTTATTTAATTCAATAAATATTTAAAATCAATTGCAAAATTCATTTAATTTCTTCAATAGTTAACTTAACTATTAAACCTCACTTTCCCAATATATAAATATATATTTCTCTTCACACAAGATCATATATTTCAACATATATAGCACATATATATACATACTCCAACTCAAAATATCTCATAATAAGAATTTTAATTATTAAATTCTTATTTTAATAATTTATAAAAATTCGGGTTATCACATATATATAATTATTTATTAATTTTAATGATAATGAGATTTTTATTATTATTATATAAGTTATTTAAATTAACTAAACTAAGTTATTTAAATTAATTAGAGTGTGACACAAAGTAACTATGCAATATAAATAATATAATAATAAACTAGTTTGGGAATATTGTGGTAACCAAACAAGGCCTTGTGGCCTTTGGCTTATTCGAACGTACGTCCATTGTTTTTTTAACTGATAACCACGATCATCAGTTGGGTTATTCTACTTCACGTCTTATTTCTTCTAAGACCAAAGCATCAGAGTGTTGAGAGAGAGAGAGAGAGAGAGAGAGAGCTTCAAGAGAGAATTTGGAGGAAAAGAAGGGTTGTTAAGTGTTCATTCTAATCAAGGGTTCAAGGTATAAGCTATTCCTATTGTTATTTTTAGTTTTGGTAGTATATGAATATATCTTCTTGGTATGATTTGGAAATCACGTGAATTGTGATGTATACATGTTCTTGTAGAATTTCAAAACTCTGTTGATTATCATGTGTACATGTTATCTGTTATCAAATTTATGAGAATTCGGGTTTCAGAAAGAAAAGGAAAATCACAGTGTTTTGTGTTCTTATAATATAGCCATAGAATGTACCAAATTTTTTGTCCAATATGTGTATAAAACTGTAAATTGATGCTTGCATATGGTAGTTCATTGAGATACGATCATAACGTAAATTGAATGGAATGATTTGGTCAAGAAGTGAGTTCACAGTGATAATTTCTGGACAGACTATCAAAAATGGAGTTTTCATGAGAAAACATGAAAATTAAGGAATTAAAATAGTTGTAGTTGTTGTTAAATTGTGCAAAGTGGTTGAATATGTTAGCAATCATGTTTATGATAGTTGTATATTTATTTCACATGTTGTTATCACCGTTTGATGGGTGAAATTTGTGTTTATTGGGCTAAAAATGGCTACTTTCATCGCCTTCTTCAAAGTCTGTCAATGCAATACTAAATAAGGTAGCATTGTATCTTTGCTAAGGCAAAAAACAACAAGAAATTGGAGTAGGTTCTAAGTCTATGTATGTGAATCGCGCCACACCCTGAACTAAGACAGTGAGGTCTGCTTGTTTGCAGGCCAGGCTTGTCAGACTTGTGTTAGTTTAGTGAGTATGTTAATGATGTTAAAACATGTTATAAACTATAATAACAGATGTTAATGTGTTGAAATGCAAAGTACAAAGATTTGAAATAATTATTTAAATAAGTTATAAAATGAAACCAAATGAGTTATTTTCGAAAGATAGAGTTGAACGACTAAGTTATGTTGATCAATGGGTAATTTCAGAAGCGTTAAGTATGTTAACCTACATGGTTAGGTGCTAGGTTAAATGATGGTTTAAACCCTAAAGTTAATATTCATACAATTAATTGTTGTTGCGATTTCGATGATATGTGTAGTGTAATTGGAGATTATTTCATTTATGTAGCTTACAAACAAGGCAAGTCTTCTAACTCCATACTTTCATTGAGTTAGTTTGTTATGGTTATGCAAGTTCTCTAACTCTACTTTCATAAATGTGCAAGTTTCTAAATCTTATATTTGTCTTTGAGCAAGACTATTGATTCTATTCTGATAAATGATTGAATAAGCTCATATAACCTAATTCGTTACATCGAATGAGTTTCACATTCTCATTTCTTGTAATTAGTATTCAAAACATATGTTGTTCTAACACATTGGTTCAAAGGAGATTGTTTTAATTCCTTGTATATAATACTTTGCATTTATATATATCATGCTTATCCAGTTATATGTTGTCGATATTCGATCTTTGACTTTGATAGCCTTGTTCAGTTATACATTCTTGTATTAAATCTTTATTTATGGAAATTGAATAAGTGTTCTAAAATTCTAGAAATACTGATAAGCTAGTTCCAAACTAAACTTTCTTTAGTGAGGAAATTCTAAATTCAAACTGAGACAAACAACCCTAACATAGGGGATTTTGTACGTGTAACGTTTAGATGTTTGTGCACAATACATGGTATAAAGGGCTGATCCCCCTGAGTACGTTAAGAAGAGTCTGTATAGTCTAACGACTGTTGAGGTTAAGGTAATAATACCTAAACACCGTGGACACAGTTTGTGGTCTTAAGACCCTCAGATAATTACAGTTCGAACCTTTTTTCTATTTTGATTCGTAGAACAAGTTCTTTATCATTCAGTATTCATTGTTCACTCTCATGTTGTTACGATACTCTCTTTATGTCAGTGAGCAATTGTTTGCTCACTCTTGCAATTAAACAATGCAGCTAACGTTGAAAGAGGTGATGATCCATCTACTAGCAAGGGAAAGGGCAAGATGTCTAAGTGATGAAGAGTTGTTTAAAGTTTATTTAAATAATTGAAGTCTTAAGTCTTATTTATTTTATAATGTATTCCGCAAACTGATGTAATAATTTTAAGGTTAGATTACCTGGGATTTGTTTTGAGATTATGATGTAACTCTTTAATGGGAGAGGTTATTGTTTAAGTTATTTAAATTATGTCTTTATCCTTTGATTATGGGTAGTTAGATATAATAGATTTGATAAGTGAGCACCAAATTCGGTGGAAATGAAGTAGCCGGATTTGGGGGTGTCACAATTATTTTTGAACTTCTGAGAAATACGTAACGATAGAATATCGAGGTGAGATGGAATATCCAATAATATTTCAATTATGGAAAATGTAATATTTCGCCTGTGGACTTAATTTGAGAACCTTAGGAAAATCAAGCGTTAAGAAGTTAATGTAATTAATTAAACGATGATCGTATTATACGTAGGTATTTTACGAAGTAATGATATGAGTATGATGCGAGGTATTATACGAGTATGTATGAATGATTGTATATCGTATATGATGAATAAATATATGAGTTAGAATACGAGAATTATACGTAGAGTATATGTTATAAGGCTTTAAGCCATTTGTGAATAGACTTGTGGATTAGGTGGTATGTACAAGTCTAATATGATTTAACATGAAAGTCCAATAGAATTAATGTGCAAGCCCAAGTATTTGTTTAATTGCAAGCCCAATGGATAAGTTAAGATTAATTAAGCTAAAGGCCCAAATTATGAACTATGGGCTATAGAATGGTTTAAACCCATGGGGAAACCCATGGATAATCCAATGTGATAAACAAGTAAACTTAAAGGCTAAGTTATGTGATTAACAAGCATACTTAATGATGAAGTAAGTGTGATGGCCAAGTTTAGGTGGGGAGCAAGTTAACTTAATCACAAAGTAATGAATAGTAAGGAGGTGGAGTGGCCTAAAAGACTAAACTACCTACAACCTGGAAATCCTATAAATAGAAAGCTTGGATTCATTTGTTTGGTTGTTTCATTTCATCCAACTTATAAAGTTGAGAGCTTATTTGGTTGAGAGAATAAGCACATATAAAGTTAGACTTTCCTTGTTAGTTTTTCCAACAATAACTTATAGCTTATTGGTTAGAGAGAATAAGTTAGAAAAGCTAGAAAGCTAGTCTTTCATATTTCGAGAAGCAAGAAGGAGATCAAAGATTAAGCAAGTAATCATCAAAGAGTAAGTATTCATAAACCATAATTCTCTTTCTCTTTCATTGTTAGAGAAGGGGGTATTGGTATAACTAGCATGCTAAGGAATGGTAAATAAAAGGGCTTAAGTCTTAATAAGTCGTATAAGTCATGAATAAGTAATTCAATCATAAATAAGTTATTAAATTATAATAAATGTATAAGAACTTGTAACATATTTACATTAATAAAGTGAATATGATAATAAGAAGTAAGGAGAATGGTTAAAAGTCATTAACCATAATGAGTCATATGAAAAGAAGATATAAGTCATGAGTAATGAAAATATAAGTAATTTATATTTATATAAGTTATAAACTCATAATGAACTAGTAATAACTTATCATGAATATAAGTTAATGAAGTATATATGTCAAGAGGTTAGTATGTCGGAATGAATTCATTTGAAACGGTTTAAAAATCTTAAGTAACGAAGTTTTGCCGGAATTCACACGATTAGACGACAATCGTCGAATTCGTGAAATTCTCGGAAAGGAAGTCAAATTTTGTTATTGAGTTTGGAAACGTTGGTTTTCAATGGAGACAAGTTGTATTTGGCATTATAGAGTTGCAGACTCGAAAATGGCCGGATTCCGACTTAGAACGAAGAAACGAGCATTGAACGCTCACGAACGTTTATCGTTTTCATTAAAAATGGACTAATAGGTGAATTTTTAGCAAACAAAGTCGAATAGATAAAATTCCTGCATGAACGAATAGCGTATGTGATTTGTGAACCGTAGGCTCTTGAACGAGCCAATTCGGACTTATAACGAAGAAGTTATGAGGCCGAGAATCTCACATAAAAAGTTAAGCATTAAAATTTTACGGTCTGGAAATCTTTGTGTATGGCTTCGATCGAGCTTACCAAGGTAAAGTAAGTCATGTCTCATAGCGATACGATAACAGTTAACACTAAGACTCACTTGTGCCAGATATGAAGTCCGATCATTCAAGTTTCTAACGGTGATGCCATGAACGCAACATAACAAAGCAACAACTTTGGCCAGCACCAAATTCTTTAAAACCTAGACAGTAAAGAATGGTTACAAGTAGAGCTTGAATGGAAATTGTTTAACAATGAACTAAGGGACTTAATAAAACATTGTTAAGTCATAGCTAATCCTCAAGTGTGATCACTTGGGGTTAAAGAAAGTTAATTGAAAGTAAACAGAAACGGTGTACAATAAGTGTACATAACCAATGCCGATTAAGTGCCGATTAATAACGTAAGGACGATAGTAAGTCGTGAGGAAGGATATTTAACTCGAACCGAATTGTGATAATGAAATAATTTCAATTAAGTTATAGAAAGGAAAGAAGTTGGTAAGAATGATGTAAAAGAACGACGGCAAGCCAGAACCAATAAATAACAAATCTAATACGGGATTAGATTGAGAAGAAGGGTAAGATTCTTTAGGAAACTACGTATGTTCCTTCATGACCTAATATGGTATGTTATGTGATTATGTGTTGTAGAGACTGTAAAGACTCAAAGGAAACGTAATTTTACTGTAGCAGACACTGAAGGCAAGTTTTTCTTAAACGCTTGTCTAACCTTCGTGTTAGCCATGTTTTCAAATGATTCACATTATGAGATGCATGTATGATTTTAAAGAAAGGGTCGAAGCCAGTTTTAACTCGGCTAGACTAATCTTGATAGATTGATTGATTTATTTATAAGTCTTTCAATATAGAATTGCTAACGCTATCCTACGCCAATTATTGGTACGGATTCAAGGTAAGCCTGAATATGAATAAACAAATGTATTTTCATCGAGTATTCGATGGGCACGTGAGGTTGCCACAACTTAAATGTACACACGTTTAATGGATGTAGTGTTGATCAACATAGAGTACTATGTCGATCACCTAAAAGTGCTCGTAAGATATGCGGACTTTACGGACTTCGTCTTAGAGTTGTCCTTTTCAAAGAAACTATAAGACGTTCACGTCTTGAACCAGAATTGATGTATTGCTGAATATTGTTGTTGTAAAATGTTTTGAAGGAAAAGAAATGCTATTTTAAGTTATTGATAGTACTTCGTAACTATCATCCAGTTATTGAAGATATACGATTCCTATGTTTCAATCATGCTTTTAAAAATGAAATTATTGTACTTGCTAAGCTTGTTATGCTCACTCTTGCTTGAACCATATGAATGCAGCTTAGACCGAATGGACCTTAGGATTCATCAAGGATAAAGTTAAGACTAAAGCGAACTTGTAGATTACCTATGTAATAGTATAGGTTTGTAATGATAATATTTAATATTATGACAAGAACAAATGTAACGGTTATAAAGAACCTGGGGAATGGTAGTATTATTTTGGAATATATATATATATATATATATATATATATATATATATAAGACATATTCGTTCTTTTGATGCATTTCAATTGAATGTTTGTGTGAACTGTAGCATCGTGGACCACCATATGTCGGGTTGGAAGAGACCCAGATTTGGGGGCATCACAGGTTGGTATCAAAGCATTAGGTTATAAAACTTAAGGGGGGAAGAACCTTAGGCTAATAACCTCGTTAAGGAAGAGAAGTCCGAAGAAAGTAAACTTGAGATTTACTTAAGATGAATGAGTTAATAAGGTATTGAGGAAACTCAGTACCGAAAGATTTAAAAGATGGAAAGTAACCCTAAATAAATTAAATGTGATTTGTGATTATACTATTGTGTGTTATGTACTAATCAACATGTTATGTGTTATTGTAGGATGTCGATCGATAGCTTGATCTATAGAGATATACACACAGTGAGTGAAGAAACTGTGAACAGAGTAGCGCCTGTACCTATGCCAGTGGCGGAGGTACCATTAGTGATTTTAGAGTCGGAGACAAAGGAATACTTTTCTGAGGAAGAATACTCCGAGGGAGAGATGGATATAGCGTCATACCTTAGTATGATGAATGATGTGTAGGAAGAAAGAGAGGTGACATCGGTTACTACAGTGGTACCTACATTAGAGTCATCACCTCCAGATGCAATGGAAGCATTGTATCTGGCAGCGCTTGACATAAATGTGCAACTGAGTACAGTTGTACAGAAACAGAATGAAGAGATTAGTGCTCTTTATATAGCGAAGGAGTCTGTAGAAGCAGATTTTGAGTCAGAGCATGAGGAGAAGGTGCTCATGATAAATAAGGCTAAGGATATTAAGAAGGAGGCCGATGAACTTCGTAAAGAACTGGGGGAAAAGGACCGGAAGATAGCACGGATGTTTTACATCCATGAGAGTGCTCATAAGGATTTCAAGCTGAAAGTTGCTTGTTATTCCAATGAGTCAGGACAGACTCGACATACGATTAGTCGGGATACTATAGCGGCGATTGCAAATGAGAAACACGAGGATACTGTTATGCATTATTAGAAGTTTAGAGTTATAAATATGTGAGTAGTGGCATAAAACCCTCTTTTGTTTAAAAGGGTAGTCTTTTTGTAAATCCCAACTTTTGTGGAGTTCAAGCGGGATATAAATGTAATAGCTTTTGGCTATGGAAAACAAATTGTAAATAGTTTCAAACTATGAAGCAGCATATGAATATAAATAAGTTTTCTTTTAAAATGCTTTGTTATGGTATGATTTGATATATGGCGAATAATAACGAAGTAAGTAAATAGATAATAATGAAATTTTATTTGTTTAATTAAAAAATGCCGCCGCGGAGAAGATAACGTAATCAAGAAACAGAATCACGTAATGATAATCAATGGGATCAAAACAACCCTATACAAGAGTTCGTTAATTTATTAATGACTGCATTGAACCAAATTGGGGGTAGAGTACCCGCAGAACCTAGGGTAGCTAGAACGACTACCTTTAAAGAATTTAAAAGCGTAGGTCCGTTGGAGTTCAAAGGAACAACGGACCCAATAGAGGCCCAGACATGGGTAAAAGAAATAGAGAAGGCGTTTATTATTACAAGCGTAGGTGAGGCGCAAAAGACTTCTTCTGCGACTTACATGATAAAAGGTGAAGCCAACTTTTGGTGGGAGGTTCACCAGGGTGGGACTAGAAAAGATGTGGTAACATGGGAACAATTCAAGAAGGTTTTCTTTGAGAATTATTTCCCTACAAGCATGCAAGAGAGGATGGAGGTTAAGTTCTTAGAACTTAAACTAGGGGACATGATGGTTCCCCAGTACACAACCAAATTCAATGAATTGGCAAGGTTTGCTCCACATCAAATGGACACTGAGAAGAGGAAGGCTCATAGGTTTGAGCAGGGCCTGAACCCTGGCTCTATATTAGGATTTTGGAGTTCCAGAGGGTTTTCTATGAGACCATTCTGGAGAAGGTGATTATAGCAGAGGGTGGTAGTGAGGCGTTGACTCAATACCCAAAGAGAGGGATAGTAAGGTCGAGGGAGAGGGAGGAACCAAGGTAGAGAATGCCAGTGGCAGTATGCCAAAAAGAAAGAATTTTAACTCCGAGAATACTAGAGTGGGACAAGGGGATCCTAAGCGTAAGAGCGAAGCGTGTAAGACAGGTGGAAAGACTCATCTAGGAGTCTGTCTAAAAGAGATTAAAAATACCTTTAAACATTAAGGTAGAGGAGGAGGAAATAACTTTAGTTAATTACATTCGTGGAAATGGTTTCATGAATAATAGAAGTAGGCAAGTATAGGTAGATGAGTACCGATAATGTTGAGAGAATTTGAAGAAATTCTCGATATGAATGGGTTGATTAACCATAGAACTTTAATAAATAGTTATAAGAAAAGTGTGAATCTTCAGTTTTTCAGAAAACCCAAGATATTAATTTACAATAATAAAACACCGAGACGCCTTTGTCGTCTAACCTGGACGTAAGTTAGTAGGATGTTATGGAAGAGGATGAGTCATTACGGTTGCGTATCGACTATTGTAATAGGAGTAAGTTAGTTATTAAGAATAAATACCCATGCCCCAGGATCGATGATCTATTAGATCAGTTAAAAAAGGGCAAAGAATTTTTCTAAAATAGATTTGCGTACGGGGTATAGTCGATTGAAAGTAAGGAAGAAGGAGTAGGTACCTAAGATGATGATCAGAACTCGTTACAGTTTGACAAGTTTCTGGGTATGTCATTTGGGTTGACTAATGTACTAAAGTTAGATTTCCGTAAGAGGCACCGAATAGGTCGGTGGAAAATTGATAGGTACCCTTGTGAGGTGCTAGGGTTGAAGGTACCATTAGCGTCACAGGATTTAAGAAAAAAAGGATAAGTAAGGAACCTGTATTGTCTTTATAAGATGATACGGGGAATTTTGTAGTGTATCTCGATGTTTTGCATGGATGACATGATTGTGTGCTCTTATAGCATGACAATGTCATTGTGTATGTATCACGCCAGTTAACGGATTATGAGGAGGTCTATCCTACTTATGACCTAGAATTGGCAGTCGTAGTTTTGAATTAAAAATTGGAAGATAGTATTTATATGGAGAAGTGTGAGATATACACGGACTCTAAGAGTCTGAAATATATCTCCACACATAAGAAGTTGAAAATGCAGTATAGAGAGGACTGTGATATCTTATATCATTCAGGGAAGGTAAACGTTATAGCCGACGCGTTAAGTAGGAAGGGTAAGGAAAGCTATCAAAGTTAGCAACTCAGAATGAGTTAATAACGGATATGGCGAGAACGGAGTTAGAAGTTAGATTACGGAATAAAAGGGTAGAAATGTTATTCACAAGGTAGACTCAATCCATGATAATGGAACGAGTTAATTAAGTACAACTAGGTAACGAGGAATGCAAGCAGATGAAGAAAAGGACACAGGATAAATAGAAGACTAAGTATAGTCTTGTTTTGAGGGAGGAATTTGAGTTTTCAATAATTACGAGTTAAAAGAAGGACTAATAAAAGGAAGATAGTGTAATATGTTAGTAAGTGTTTAACTTCCAACTCAAATTGTTAATAAGAAGTGATAAGTCATAGGAGATAAGATAATACCTTCGGTGAAGGTGAATGTAAGAACAACAATGTCGAAGAAGCATTGTGGTAACTCAAGATTGAAATGAAGAAAACTTTTCCTCATTTGTTTATATAAATATTAGCAAGATTCTGGGGACAGAATCCTTATAAGGAGGGAAGATTGTAACGCCCAAGAAAATCGAATTTTTAGAAGAATTAAAATTTTATTTAATTATAATGATTAAATGAATTTAATTGATTATTTATGGGAGCAAACTAATTGAAGGTCGTTATATGACCTAAACATGTCAGAACATCGTAGGATTTTGGCTACGTGATAGAATTAAAGTGTTTGAATTTCTAAGACGAAAATAAAAGCTTTCCGAGAAATTTTCTAAAAAAACACTATTCACGCATTTCTGCTCGGGAATTATTTTTGAAATTCCGAGAAATACGTAACGATAGAATATCGAGGTGAGATGGAATATCCAATAATATTTCAATTATGGAAAATGTATTATTTCGCATGTGGACTTAATTTGAGAACGTTAGGAAAATCAAGCGTTAAGAAGTTAATGTAATTAATTAAGCGATGATCGTATTATACGTAGGTATTGTACGAAGTAATGAATACGAGTATGATGCGAGGTATTATCTGAGTATGTATGAATGATTGTATATATCGTATATGATGAATAAATACGAAAGTTAGAATACGAGAATTATACACGTAGAGTATATGTTATAAGGCTTTAAGCCATTTGTGAATAGACTTGTGGATTAGGTGGTATGTACAAGTCTAATATGATTTAACATGAAAGTCCAATAGAATTAATGTGACGCCCCCAAATTTAGGTACTTGAAACCCGAACTCGGTGCTTCACGATACCATTTTTATGAGCGGAATAATACTAATAATAATAACAATAATATAAATAACAAACTTAGTTTACATATATCAGAGTCTAATCCCAAGTACGCAACCTTTACTATAATTCCTTACATGATAGATAATATATATAACATTGCCTTAATACTGTCTAACTATTACAAAAGATACCATTACACATATTCAGTTTGCTTTCCTTTTTCACTTGTTCTTGTTCGAACCTTCAGGTTGATCACGCTTAGCTGAAAACATTTAAATTAAGCAAGGATGATCATTTGAGTGCCCAACAAGTAATAACAATTAGAATTATATTTAGCTGAAAGAATTAAATATTTTCTTTGTACATCACTTCTACAACGCATTTATAGTTGTGAAGTAAACTGAACCGATAATAATAACATAACAATTCTATCTCCAAATTTTGAAAATACATATTGACTATATATAAGGTTTAGTTGACATATTATGAATATTGTTTTAAGTTTTCGATAAGGTTTAGCAGAACTTCATCATCATAAAACCGTCATAACTCTGAGCTTTAGGTTGTACTTCCCATGGGCCTCAGATTGATCAATACTACATTGCTAGAACGATATTATCGTTCATCCTTTGTCACTTTTTAGCAAGATAAAAATTTTCCCGTGATCGGGATGTTCATACTTAGTCTGGAATCCGAACCAAAACAATTTGATTGGATACAAAAAGGTTTTTATCATATTCAACGAAATTTCGAAATTTGTGTCTAGCTGATCAAATAGCTTAGACGGCTTATATATATATATATCAACATGTGATTAAATACAATGATTATCCAAGTGGGGACACTTGTATAACCATATATAGAAATTAACGAACAGAATATATATATGAATTACTATATACTAACATGTTGATAAACAATGATCGAATATAGAATATATCACAATAGGGTTAATAATATAGCATAATAATAATATAATTACGAAACTTCTTACTCATATCCATCAGATAAAGGAAATGCAAAGGTAAGATACTCACTGATGCTACCGCTTACGATTCAGAACTTAGTTCTATCTTTATATAACACCTATCAATTAATAAGATCATTAGATTCGATTAGAACAACATACTATAACACATAAGACCGCTTATTGCGATTAACACATAACCTAATCACATTGTCACATATGTTTAACAAACGTTTCAATCACAAATAAACACATATCTAATTAAATTATCTAAGTCCAGATCAATTTCTGAAATATGTCGGTGTACCGACGGCTTTATCGGATAATTATCGAGTCTAAGACTGTATCCTGTAGTTTAATATCTGTAAGTATCAGTCATATTATTTTTAAATGACTTATAATAATTTTTAAACAGTTATTATCTTTTATCACGCATTTTCAAACACTGGAATCATTATTAAATGATTTAAATATTAAACAATTCTATTATCATTAATATTTAATTAATATTAAATTATTAATAAAACCATTGCCAAAATGTTAAAGTTATTTATAATAACTCAAAATACGTTTAAAGTATTAATATTACCCTTAAATGATTTTTAAAACATTTAAAATCATTCTTAAATAATTACCAATAATATTAAAGTATTAATGTTCTATTTATTAAAATATTAAAAGTCATTAATTATAACTTAAAATATTTTTAATTCATTTACATCCTTTTAAATGATTTTAAATAAATAAAACCAGTTTTAAACTATTTATTTAATATAATTATTAAATAAACTTAATATCATTTATTATTAAATTAATATCATTAATATTAAATTATTAATGAAATTATCCTTTAAATATTAAAAGTTATATTTTATAACTTAAAATATCTTTAAACACTTTATTTTCATTTAAAATGATTATTATAATATTAAAATTATTTTTAAACTAATTTATTTAATATAATTATTAAATAACTTTAATATCAATAATAATAATTAATTAATGAAATTTACCTTTAAATATTAAAAGTTATATTTTATATCTTAAAATATTTTTAAACTATTTATTTTCATTTAAAATGATTTTTCTAATATTAAAATCATTTTAAAACTAATTTATTTAATATAATTATTAAATAAATTTAATATCATTTAATATTAAAATATTAATATTTTTTCATGACAAAATATCAAAAGTTATATTTATAACTTAAAATATTTTTATAACCTTTAAATCATTTTTATATGATTTATAAATCATTAATTCTATTTTTCATAATTTATTTAATATATTTATTAAATAACTTTAATTACCATTAATATTAATTAATTAATGAAATTCATCATAAAATATTAAAAGTTATCAAAAATAACTTAAATTATTTTCTTATACCATAATATAATTTTAAATAATTTTTCATGTATTAAAATCATTTTTAAATAATATATTTAATATTATAATTAAATAAATTAAATATTTTTAATATTCTAAAAATATTAAATATTTATGAAATATATTCAAAATAATTAAAAACTAATTTTGGATTTTAAAATAATTTTTAATAATTTATTTTGTATTTTTAATAATTCAAAACTAATTTTTCTATATATTTAAGTAAAAATAAATAATTTACTGAAATAAAGCGTCGCTAAAGGACCCTATAGCATTTAAACTGTCGCTATAGGTGTTCTTGAGTGTTCTTCATCAAACCCGTAAATTCATCGACGATTGTGTAGGGTGTCTAGTTTGACCACTTATAAAATCCAATATAAAAAGTTTTTCAAATTAGAGATCGATTAGATATTGTAGTACTCATGCATCACTATAACTACAAACGGATTACATGGTCAAATCATTAAACAACAAAGAGATTTAATCTCTCAAAACCATTGTCAGACGTTGTTCTTCATTTCTGGGTTTTCCAGAAATGAAGAACAGTACAAGGTACCTACTTTAGATCTCCATAACTTGCAATACTGGTAACTTTCATGTGATTTAAGACATCTAGATTGTAGATAGCATGTAATAGTACAGATCTAATACAACACATAACCATAACAACAAAACACTAGAAAGATCTTGATCGATCGATGGTCATCCGAAAACTCAGGCATCCAGGTTTACGGGTTTTTAAAGCGCTTAATCGGTGACGAGTGGTCTACTTTGACCACTCACTTAGATCGATATATTTATGTTATGAAGGGTATAAAGACATGAATCTAGAGTCCATCTAATATAATACAACATGAAGGCAAGAACAATAACAAATCCACAAAAACCTGACAAATCTGAAGCCTTAAAAATCTTGTCAGACACTGAAAAATGATTTCTGGGTTACCCAGAAATCTATCGGTCATGCTCGATCAACCGAGTTTGACCATAAATAACATAAAATATACTCATCTCCTGACCATGATTCCAGTTCCAGATCAAAGATATCATAACATACTACAACTTCAAACATTTAAACAACAAAAACACATAACATACAAAGATCTATGATGACTGACATTTGACTGTCAGACTCAAAATTAAAAATTTCCAGATTCTTAAAATCTTCAAATTCGAGCCTCTAGATGTTATGGATCTAACATCTAGCAACCGAGATCATCATTATACACTAGATCTAACATGCTTAACACAAAAAAAACAACATCTAACTACAGATCAATGGACAGATTCTTGAATAGGGTTTTATACCTTTCTTGGCTTAATCATGATTGTAGCTCCTGATTTTGTTAAAGGTAATGGTGGGGCTTTGTTTGGGACTGGTTTATCAAAGAAATTTCGGGAGCTAGAGAGAGAGAGGGTCTTAGTGGAGTGAAGGTTGGACAAATGTGATAAAATGAGCACTTTTTCTCTCTCCCAATCTATATATAGTATGATATAATGCACAAGGCTGATACATAATGGCAGATATGTATTGATTTTCAGCACTTAATAAGTCAAGGGTAGCTTACCAACTAAAGTGTTGGCAAGAATTACAAGTTTCCTACTAAATAATTCAAAAAGGGTAGTATAGTCATTTTGATTCCAAGTTTAAGGGTACAATTATAAACTTTGCAAACCCTTAGGGTTTAACCCTTAGGGTTTAACCCTAAGGTTAACTCAAATTTGCTTTTTTTCTAGGATTTTTATTTAGGGTTTGAAAAATGAAAATAATAAAATTTTAGTTTCTAAAAATTGTAATTAGGGTTTCTTTGTGACAACCCCAAAATAGGTCCATTTCACCCAACCTATTCTGAGTCGCCAAATATATGGTACAGAAAACAACTACAACTTTATTACAACAATTGTCGTACAAAATACAACAACACATATGTTGTGAGTTTGGATACAAATATATACCAACTGTGACTCGTGTCCCAACCGTAATGTGACAAATGTCCCATCAGTGGACAACACCTCACAGTCATACCTACATAAAGGTATAGTTAAAAACTGTTTTAGAAATTAGAATCTTTGGGAAGTGCTCAAGGAAACCTTCATACATGGGAGGCCATGCTTCCAGGTTATGATAGATATCATATGGCCACAGAATTATCCTTGGTTGACCCAATAGACCCCAAAGAAAAACGAGAAGATTACTATCATATTCTTTCCAATGGTGAGTCTTCTCTTGACATATCATTATCTCCACTGTCTCTAATTGAGAATTATACTTCAAACAAGCACGAAGATCATATAAGTAGTGCGCGTAGATATACTCAGTAAGTGGATGTGCACAACCCTGTCTTATGATGACATGAGGTTGTATGTCTTTAGACATCTTGTTTGATAGTGGCAAAACATCCTTCCAACGTTGGGTTTGCCTCACCCTATTTGATTCACCAAATATAACTACTAAATGATGACCACCGTTCTATTTCCATGTTACCCCCGCTCGACCCAGCTACACTCTTATTACCTAAAAGGAATTGTGAAGCAAAAGGGTGAGCATAACTAGCTCAGTAAAGAATATCATGACTAAAGATAATTAAATTATCAATAGCCTTCATCAATAATAAATCAGAGATTTAGAGCATATGGCAGATGATAAAAAATTTCAACCATAGTTGCAGCGGAACGAGCAATCCATTAGAAGAGTCAAATAGACTATAAGGTCTATTATCTTCTCCTTGTTAAAAATTCACCAACAATATTTTATCCCTGTAACATCAATCAACAATTCTGGTCCACAATCATATAAATAACTCATAATCATAATTGTAGTTCTAAATTCCTCTTCTCATCAGGACGAAGATAATTTTCATCACCTATCTTTACCTAAAATATCAAAGATCATGGTTACACCAAATCACATTTCCTGTTGATAACCATACTAATAACTTCATCTTTCCACTACGGCCAAATATATTCGTCAACAGTTCATCTGTGCATTACTGGCCAAAGATATTCAACAACATGTTGTGAGACCCCGAATTTTATGAAATAAAAGTATTCAATTTTTTTTTCTATTTTGGTAAATAGCACGGTATTGATTATTGATGCTTATGTGATAAGTCACTCAGTTTTGTTTTATTGGTATTATTAATGTAATAAAACAGAAAAGTTTTTTTTTATATAAAACAGAATACTTTTATAAAGTTATTTTATAAATAGAATATATTATATTCTATTGTGCATAGTATTTTGCATAGTAAAATCCTTTTATATAAAAGCAGAATACTTTTATAAAGTTATCTCATTTTATTAGACAATAATTAGAATATATTATATTTTATTATGCATAGTATTTACATAGTGCCTGCATAGTGTTTGCATAGTAAAATCTTTTATAAAGTTATTCGTTTTATTAGATTATAAATAGAATATATTATATTTTATTTAAAAGATTTTGTTTTAAATATGGACCGTCAGATTAAAGTAAATCAATCTGGACCGTTCATGAGTTAGTTACTATGTAGTCCATTTTTCTATAAATAGAAGCTCATTCCTTCATTATTTCTTACGAATTTACTGAAACTCTAGAGAGAGAAACTATAGAGAGAGTTCTTCTTCTATAATTTTGAGTGTATTTCTTTAGAATTTAAGAAAGCTTTGAGCGTAGTGCAAGTTTTCTTTAAGTATATTCCCGCCCTACTAGTCGGAATACTTTTCTTTTTAAGGTAGGGGATATAATTGTCGTACTCATAAATGATATTATTATTATTTATTATTCTATTGGAATAACCTGTATACGCGGACTACCCTATACTTGGTGAAATTCTTCTGTTATTTCATTCTTTATTATTATATTGGAATAACCTGTTTATGCTAAGTACCGCATACATGGTGAAATTCTTCTAATATTCCGTTATTTATTATCCGCGGAATATCCCGTTCATGCATGCGTTTATCTTGGGACTGGTTCCATTATTTATTATTGCGCCAGAATATCACATGCATGCGTTTACATGGGACTGGTTCCATTATTTATTATTCGTCGGAATATCCATGCATGACGTTTTATGGGACTGGTTCCATTATTTATTATACATTGGGAATAACACGTTTCGGTGCGATCTATCGCATGCATGGTGAATCATACATTATTCCATTCTTTATTATTCTGTTGGAATAACCTGTCTATGTGGATTACCACATGCATGGTGAATGATCCTTCGTATTCATGCGAATAATATTTTCATAAAAAAGGGTTTCTCCCAGGGGTAGATTCGTAATTTTTCTGACCCTAAAAAATTCTGGAAAAATTTGAAATGATAATTTAATGAGTTTTCTAAATTGTGTCCAAAATGGCAATTTTTGGATGTATAGATTAAGAGTTATGGATTTTATGGGAAAAGACTATTTTAAAAGTAAACTCTTATAACTCCTTGTGGTTAACTCCAAAATTGGATAAATTTTTATTGGGAGTACATGTATATAACAGGAGTATACCTTGTAAATTTCAGAATTTTTGGACAAAGGTACAATTTATGATAAATGTCTAAATATTCGGCAGTTTTATCCATATGAAAAATAGTAAATGAATTTTAAAAATTTTGAGAAAAATATATGTTCAAGATGGGACTATATTCTGCTAAATCCCCAAAAAGAATAATTTTTGGGACTGATTTGGTATTTTTCATGAAAATAGTTTAGCTACGAACATATGAGTTAAATATGTTATGTGGAGTTGAAGAATTGGTAAATAGGATTTTATGGCTTGGAAATCCTTTATAAGGTATATGCAGATTTTTGATGAGTAATTTGATTATTGGTGATGAAGTCTTATGAGTATGGCATTTTTTGAGTGATTAAATGCATTATTTGATAAAGTGTAAACAGTTGAAATAAATTGTTTATAAGTTTAAGAAATGATTAAAATATTGTTATAATATTAATGATATTAGATTATAGAGATTATTAGGTGATTGATAACATTTGGTTATTATTGAGCGATGGATAAATTGTATTATAAATGTTTAATATTTATCCTTTATCTCATTTGATTGATTCTTATATCATTGTCATCATCCTCATGCTTATATTGTGTTGAAAGTCATCAGAGCTTCAGTAGTGCATAGATGGACTTGGTATGATTATAACCGAGGGATTATTCGGTATAATCATGCTGACCTTAATGTTACAAATGATGTGAAAAAAGTCCTCATCGCCCGTAGTGCATTGATGGGACGATTTTTGGTATGATTATGGCTATGGATTCTCTTGACAAGGGTGCAAAGATGAATTGTTTTATGGCATGATCAGGACCGTTGATGAAAACACGATTATCTTTGGCCCGTAGTGCATGGATAATTCGTGGTTGTGATACTAATGATATCCTTGGCCTGTAGTGCAGGGATGATTCGATGATGTGGATTAATTATTGAGTTGAGTCTCAGTGATGAAATATTAATTCATGGATGTGATAATAATGAATATCTTTGGCAGTAGTGCATGGATAATTCAGAGTGATATGGATTGATTATCGCTGAGTCTCAGCGATGAAATATAAATTCATGGATGTGATATTAACGAATATCCTTGGCCGTAGTGTAGGGGTGATTCGATGATGTGGATTATTTATTAAGCTGAGTCTCAGCGATAAAATATTTATTATACACTTTTAAATGCGTAGAAGATAGTAGATATCATGTTCTACTTGACTCTTCTAAAATACAGTTGTATGTCTTTGTCATGTAGTGCAAAGATGAATTGTTAATGAATATTTTTGGCCGTGGTGCAAAGATGAATTTATTAGTATGATTATGAGCAGAAATTCTGATTTGGTATAACCATGATTTTTGATGTTTCAGGTGAAGATAGGTGATGAGAATTATCTTTGTTCTAGTTGCGAAGAGGAATTTAGAACCACAATTATGATTATGAGTTATTCATATGATTGTGGACAGGAACTGTTGATTTATTTTACATGGATAAAACATTATTGGTGGACTTTTAACATAGAGAAGATAATAGACCTTATGGTCTATTTGACTCTTCTAATGGATTGCTCGTTCCGCTTCAACTATGGTTGAAAAGTTTTATCATCTACTATATGTTCTAAATCTCTGATTTATTATTGATGAAAGCTATTGATAATTTAATTATCTTTAGTCATGATATTCTTTACTGGGCTAGTTGTGCTCACCCTTTATGCTTCACAATTCCTTTCAGGTAATAAGAGTGTTCTTTGTAAGAGTGTTCTTGTCGAATTGAAGGGAATAACGAGGGGAATAGAACAATGGTCTCTAATGCATGGAGGTTCTCCTAAACAATATAGAAAAGTGTGTTGTATTCTATACAACATTTAGTAGTTATATTTGGTGAATCAAATAGGGTGAGGTGAACCCAACTTTGGAAGGGTGTTTTGCCACTATCATAAAAAATGTGTAATGACATACAACCTCGTGTTATCATAAGACAAAGTTGTGCGCATCCAATTGCTGAGTATATCTACGGGCACTACCTATATGATCTTGGAGTTGATTTAAAATATAATATTCACTTGGAGACAGTGGAGATAGTTATATGTCAAGAGAAGACTCACCATTGGAAAGAAGATGATAATAATCTTCTCATTTTTCTTTGGGGTCTATTGGGTCAACCAAGGATAATTCTATGGCCATATGATATCTATTATAACCTAGACGCATGGCCTCCCATGTACGAAGGTTTCCTTGAGCACTTCCCAAAGATTTTAGTTTCTAAAACAGTCTTTGACTATACTTTTATTTAAAGTACCATTGTAAGGTTGTGGTCGAGGCACCATGAGAGTTACATATATTTGTATTAAAACTCACAGTTAACTGTGGTCGTATTCTATACGACAACTCAACAGTTGTATAAATGAAGTTGTATTTAATTTTTGTACCATGTATCTGGCGACTCAGAATGGGTGATGTATACCTAATTTTGGGGCGTCACACATGTCATCTTTGCACTACGGGCCAAAGATATTCCTCAACAGTTCATACTTGAACTTGAGGCCAAATATATTCATCAACAGTTCATATTTTCACTACAGGCCAAATATATTATTATTTCAAAGAAATATATAATCATTTCAGAATTTATATAAACAATAATTATAACCATGTTGATCAATTCACCTTTACACTTAAGCTAAAGATATTCAATTATAAATTCCATGGTCATGATCATACCAGTCAACAATTCAACTTTGCACTACTGGCCAAAGAGAACCCATAGTCATGATCATACCAAAAATCTACCCATCTTTACACTCAAGTCAAAGAGAAATATCATCATTAAGGTTATAAAAATGTTATATATAATAGTAAAATCAATATAATCAAAACATCTAGATTTAATCTCAAGAGTAATATTCATAAATCAACTATAATTTGGTTAGAAAAAGAAACCAATTTTGTCATGAATAGTAACTCGTGAATAGTAACTCATGAATAATAAACCGGATATAAAAAGGTAGATATTCCACAATAAAATCCATACTAATATTTCGGTATAATGATATTGAAATAACATTTCTTAAACTTATAAACAATTTATTTTAATTGTTTACACTTTACTAAATAATGCATTTAATCATCCTAAAATTTCAAACTCATAAGATTTCATCACCAATAACCAAAACCCTCATAAAAAATCTGCATATACCTCATATAGGATTCTCAAGCCCTAAAATCCTATTTTCCAATTTTCTTACTTCACATAACATATTTAATTCATTTGCTCATAACTAGTCCATTTTCATGAAAAATACCAAATCAGTACAAACAAATTTTCTTTTCTGAGATTTAGTGGATATAGTCCCATATTGAACATATATTTTTCTCAGAATTTTTAAAAATCATTTACTATTTTTCATATGGCCAAAACAGCCGAATATTTAGATATTTATCAAAAATTGTACTTTTATCCAAAAATTCCAAAATTTACAAAGTATACTTCTAACATATACATGTACTCCCAATAAAAATTTCACCAATTTTGGAGTTAGCCACAAGGAGTTATAAGCGGTTACTTTTAAAATAGTCTTTTCTCATAAAATTCACAAGTCTTAATCTATACATCCAAAAATCGCCATTTTTGGACACAATCAAGAAAACTCATCAAATTATCATTTCAAATTTTTCGAGAAATTTTGAAGGTCTGAAAAGTTACAAAACTAAAAAAACATAACAACCCTTAAAATTCCTTACTATCCTTACCTCAAAAGAGCAACACTTCTGACTGGATATCGAATATGACCCTGAAGAAAACCTGCACTAATGAATAGCAACTCACCAAGTATCTAAATACTCACAAAATACACTCGATAATCTAGAGAGAAAAAGAGAGAAAACTTATGAATTCTGGTGTGATTTTCAATTCTAACTTAGCCCTCTATTTATAGGAAAATGTTAGCACGCCGAAGCAGACTTGACCTGCTACCTGATGGCTTTACCTGCTACTATTCAACCCACCAAAAATCAGCCATCTTTCCCAACAACCAAAAGTGGGGCCCACCCATTTCTAGAATTTTCCACCAAAATTATTTATAAACCTAATTTTCGAATCAATCACCTCTTAAAATTCATAACAAATCATTCGTTCATTTTTAACGGTTCAAAATTTGTGAACATATACTCAACTTATATATGTATAACATATCCAAAAATCCCAACGATCCAACGGTCAGATTAAAAATTATAACTCACACAATAAAGCTGTAAGAACACTGATTTGATCTTTTAATACCTCAAATTCGACAAAATACTGATAAAATACCTCAACATTAATTCCTTCATTTATAACCACATAAATAAATCCATCATTTATATCCACACCAAATAAATATTTCCTTATCATATAAATCAATAATTAATTATTCACAAATAATATTACTGAGAATCACAATAATGATGACGAGGCGGGTTCCGAGGAAGAGGGTCTTTCCGATAAGGATTTCTCTTTACTGGCGCGCAATTAGGTGACCAAACCTCTCATTGACAGAACTTTTTAGACATTGCCAATAATGTTATCTAATAATATTATTCAAATAATATGAATTATTAATCTGATAATGGAGATACTGTGCAGTGACAATTATTGAAACAACAATAATATAAAATATCAACGCATGTGATTATTGAATTAATAAAATAAAATATTGAGCAGTAATTACAAGTAAAAATTATTGAGTAGTGCCTTCTCACGTAAGAATCAATAATTGAAAAATCTTAATGCAATACTGGTGCATACTCTTGTGCAACAACGCGTATTACTTTACTTTACCAACGGGTATTCCAGCGATTGTTAATTGTAACGATTACTGTTATTATGTATAAAAACTCAATTTTGTCATTTTATTCATCCGACAGTTATTCTGTTATGGGGCCCACAAATGGTTGCGCCGTCGTACGAATATTCCCCGACAGAAAGAATATTCCACGACCAAACGAATATTCCCTGACAAAAATGAATATTTTATAACCACTTGCGTATTTTGAAAAATTTGCACATTTCACCCATAACCAAAGCATTATATCAAATTAACAACTTATTATTCACAATAATAAATAGAGGAAATTAGATTTTATTAATTAAAAAGTTGGGGTCTTACAACCTCCCCCCTTATGAAATTTCATCCATGAAATTTACGTACTTGGTATTTTGAAAAGTTGAGAATACCTTGCTTCCATTTCAGATTCTATCTCCCCGGTCATCATGATTTCTCCATTGCTCATCTCCCGTGATAACTTCATTTGGGTTCCTCACTTATTGGGAAGTCATGACAACCGCTATCTCTTGAACTACTCGGCTTTGACTTGTCTAGGGCAGCATTTGGCGTCATCACTACCGTTGGAATATACTTTTCTATAGGGCATATTCCTCCCTCAACTGCTTCGTCGTACTCCTGATTCATGATCTGAATCATCAATCTTCGATCTATATCGAATTAAGGTTGACCGCTATGTACAGGGTAATTCAAAACTCGATGTTGGGTTCTCCCAATTGCTGTCTAAAAAGAGAAATACATATCATCTATTTTAGCCTTCTTAGATCGGACATCTCTTTCCACAATATCAACGCGTCGTGTGACTTTTACCCATGCATCACTCATTCTTACTCGTTCAGTTTTTTCTTCTTTTAGCTCAGATTCCATCTTTATCATCTTATACTCTGCTAAAGAATGCTTCTGTTCAAGCATCACATATCGGGTAACACAAGCTTGAATTGTTGCATCCTTTTCCTCCACGACCGCCTGTCGTTCTTCAGCCTGCTCTTCTAAATCATGAATACGATTTTGGAATTCTACATTTTGATCATATAATACCTCTAATAAATTCTCCTCAGGTACCTCTTCTTCCTCTTCTTCCTCACTCTCAGTTGTTACCTCTGCGAATATCTCGGGTGCAACTATCAATTCTTCACTCACCACAAGAATATCTCTAATTCCTTCTTAAATCGACATCACATTATCATGGTTAGTGATTAGAGGTATCCCCACAGTCTCATTCACTCCATTGTTAGCATTCTCAGCAGCCATTCTCAAATATTGCCATAAAACAAGGGTTAATTAAGCAAATTAACGTATCACATAATATCCATATATTATGACCAACCAACAATTAAGCTTAGGTAGGACACACTAGCGAAGGATTTACTCATCTCTCCCCTCCTAGTTATATTCCCCGATCTCCGTCAGAGACCATATCCCTAAGCTCTGATACCAACTGTGACAACCCCAAAATAGGTCCATTTCACCCAACCTATTCTGAGTCACCAAATATATGGTACAGAAAACAACTACAAATTTATTACAACAATTGTCGTACAAAATACAACAACACATATGTTGTGAGTTTGGATACAAATATATACCAATTGTGACTCGTGTCCCAACCGTAATGTGACAAATGTCCCATCAATTGGACAAAGACCTCACAAATGATACCTACATAAAGGTATAGTCAAAAGCTGTTTTAGAAATTAGAATCTTTGGGAAGTGCTCAAGGAAACAACCGTACATGGGAGGCCATGCTTCCGAAGTTACGATAGATATCATATAGTCACAGAATTATCCTTGGTTGTTAATAGACCCCAAAGAAAAACGAGAAGATTACTATCATATTCTTTCCAATGGTGAGTCTTCTCTTGACATATCATTATCTCCATCGTCTTTAATTGAGAATTATTCTTCAAACAAACACTAAGATCATATATGAGTAGTCTTGGCGTAGATATACTCGATGAAAGTGGATGTGCCTGACCACATCTTATGATGACACGAGGTTGTATGTCTTTAGACATCTTGTATGATAGTGGCAAAACACCCTTCCAACGTTGGGTTCGCCTCACCCTATTTGATTCACCAAATATAACTACTAAATGATGACCAGATTCTATTCCCTGTTACCCCCGCTCGACCCGACTACACTCTTATTACCTGAAAGGAATTGTGAAGCAAAAGGGTGAGTACAACTAGCTCAGTAAAGAATATCACGACTAAAGATAATTAAATTATCAATAGCCTTCATCAATAATAAATCAGAGATTTAGAACATATGGCAGGTGGTAAAAAATTTCAACCATAGTTGTAGCGGAACGAACAATCCATTAGAAGAGTCAAATAGACTATAAGGTCTATTATCTTCTCTATGTTAAAAATCCACCAACAATGTTTTATTCCTGTAACATCAATCAAAAATTCTGGTCCACAATCATATCAATAACTCATAATCATAATTGTAGTTCTAAATTCCTTTTCTCATCCAGGACGAAGATAATTTTCATCACCTATCTTTACCTGAAACATCAAAGATCATGGTTACACCAAATCACATTTCCTGTTCATAACCATACTAATAACTTCATCTTTGCACTATGGCTAAATATATTCGTCAACAATTCATCTTTGCATTACTGGCCAAAGATATTCAACAACATGTCATCTTTGCACTACGGGCCAAAGATATTCCTCAACAGTTCATATTTGCACTACAGGCCAAATATATTCATCAACAGTTTATATTTGCATTACAGGCCAAATATATTATTATCTCA
Source organism: Panax quinquefolius (assembly GCA_020205615.1). Taxonomy (NCBI): domain Eukaryota; kingdom Viridiplantae; phylum Streptophyta; class Magnoliopsida; order Apiales; family Araliaceae; genus Panax; species Panax quinquefolius. The sequence continues at coordinate 84,284,147 of CM035167.1, read as the reverse complement.
AAGAAATATATAATCATTTCAGAATTTATATAAACAGTAATTATAATCATGTTGATCAATTCACCTTTTCACTTAAGCTAAAGATATTCAATTATAAATTTCATGGTCATGATCATACTAGTCAACAATTCAACTTTGCACTACTGGCCAAAGAGAACCCATAGTCATGATCATATAAAAAATCTACCCATCTTTACACTCAAGTCAAAGAGAAATATCATCATTAAGGTTATAAAAAAGTTATATATAATAGTAAAATCAATATAATCAAAACATCTAGATTTAATCTCAAGAGTAATATTCATAAATCAACTATAATTTGGTTAGAAAAAGAAACCAATTTTGTCATGAATAGTAACTCGTGAATAGTAACTCATGAATAGTAAACCTGACACAAAAAGGTAGAAATTCCACAATAAAATTCATACCAATATTTCGGTATAATGATATAGAAATAACATTTCTTAAACTTATAAACAATTTATTTTAATTGTTTACACTTTACTAAATAATGCATTTAATCATCCTAAAATTTCAAACTCATAAGATTTCATCACTAATAACCAAAACCCTCATAAAAAATCTGCATAAACCTCATATAGGATTCTCAAGCCATAAAATCCTATTTTCCAATTTTCTTACTTCACATAACATATTAAATTCATTTATTCATAACTAGTCCATTTTCATGAAAAATACCAAATCAGTACAAACAAATTTTCTTTTTTGAGATTTAGTAGATATAGTCCCATATTGAACATATATTTTTCTCAGAATTTTTAAAAATTATTTACTATTTTTCATATGGCCAAAATAGCCGAAAATTTAGATATTTATCAAAAATTGTACTTTTATCCAAAAATTCTGAAATTTATAGAATATACTTCTATCATATACATGTACTCCCAATAAAAATTTCACCAATTTTGGAGTTAACCACAAGGAGTTATAAGCGGTTACTTTTAAAATAGTCTTTTCTCATAAAATTCACAACTCTTAATCTATACATCCAAAAATCGCCACTTTTGGACACAATCAAGAAAACTCATCAAATTATCATTTCAAATTTTTCCATAATTTTTGAAGGTCTGAAAAGTTACGAAACTAAAAAAACATAACAACCCTTAAAATTCCTTACTATCCCCTACCTCAAAAAAAGCGAAAGACATTTGGATATCGGATATTATTTGAAGAAAACTTGCACTGATGAATAACAACTCACCAAGTATCTAAATACTCACAAAATACACTCGATAATCTAGAGAGAAAAAGAGAGAAAACTTATGAATTCTGGTGTGATTTTCAATTCTAACTTAGCCCTCTATTTATAGGAAAATGTTAGCATCTGCCAAGCGAGACTTGACTGCTTTGACGATGGCTTTACCTGCTACTATTCCACCCACCAAAAATCAGCCATCTTTCCCAATAACCAAAAGTGGGGCCCACCCATTTCTAGAATTTTCCACCAAAATTATTTATAAACCTAATTTCCGAATCAATCACCTCTTAAAATTCATAACAAATCATTCGTTCATTTTTAACGGTTCAAAATTTGTGAACATATACTCAACTTATATATGTATAACATATCCAAAAATCCCAACGATCCAACGGTCAGATTAAAAATTATAACTCACACAATAAAGCTGTAAGAACACTGATTTGATCTTTTAATACCTCAAATTCGACAAAATACTGATAAAATACCTCAACATTAATTCCTTCATTTATAACCACATAAATAAATCCATCATTTATATCCACATCAAATAAATATTTCCTTATCATATAAATCAATAATTAATTATTCACAAATAATATTACGAGAATCACAATAATGACAACCAGGCGGTTCCGGAAAGGGGGCTTTTCGATAAGGATTTCTCTCTTCTTGGTAGCTTGATTAGGTGACCAAACCTCTCCTTGTGAGAACTTTCTAAACATTGCCAATAATCTTTATCTAATAATATTATTCAAATAATATGAATTATTGATCGATAATGGAGATCTTGTGCATTGACAATTATTGAAACAACAATAATATAAAATATCAACGCAACAATTATTGAATCAATAAAATAAAATATTGAATAGTAATTACTGTAACAATTATTGAGTAGTGCTTTCTCACGTAAGAATTAATAATTGAAAAAATAATGTGCAATACTGCAGTGCTACTCTTACATGCAACAACAGCGTATTACTTTACTTTACCAACCGGGAATTCAACAATGTTGTTAATGGTAACGATTACGTACGTTATTTATAAAAACTCAATTTTGTCGTTTTCTTCATCCAAGCGAGTTATTACATTATGGGGCCCACAATGGTTGGTTGTACTGTAAATGCGAATATTCCCAAACGTAAGAATATTCCACGACCAAACGAATATTCCCTGACAAAAATGAATATTTTATAACCACTTGAGTATTTTAAAAAATTTGCACATTTCACCCATAACCAAAACATTATATCAAATTAACACCTTATTATTCACAATAATAAATAGAGAAAATTCGATTTTATTCATTAAAAAGTTGGGGTCTTACATTCTTAATCAATTAGGTTTTTATTTACTTAACACGTTACTAATTAGGTTTAAGATACACTAATTAGCATTAAGCTTTCCAATCAACAATTAGGGTTTACAATTTAAATAAATTAGGGTTTATAAAATAAATATTAGGGTTTCTAGAAATTAATATTTCTAAATATTAATTAGGGTATTGAATAATTAAGATTCTCCCTAATTAGGGTTAATATCTATAACACCGATCATAAATCTCATTAACACGATTACGTAACAGTCTTAAACTGGCATTCGGTTTTAAATTAGGGTTTAACAGCTTAAAACTAGGGTTTTGACATTATACACATAATTCGACCGACATTATCAGTCCACACACATATAATTACATATTTACTGACCTTTGAAATAAAATAATATTATAATAAATATCATTAATCACATAATATAGTTACTAAAAAAATTTAAAAGTCTCATTTGACTTCAAACTAGGGTTTATCCGTAACATTAAAATTGTTCCATCAAAACTGATCCTCACATTAACCTTACATACATAGCATACCTAATTATAATACTGACAAATAATAATATAATATTATTATTCTCATTCCTTGATTAAAATCCAAAATTAGGGTTTTGGATTCCATATCTGATTTTAAGCGTATATATATAACATTAATAATTAATTAAAAATAAATAACTTAATTAATCTAAAATAAATTTATATAATAAAATAAAGTAATTATTATAATAATTTTATAATCCTTTCATATATTATTTAAATAATATATAATCATATTTTCATAGAAAATAATTAATAAAAACATTTCTATTTATAAAATTAATTATTATTAGAATAAACTTTATAATAGTCAATAATTCTAAAATAAAATTATTTGTAAATATTCATGTAATAAATATATTTTTATTTATTACATAATTACATACATACATTATCTTGTACAAATCCTCATCCTTAAAATAAAAAAAAAATTTATATACAAAATTTCTGATTTATTTATACAGAAAATATCGGGTTGTTACATTCACCCTCCCTTATAAATAAGGGTTAATTAAGCAAATTAACGTATCACATAATATCCATATATTATGACCAACCAACAATTAAGCTTAGTTAGGACACACTAGCGAAGAATTTACTCATCTCTCCCCTCCTAGTTATATTCCCCGATCTCTGCCAGAGACCATATCCCTAAGCTCTGATACCAAATGTGACAACCCCAAAATAGGTCCATTCCATCCAACCCATTATGAGTCGCCAAATACATGGTACAGAAAATAAGTACAACTTTATTACAACAATTATCGTGCAAATTACAACTCATGTGTTGTGAGTTTTGATACAAATATATATATATATATATATATATCAACTGTGACTCTTGACACCAACTTGGGTAGCACGTCACCATGACATCTTACATAAAGGTATAGTCAAAAACTGTTTTAGAAATTAAAATCTTTGGGAAGTGCTCAAGAAAACCTTCGTACATGGTAGGCCATGCGTCTAGGTTATGATAGATATCATATGGCCATAGAATTATCCTTGGTTGACCCAATAGACCCCAAAGAAAAACGAGAAGGTTACTATCATATTCTTTCAAATGGTGAGTCTTCTCTTAACATATCATTATCTTCACTGTCTCTAATTGAGAGTTATACTTCAACCAAACACCAAGATTATATAGGTAGTGCTCGTAGATATACTCAAGAAGTGGATGAGCCTGACCACATCTTATGATGACACGAGGTTGTATGTCATTAGACATCTTGTATGATAGTGGCAAAACACCCTTCCAATGTTGGGTTCGTCTCACCCTATTTGATTCACCAAATATAACTACTAAATGATGACCACAGATTATTCCCTGTTACCCAGCTCGAACCCCAAATTTACACTCTTATTACCGAAAGGAATTGTGAAGCAAAAGGGTGAGCACAACTAGCTTCGATAAAGAATATCACGACTAAAGATAATTAAATTATCAATAGCCTTCATCAATAATAAATCAAAGATTTAGAACATATGGTAGATGATAAAAAATTTCAACCATAGTTTAGGAACGCAAGCAATCCATTAGAAGAGTCAAATATACTATAAAGTCTACTATCTTCTCCACATTAAAAGTCCACCAACGATGTTTTATCCTCGTAACATCACTCAACAGTTCCTTTTCACAATTATATGAATAACTCATAATCATAATTGTAATTATAAATTCCTCTTCGCACCTGGAGACGAAGATAATTTTCATCACACGTCTTTACCTGAAACATCAAAGATCATGGTTATACCAAATCACAGTTCCTGTTTATAATCATACTAACAATTTCATCTTTGCACTACGGGCCAAAGATATTCATCAACAGACCATCTTTGCACTACAGCCAAAGATATTCAACAACAGTCATCTTTGCACTCTGGGCCAAATATATTCATCAACAATTCATCTTTCTTTTCACAGCCAAAGATATTCCTCAACAGATTTATATTTGCACTCTGGGCCAAATATATTCATCAACGATACATATTTGCACTGGGCCAAATATATTAATATCTCAAAGAAATATATAATCATTTTGAATTTATATAAATAATAATTATAACCATGTTGATCATTTCACCTTTGCACTTAAGCTAAAGATATTCAATTATAAATTCAATGGTCATGATCATACCAGTCAACAATTCAACTTTGCACTACTGGCCAAAGAGAACCCATAGTCATGATCATACCAATTGTAAGACCCCAACTTTTATGAATAAAGAATCTTTTTCTTGAATTATATTTTTGAATATTATGGTATTGATTTGATATAATGTTATAGTTGTGGGTAATATTTATAAATTTTGCAAAGCACGCAAGTTGTTATATAATATTCGATTGGTGGGGAATATTCGTTTTAACGGGGAATATTAGATAACAATGGCACAATCATTGGTGGACCCACAATGAAATTATTGTCGAATTAAGAAAAGCGACAAAAATACTTTATGAAAATAATTGGCGGAGGTATTCTACATATTATGATGGCGCCCCCAAAATTAGGTATCGTCACCCATCTTGGGTCGCCACTTACATGGTACATAAATTCAAATACAACTTACTAACCTAAGCGCCGTGTATAATACGACATAAAGCGAGTTTGAATACAAATTTTGTCTACTAGATATTATACAAACTCAAAAGGAGTCCTCATTACAAATGGCTATTATCACACTATTTCACGAATAGTGAGGACTACTAATGCTATCCTCTCGGACCATTACTTACGTTCCCAGGCTCGTCGGCTATGTTCTCATTTCAAGAGAAACGAGTGAAAGAAAGGTGAGCTCAACTAGCCCAAGAAGAAATATTATGACTAAGATAATGCGAGAATAAATTATCATTAGCCTTCAAATGATGTTAAACCGATAAAATACAATAGACAACCGGTTTAAGCTGCGGTGGAATAAGCAACCCATTAAAAGAGTCAAGTAGAGAATAAAGTCTACTATCTTTTAGGTTTTAAAAGGTTTTCATCAATTTTTATCATTTGAGACTCGACTTAATAAATAAACCACCATATCTAATCATCCCGTACCACGGTCAAGGATTTTCATCAAATTATCAATGGTCATGACTATCCGAATCCCCTGGTCATAATCATACCAAAAACTATTCATCATTGCATTCACGGGCCATCGAGGACTTTTGTCACATCATTTATATCAAGTCGTGATTATCTATAAGAATGATCCTCGGTCATAATCATACTAAGTTCATCTATGCACGTAAGCCAAAGATAACATAATATAACATGAGGATGATGACAATGACATAATAATTCAATAAAACAAGTTCAAGAATTATTTAATCCATGAATTATTAACGTCCAAATTATCAATATGATACTATTTTAGTAGAGTAAAATTCAAGAATGATCGGAAGAATATTTCCATGAAAGATCTTTGGATGAAACGCAAATATCAAGGATATTCTACTAATTTCATGGAGTATAGAAGTCAAAGTTTTAACCTATTTGGGTATAATAAAGAATGGAATAACAAAAGAAATCACCGTGCATGCGGTGCTTAGCATGGGCGTTTTTTCAATGAATAATAATAACGGAACCGGTCGGTGAAATTCATCAAGCGAGGATGTTCCACGAGAATAATAAAGATGGAACCGGATCCGGTGTAAAACACACGAGATAGGATATTCCAATGAGAATGATAAAAAGCGGAACCCGGTCCGATGTAAAAACACACGTATACATGATGTTCCAGCGAGAATAATAAAAAGCGGAACCGGAGTTAGGTGTAAAACACACTGAGCAGGATGTTCCAATAGAATAATAAAGATGTAACAGATCCTGTAAAACACACGGATAGGATATTCAACAGAATGATAAAAAGCGGAAACCGTGTCGGGTGTAAAACACATGACGAGGATGTTCCAATGAAGAATAATAAAAGAATGTCACCAAGTATAGGGGTAAATGGCGTATCTGAGGTTATTCCAGCAGAATAAATAAGAATGGAATAACATAAGGATTTCACCAAGTATAGGATACGCCGCATATCTGAGGTTATGTATAGGGTATACCACTTTTACTAAAGTTATTCCAACAAAATAATAATGAATGGAATAATGAAGTTCTCTTCAAGAAGAAAGAATAACACCCCTTTACCGTAAAAGAACTGAATATAGAAGTAGTGAAGTAGCGAGAATACTCTTCTTCTTTCTATAATTTTTCTCTATAGCTTCTCTCTATAATTTCTCTCTCTAGAGTTTCAATGAATTAAGTAAGAAAATAATGAAGGAATGAGCTTTATTTATAGGAAAATGGAATGCATAGTAACTAATCCATGAGCGGTCCAGATTGATTTACTTTAATCGACGGTCCATATTTAAAGAAAATCTTTTAAATAAAATATAATATATTCTATTTATATAAAAACATTTTACTATGCAAACACTATGTAATACTATGCAAAATACTATGCAAAAACACTATGCAACACTATGCATAATAAAATATAATATATTCTATTTATAGAATAACTTTAATAAAGTATTCTATTTTATATAAAAGATGTTTACATTTTATTACGTTAATAATACTGAATAAAACAAAAGCGTCATTATCGCTATAATAATTCATATTATTAATCGACAATAATGGAATCAAAGTGAGTGACTTCTCACATAAGCATCGATAATCAATCTGGTGTGCTACTTATGCGACCCACACGACATTGTACTTTTTACTACAGAGAGTAGTTCAACAAGTAACTACGGTAGTAAAACTTCCGCCATTATTTCAATAAAATATTTTTTGTCGTTTTCTCAATCAGGCAATAATTACATTATTAGGGGTCCACCAATGATTGAGTAGTTGTCACGAATATTCCCGCTAAACCGAATATTCCTCGACCCAATCGAATATAATATAACCACTTGCATACTTTCAAAATTTATAAATACTACCCACAACTATAATATTATCTTAAAATCACACCACAATATTAAAAAAATTATTTCAACAAAATTTAAATCTTTATTGATAAAATCTGGGGTCTCACAGTTAAAACTGTTGAACTACCCGGTAGTAAAAATACAGTGAAATCGGCGTGGTTGCATAAAGATAGCACACGGTATTGATTATTGATGCTTACGTGAGAAGTCACTCAGCTATACTCAATTATTGCTACAGTAATTGCAGCATCATATTTCTCATATTATTGATTCAATTATTGTTACAGTATCATCTGCATTAATGATATATTATTAAATCAATAATTGAGGACATGAAGTTATTCATATTATTATTTGCAATATTGACAATGTCTAGAAGTTACATCGAGAAGAGGTTTGGTTACCTAATTGCGCCCGATAAGGAGAAATCCTTATCGAAAGCCCCTCTTTCACAGGAACGACACGGTTGTTAAATATTGTGAATTATAATATTAATAATGAATAAGTTCGTGTTGATTAAAGATGAATTTTATAGTTCCATTGTGTTGGACTTATTTGTGTTAGTATAATTGATGTACGGAGGATATATTGTTCAATTGGGTATTCGGGACACTTTTCGTGTCGAGATTACTATTCACGAGTTATTATTCATGAGTTACTATTCACGAGTTACTATTCATAAGTTCTTATTATTGGGTTACTATTCATTCTAGTGTATGCATGCGTTGGGTATTTTGGGTACAATATTATTCCATGAGGAGATGTGCTAATTTTTTGAATAGTTGGTTGAAGATATAATAGTAAGTCGATATGGACCCATTTGGTGGAGTTATAATAGTAAATCAATATGGATCATTTGGTTTAAAGTTTTAATAGTAAATCGGTATGGACCGTTGTTTTAAGTTTTAATAGTAAACCAATATGGACCGTCAGTTTAATAGTAAATCAATCTGGACCGTTCATGAATTAGTTCTTATTCATTCCATTTTCCTATAAATAGAAGCTCATTCCTTCATTATTTCTTACGAATTCTTTGAAACTCTAGAGAGAGAATTACAAGAGAACTATAGAAAAGTATTACTCGCTACTTCCCTACTCTTATATTCGGTTTCTTTTTACGGTAAGGATGTTATTTGTTGTACTCATGAAGAGAACTTACATTATTCCATTATTTATTATTTTGTTGGAATAACATATATACACGGGCTACCCTATACATGGTGACATTCTTCTAATATTTCGTTTTTATTATTATTTAAATTGAATATCATATGCGTGCGTTCTGCGTTCGTTCCGCCATTGGACCGCGTTTTCCATCCTTTATTATTCTATTGGAATAACTTTTACACATGCTTGATCTATCGCATGCATGGTGATTTCTTTTGTTATTCCATTCTTTATTATACTCAGTTGGTTAAAACTTTGACTTCCATACCCATGAAATTAGTGGAATATCTTTGATATTTGCGCTTCATCCAGTATCTTTTCATGGAAATATTCTTCTGAGCATTCTTGAATTTTACTCTACAAAACAGTATCATGTTGGCAATTTGGACGTTATCAGTTTCTAGATAAATTAATTCTTAAACTTGTTTTATTGAATTTTTATATCATTGTCATTATCCTCATGTTTATATTTTGTTGAAAGTCATCTGTGGCATGTAGTGCATAGATGGACTTGGTATGATTATGACCAGGGATTATTCGGTGTAATCATTACCGTAATGTTATAAGTGATGTGGTAAAAGTCCTCATTGGCCCGTAGTGCATTGATGGACAGTTATTGGCATGATCATGACCATTAATGAATACACAAATATTTTTGGCGCGTAGTGCATGGATAATTGTGGTCGTGATACTAAAGAATATCTTTGGTAGTAGTACGGGGGTGATTCGATGATGTGGATTATTTATTAAAATTTGAGTCCCGGCGATAAAAGTGATGAAAAACCTTTTAAATCATAAAAGATAGTAGATTTCATTCTCTACTTGACTCTTTTAATGGATTGCTTGTTAAGATTGCTGAGTTAAACTTGATAGTTATTATATTTTATCGGTTTAACACCTTTGTTGAAGGCTAACGATAAATTATTACGCATTATCTTAGTCATAATATTTCTTCTTTGGGCTAGTTGAGCTCACCCTTTCTTTCACTTTGTTCTCTTCGAGAAATGAGAACGCGTATTTGGGACTAGTCGGGGAACAGAATGATGGTCCTAGATGGTGCATTAGTAGTCCTCACTATTCTGTGAAATAGTGTGATAATAATTGTAATGAGGACTCCTTTTGAGTTTGTATAATTTCTAGTAGACAATATTTGTATTCAAACTCACAGTTTATGTTTTGTCGTATTGTACACGATAGTTGTATTATTAAGTTGTATTTGAATTATGTACCATGTATCTGGCAACTCAAGATGGGTGATGTACACCTAATTTTGGGGGCGTCACAATTGGTATCAAAGCTTAGGGATATGATCCCTGGCTAAGATGTGAGAATAGAACTAGGAGGGGAGAGACGGGGAATTCCTTCACTATTATGACCTACCAAAGTTTTTTTTTTGTATTTAATTGGTCGGTCAGAATATAGGAATAGTATGTGACATGTTAATTAACCTTTTGTTTTGTGGCAGTATCTGAAAATGACATATGAGAATGTTGAGAATAGCAATGGAGCACAGACGACCGTTGATTCACCACATATCAATAATCAGGATAATGTGCATCAAGAAGGTGACAATCCTCACGCAAACAACAACACTGATCAAATGATGAATGATCAAATGTTCGGAGGCTTTATACAATTCAAATGCAATGATGAGAGAGTGGCTCTGTCCAAAATATAGGTGGAAACACTTGAAACTCTCGGACGGTCACCGCTTAAGCAGATTCGAGAGCTGGGACCATCGGAGTTTATTGGAGAGCCAAAACCACTTAAGGCGGAAGCATGGATAAAGCGAGATCACCAAGATATTTGATGTCTTGGGATGCTCAGAGAGCAAAAAAGTTCCTTTGCACGCCTTTATATTTGCGAGGAGAGGCAGATTCTTGGTGGGGAATCGGTAAAAGCGTACTCAACTGCCCCTTTGAAGATGTCTTGGGAAAAGTTCAAGAACTATTCAACGATAAGTACTTTCCGAAAGTATTCGTCATATAAAAAGAGGTAGAATTCATCAAGTTGGAGCAAAATAATATGGCCAGTGTGTCGCGTTATGAAGCCAAGTTTGTCGAGTTGTCGGTTTGCGTTCCACTTGGTGGATAATGAAGAGAATGACACGGATGTTTTTAAGAGTTTGAAGGTGGAGAATCGTCGACATCTTATTTCTCATAAAGCTGTGTTTGTATTGAGATGTTGTAAATAGGGCTCGATTAGTGGAAGTAGCGATAATGAGTCAACATAATCAAAAAAGAAGCGGTACGGCAAAATGATAATACCAATGAGAAGCGATCATCGAGCGGTGACAACAAGCGTGGAGGAATCAACAGGCGAAATGGTAATCACCGGTGGTAATCGGGGCCAAAACAATAAGAATGTACATTTCAAGAAAGAAGATTCAACAATGATGGAAGGGCGTCGGCACCTGACCCCGTTGTTAAGGAAGGAGAAGCGACCACCTATCATATGCTTCAAATGCGGAGGGAGGGACACATCGGTCAAAGCTGCGTGATCTTAGTCAAAGCATGTTATAATTGTGGAAGAGAAGGTCACTTAGCCCATTTTTTGTTGTTCACAGAAGACAAGTTCAAGCTAGGATGGAGGCACCAAAGTAGTCCCCAAAAAGTCAAAGCCGTAGTGGTCTGAGGGAGGCGTTTGTTGTGACCTCCCGAAAGCAAGGAACCCGAATGAGGTCATCACGGGTAAGCTTATCATAAACTCTAATGAAGTCTATACTTTATTTGATCTGGGTTCTACCCATTCTTTTATTTCTCTACTTGCGCTCAGCGATTAAATTTGACTCAGGAGAAATTAGACTTTTGACTTATCTGTGGAAACTCCGTTGGGAGAAACCTTCATTACATCCACTATTTATAAGTCTTGTTTGGTTCAAATCGGTAACCGAACATTACCTGTCGATCTTATTTCTTTAAAAATACTTGCGTTTGACGTAATTCTAGGGATTGATTGGTTAAATATTCATCATACAAAAATTGATTGTTTTCGTAAGGTTGTTAGTTTTCATATTCTTAATCAACCTATTATGCGAATTCAAGCGACCAAACCATTAAAATCAATCATGGTCATTTCAAGCCATAAAGCTATTCGTTTGTTGAAAAACGGATGTCAAGCTTTCTTAGCTCATGTCTGATTTAAACAAAAATAAATCGATTTTGAGCGATATTTCTATTGTTAATAAATTTCTGGCGTATTCACGAAGAACTTCTGGCCTACCCCAGGCGTGAAATTGAATTTTGTATCGACCTTGAACACGGTACAAAACCCATTTCCAAAGCCCCATATCGAATGGCACCTATTGAACTTCAGGAGTTAAAGACCCAACTGCGAGGAATTGTTAGACATTGGCTTTATTCGATCTAGTACTTCTCCTTGGGGTGCTCTGTTCTATTCGTGAAGAAGAAAGATGGGTGTATGCGACTTTGTATTGATTATCGGGAGTTGAATCATGTCACCATCAAAAATAGGTACCCATTACCACGTATTGATGACTGTTTGACCCGGTTGCAAGGAGCCAAATTCTTTTCAAAGATTGATCTTCATTAGGATATCACCAATTGAAGATTAGAACCGATGACATTCTAAAGGCGGCTTTCAAAACTCGATGCGGGCATTATGAATTCCTATTCATGTCCTTTGGATTGACTAATGCTCTCTTTACCTTTATGGATATGATGAGCCGAGTATTCAAGGAATATTTGGATCACTTTGTGGTCGTCTTTATTGATGACATCCTTATTTATTTCAAAAGTCGTGAAGATCATGAGCAACACTTGAGGTCGACACTCCAAAAGCCGTGAATACAAGCTTTATGCCAAGTTGAAGAAATGCGAGTTACGGCTTGAGGAAGTAGCATTCCTTGGGCATGTAGTATCAAGTCATGGAATATCTGTTGACGGCAAAATTGAAGCTATTCAAAGTTGGGAGCAACCTAAATCGATGACCAAAGTACGTAGCTTTCTCGGTTTAATTTGGTTATTATCGGAGATTCGTGGAAGGATTTTCTCGAATCGCTACTCCATTAACTTCGGTGACTCGAAAAAGATACAAAGTTAGGTTGGAGCGAAGAATGTGAGAAGAGATTTCAAGAACTCGAGAGGAGACTCATTTTTATTTTGTTACGACAATACCATCTGGCTCGGAAGGATTTGTCTTCTACAGTGATGCTTCGGGCAAAGGGTTGGGATGTGTTCTCATGCAGCATGGGAAAGTCATAGCCTATGCCACAAGACAACTCAAAGAATATGAGAGGAATTATCCTACTCATGATCTAGAGTTAGTAGCTATTGTCTTCGCACTTAAAATTTGGAGGCATTACTTGTATGGGGAAAAAGTGGATATCTTTACGGATCATAAAAGCCTCAAATATTTCTTCACTCAAAAGGAACTCAACATGTGACAACGGCGTTGGCTTGAAGCATTGAAAGATTATGATCATACCATCAATACCATCACGAAAAGCGAGCGTGGTAGGCGGCGCATTGAGTAGAAGATCATATGCAAAATCTGAGTGCGATATTGTCAATATAAAGGCCCATTTTGTGTGACTTGCAAAGGATGGAGATAGAGTTAAAAACTCGAGGGACCCATGTGATGATGGGCGAATATCTGAGTAGAACCAACTTTAATTGATAAAGTTAAAAGTGCGCTCAAGCTAGACCCGGAGTGCTGGCGCGTATGAGGAAGAAAGTGCAAGAAGGTGCTATATCAGGAAGCAAGAATCGATGAAAAGGGATACTTGAGTCAACTCCGGACTTTGTGTTCCTAACAACCCGATTTAAAGTATAAAATCATGATGGAGACACCTGACACACCGTTTGCAATCCATCTGGGAGTACCAAAATGTATCATGATCTTGACATACATTTTGGTGGAGCAATATGAAGAGAGATATAGCGGAGTTTATCTCAAGGTGTTTAACTTGTCAAGCGAGTTAAGGCGGAGCATCAAGTACCAAAAGGTCCATTGCAACCACTTGAAATTCAAGAATGGAAGTGGGAGCACATTACCATGGATTTCGTTCTGGGTCTTCCTAAGGTTTCTCAAGGCGTAGATGCGATTTGGGTCATTGTTGATAGATTGACCAAGTCGCTCATTTCTTACCAATCGAGAAACTTATACACTTGAACGTCTTGCTCGTATGTATATAAACGAGATTGTAAGACTGCATGGTATGCCGGTATCCATAGTTTCTGATCGAGACCCAAGATTCACTTCACGATTTTGGGTTAGTTTACAAAAAGCTATGGGCACAGACTTACGATGTAGCTCGGCATATCTTCCTCAGACGGATGGACAGTCGGAGAGGACTATTCAAACTCTTGAAGATCTATTAAGACTCTGTGTCCTTGACTTCAAAGGAAGTTGGGACAAATTCTTACCATTGGTGGAGTTTTCCTACAACAACAGTTATCAAGCAAGTATTGGCATGGCTCCATTTGAGGCGTTGTATGGAAGAAAATGTCGTTCTCGGTATCTTTGGGATGAGGTGGGTGAAGCAACGTTGTTGGGGACCGGAGTTTAATGCGTATGACTACGAGAAAAGATTCAAAGCGATCCGACAACGTATAAAAACTTCACAAGATCGACAAAAGAGTTATCTTGATCTTCATCGAAAGGGCGTAGAATTCGATATTGGAGATCATGTGTTGTTACGTGTTGCTCCATGGAAAGGAGTTACGAGATTTAGAAAAGAGGAAAGCTCAATCCTCGGTTCATTGGCCCATTTTAATTCTTGGCGAGTGGGAAGCGTGGCTACATAGACTCGCCTTACTGCCTTAAGTATGTCTCGTGTTCATAGCGTTTTCACATATCCATGTTACGTAAATATGTGAAAGACCCGAACCACATTATTGAGTTAGAACCGGACGAGATAGAGGAAGATTTAATGTATGAAGAGTTACTGTTAAAATCTTGGATAAGAAGGATCATGTTCTACGCTCAAGGTTATACCTCAAGTCAAAGTTTTGTGGAGAAACCACGATGTGGAGGAAATGACTTGGAGTTAGAATCGAGATGAAGTCAAGGTATCCTCATCTCTTGACATATCGGTATGTACCCTAATTCGAGGGCGAAATTTCATAAGAAGGGAGGTTGTAAGACCCCAACTTTTATGAATAAAGAATAATTTTCTCGAATTATATTTTTGAATATTATGGTATTGATTTGATATAATGTTATAGTTGTGGGTAATATTTATAAATTTTGCAAAGTACACAAGTTGTTATATAATATTCGATTGGTCGGGGAATATTCGTTTTAACAGGGAATATTCGTACAACGGCACAATCATTGGTGGACCCCAAAACAAAATTATTGTCGGATTGAGAAAACGACAAAAATACTTTATGAAAATAACGGCGGAGGTGTTACCGTTAAAACTGTTGAACTACCCAGTAGTAAAAGTACAGTAATACGCGTAGTTGCACAGTAGCACACGGTATTGATTATTGATGCTTACGTGAGAAGTCACTCAGCTATACTCAATTATTGCTACAGTAATTGCTGCATCATATTTCTCATATTATTGATTCAATTATTGTTACAGTATCATCTGCATTATATGATATATTATTAAATCAATAATTGAGACGGCAAAGTTATTCATATTATTATTTGCAATATTGACAATGTCTAGAAGTTCTGTCAAGGAGAGGTTTGGTTACCTAATTGCGCGCCAATAAGGACAAATACTTATCGGAAAGCCCCCTCTTTCCTAGGAACGACCTGGTTGTTAAATATTGTGAATTATAATATTAATAATGAATAAGTTCGTGTTGATTAAAGATGAATTTAATAGTTCTATCGTGTTGGACTTATTTGTGTTAGTATAATTGATGTCTGGAGGATATATTGTTCAATTGGGTATTCGGGACACTTTTCGTGTAGCCGTTGAGTACGAGTTCTTATTCTTATTCACGAGGTACTTATTCACCCGATTTATTCTAATTACTCTAGTATTGTGCATTGCTATTCACTCTAGTAGTATTTGGGTACAATATTATTCAATGAGGAGATGTGCTAATTTTTGAATTGTTGGTTTAAGATATAATAGTAAGTCAATATGGACCGATGGTGGAGTTATAATAGTAAATCAATATGGATCGCTGGTTTAAAGTTTTAATAGTAAATCAGTATGGACCGTTGTTTTAAGTTTTAATAGTAAACCAATATGGACCATCCGTTTAATAGTAAATCAATCTGGACCGTTCATGAATTAGTTACTATTCATTCCATTTTCCTATAAATAGAAGCTCATTCCTTCATTATTTCTTACGAATTTACTGAAACTCTAGAGAGAATTACAAGAGAGAACTATAGAAAAATTATTACGCTACTTCCCTACTCTTATATTCGGTTTCTTTTACGGTAAGGGATGTTATTTGTTGTACTCATGAAGAGAACTTACATTATTCCATTATTTATTATTTTGTTGGAATAACTTTTGTATCATACATGGTGACATTCTGCTACCTATACATGGTAACATTCTTCTAATATTCCGTTCTTTATTATTACAGCGGGAATATATTTATTATTAATGCGTGGAATATCACATGCAATGCGTTTCTGTGGGACTGGTTCCATTATTTATTATTACATGGAATATCACATGTGTGTACGTGCGTTTCTGTGGGACTGGTTCCATCCTTTATTATTACATTGGAATAACTTTTGCTAACTTTGCGGTCTATCGCATGCATGGTGATTTCTTTTGTTATTCCATTCTTTAATATACTCAGTTGGTTAAAACTTTGACTTCCATACCCATGAAATTAGTGGAATATCTTTGATATTTGCGCTTCATCCAATATCTTTTCATGAAAATATTCTTCTGAGCATTCTTGAATTTTACTCTACAAAACAGTATCATGTTGATAATTCGGACGTTATCAGTTTCTAGATAAATTAATTCTTGAACTTTTTTTTATTGAATTTTTATATCATTGTCATCATCCTCATGTTTATATTTTGTTGAAAGTCATCTGTGGCATGTACTGCATAGATGGACTTGGTATGATTATGACCAGGGATTATTCAGTGTAATCATTACCGTAATGTTATAAGTGATGTGGTAAAAGTCCTAATTGGCCCGTAGTGCATTGATGGACAGTTGTTGGCATGATCATGACCATTAATGAAGACTCAAATATTCTTGGCCCGTAGTGCATGGATAATTGTGGTCGTGATACTAAAGAATATTCTTGGCCGTAGTGCAGGGGTGATTCGATGATGTGGATCATGTATTAAGCTGAGTCCCAGCGATAAAAGTGATGAAAAACCTTTTAAATTATAAAAGATAGTAGATTTCATTCTCTACTTGACACTTTTAATGGATTGCTTGTTCCGCTGCAGTTAAACTTGA
The DNA here is from genome assembly GCA_020205615.1 of Panax quinquefolius. NCBI lineage: Eukaryota > Viridiplantae > Streptophyta > Magnoliopsida > Apiales > Araliaceae > Panax > Panax quinquefolius. The sequence goes on along the minus strand of CM035167.1, from coordinate 84,266,599 downwards.
TAGTTATTATATTTTATCAGTTTAACAATGTTGAAGGCTAACGATAAATTATTCTGCATTATCTTAGTCATAATATTTCTTACTGGGCTAGTTGAGTTCACCCTTTCTTTCACTGTTCTCTTCAGGAAATGAGAACGTAGTTGGGACTAGTCGGGGAACAGAATGATGGTCCTAGATGGTGCATTAGTAGTCCTCACTATTCCGTGAAATAGTGTGATAATAATTGTAATGAGGACTCCTTTTGAGTTTGTATAATCTCTAGTTGACAATATTTGTATTCAAACTCACAGTTTATGTTTTGTCGTATTATACACGACAGTTATATTATTAAGTTGTATTTTAATTATGTACCATGTATTTGGCGACTGAAGATGGGTGATGTATACCTAATTTTGGGGGCGTCACACAAATAATCTACCCATCTTTACACTCAAGTCAAAGAGAAATTAATATCATCATTAGGGTTATAAAAATGTTATATATGATAATAAAAATAATATAATCAACATATAGATTTAATCTCAAAAGTAATATTCATAACTCAACTATAATTTGGTTAGAAAAAGAAACCAATTTTGTCATGAATAGTAACTCGTGAATAGTAACCCATGAATAGTAACTTCGTGAATAGTAACTCATGAATAGTAACTTATGAATAGTAACTCATGAATAGTAAACACTACACAAAAAGGTAGAAATTCAACAATAAAATCCATACCAATATTTCGGTATAATGATATTGAAATAACATTTCTTAAACTTATAAACAATTTATTTTAATTGTTTATACTTTACTAAATAATGCATTTAATCATCCTAAAATTCCAAACTCATAAGATTTCATCACCAATAACCAAAACCCTCATAAAAAATCTGCATATACCTCATATAGGATTCTCAAGCCATAAAATCCTATTTTCCAATTTTCTTACTTCACATAACATATTTAATTCATTTACTCATAACTAGTCCATTTTCATGAAAAATACCAAATCAAGTACAAATAAATTTTCTTTCTCGAGATTTAGTAGAATATAGTCCCATATTGAACATATATTTTTCTCGTAATTTTTAAAAATCATTTACTATTTTTCATATGGCCAAAATAAATTTAATATTTAGATATTTATCAAAATTGTACTTTTATCCAAAAATTCCAAAATTTACAGAGTATACTTCTATCATATACATGTACTCCCAATAAAAATTTCACCAATTTTGGAGTTAACCGCAAGGAGTTATAAGCGGTTACTTTTAAAATAGTCTTTTCTCATAAAATTCACAACTCTTAATTTATACATCCAAAAATCGCCATTTTTGGACACAATCTAGAAAACTCATCAAATTATCTTTTCAAATTTTTGTAGAATTTTTGAAGGTCAGAAAAATTACGAAACTGAAAAACATAATAACCCTTAAAATCCTTTACTATCCCTTACCTCAAAAGAAAAGACTTCCATGATTGGATATCGGATATATTATTTCAAGAAAACTTGCTTGACCGATGAATAACAACTCACCAAGTATCTAAATACTCACAAAATACACTCGATAATCTAGAGAGAAAAAGAGAGAAAACTTATGAATTCTGGTGTGATTTTCAATTCTAACTTAGCCCTCTATTTATAAGAAAATGTTAGCACGCCGAAGCAGACTTGACCTGTAACGTGATGGCTTTACCTGCTACTATTCTACCCACCAAAAATCAGCCATCTTCCCCAACAACCAAAAGTGGGGCCCACCAATTTCTAGAATTTTCCACTAAAATCATTTATAAACCTAATTTTCGAATCAGTCAGCTCTTAAAATTCATAACAAATCATTCGTTCATTTTTAATGGTTCAAAATTTGTGAACATATACTCAACTTATATATGTATAACATATCCAAAAATCACAACGATCCAACGGTCAGATTAAAAATTATAACTCACACAATATATATGTAAGAACACTGATTTGATCTTTTAATACCTTCAATCCGACAAAATACTGATAAAGCACCTCAACATTAACTCTTTCATTTATAACCACATAAATAAATCCATCATTTATATCCACATCAAATAAATATTTCCTTATCATATAAATCAATAATTAATTATTCACAAATAATATTACAGAATCACAATAATGACAACCAGAGCGGTTCCCGGAAAGAGGGGGCTTTTCGATAAGGATTTCTCCTTACTAGCGCGCAATTAGGTGACCAAACCTCTCCTTGACTGAACTTTTTAGACATTGCCAATAATACTATCTAATAATATTATTCAAATAATATGAATTATTGATCTGATAATGGAGAATCAAAAGTGATAATTATTGAAATAACAATAATATAAAATATCAACACAGCAATTATTGATTCAATAAAATAAAATATTGAGCAATAAATATCATTGTAACAATTATTGAGTAGTGCCTTCTTACATAAGGATCAATAATTCAAAAATATCAGGCAATACCAGGTGCTATCGCTGCTTTGTGCGACCAGCGTATTCATGTATTTTAACCACCGTGTATTCCAACGGTGTTAATTGTAACAACTACGCCGTTATTTATAAAAACTCAAACTTGTCATTTTCTTCATCTAACAGTTATTCTCATTATGGGGCCCTAAATGATTACTTGCACCGTCGCATTTAATATTCCCCGACAGAAAGAATATTCCACGACCAAACGAATATTCCCCAACAAAAATGAATATTTTATAACCACTTGCGTATTTTGAAAAATTTGCACATTTCACCCATAACCAAAGCATTATATCAAATTAACACCTTATTATTCACAATAATAAATAGAGGAAATTCGATTTTATTCATTAAAAAGTTGGGGTCTTACAACCTCCCCTTTTATGAAATTTCATCCCCGAAATTTACGTTCCTGGTATTTCGAAAAGTTGAGAATACCTTGCTTCCATTTCAGATTCTATCTCCCCGGTCATCATGATTTCTCCATTGCTCATCTCCCGTGATAACTTCATTTGGGTTCCTCACTTGTTGGGAAGTCATGACAACCGCTATCCCTTAAACTACTCGACTTTAACTTGTCTGGGGCAGCATTTGGCGTCATCACTACCGTTGGAATATACTTTACTATAGGGTATATTCCTCCCTCAACTGCCTCGTTGTACTCCTGATTCATGATCTGAATCATCAATCTTCGATCCATATCGAATTCAAGTTGACCGCTATGTACAGGGTAATTCAAAACTCGATGTTGGGTTCTCCCAATTGCTATCCAAAAAGAGAAATACATATCATCTATTTTAGCCTTCTTAGATCGGACATCTCTTTCCACAATATCAACGCGTCGTGTGGCTTTTACCCATGCATCACTCATTCTTACTCGCTCAGTTTTTTCTTCTTTCAGCTCAGATTCCATCTTTATCATATTATACTCTGCCAAAGAATGCTTCTGTTCAAGCATCACATATCGGGTAACACAAGCTTGAATTGTTGCATCCTTTTGCTCCACGACCGCCTGTCGTTCTTCAGCCTGCTCTTCTAACTCATGAATATGATTTTACAATTCTACATTTTGATAATACCTCTAATAAATTCTCCTCAGGTACCTCTTCTTCCGCTTCTTCCTCACTCTCAGCTGTTACCTCTGCAACTATCTCGGGTGCAACTATCAATTCTTCACTCACCATAAGAATATCTCTAATTCTTCTTCTTAAATCGACATCACATTATCATGGTTAGTGATTAGAGGTATCCCCACAGTCTCATTCACTCAATTGTTAGCATTCTCAGCTGCCATTCTCAAATACTTCCATAAAACAAGGGTTAATTAAGCAAATTAACGTATCACATAATATTCATATATTATGACCAACCAACAATTAAGCTTAGGTAGGACACACTAGCGAAGGATTTACTCATCTCTCTCCTCCTAGTTATATTCTCCGATCTCTGCCAGAGACCATATCCCTAAGCTCTGATACCAACTGTGACAACCCCAAAATAGGTCCACTCCATCTAACCCATTATGAGTCGCCAAATACATGGTACAGAAAACAACTACAACTTTATTACAACAATTGTCGTGCAAAATACAACAACTCATGTGTTGTGAGTTTTGATACAAATATATATATCAACTATGACTCTTGACACCAACTTGGGTAGCACGTCACCATGACATCTTACATAAAGGTATAGTCAAAAACTATTTTAAAAATTAAAATCTTTGAGAAGTGCTCAAGGAAACCTTCGTACATGGGAGGCCATGCGTCTAGGTTATGATAGATATCATAGGGCCACAGAATTATCCTTGGTTGACCCAATAGACCCTAAAGAAAAATGAGAAGATTACTATCATATTCTTTCCAATGGTGAGTCTTCTCTTGACATATCATTATCTCCATTGTCTCTAATTGAGAGTTATACTTCAACCAAACACCAAGATTATATAGGTAGTGCTCGTAGATATACTCAGCAAGTGGATGAGAACAACCCTGTCTTATGATGACACGAGGTTGTATGTCATTAGACATCTTGTATGATAGTGGCAAAACACCCTTCCAACGTTGGGTTCGCCTCACCCTATTTGATTCACCAAATATAACTACTAAATGATGACCACCGATTCTATTCCTCATTTTCCCAGCTCGACCCAAATGACTACACTCTTATTACCTGAAAGGAATTGTGAAGCAAAAGGGTGAGCACAACTAGCTCAGTAAAGAATATCATGACTAAAGATAATTAAATTATCAATAGCCTTCATCAATAATAAATCAGAGATTTAGAACATATGGTAGATGATAAAAAATTTCAACCATAGTTGCAACGGAACGAGCAATCCATTAGAAGAGTCAAATAGACCATAAAGTCTACTATCTTCTCCACATTAAAAGTCCACCAACAGTGTTTTATCCCTGTAACATCACTCAATAGTTCCTTTTCACAATTATATGAATAACTCATAATCATAATTGTGATTCTAAATTCCTTTTCGCACCTGTGATTTAAGATAATTTTCATCACATGTCTTTACCTGAAACATCAAAGATCATGGTTATACCAAATCACAGTTCCTATTTATAATCATACTAACAATTTCATCTTTGCACTACGGGCCAAAGATATTAATCAACAGACTATCTTTGCACTACAGGCCAAAGATATTCAACAACAGGTCATCTTTGCACTACGGGCCAAAGATATTCAATAACAATTCATCTTTGCACTACAGGCCAAAGATATTCCTCAACAGTTCATATTTGCACTACAGGCCAAATATATTAATATCTCAAAGAAATATATAATCATTTTAGAATTTATATAAACAATAATTATAACCATGTTGATCATTTCACCTTTGCACTTAAGCTAAAGATATTCAATTATAAATTCAATGGTCATGATCATACCAATCCAACAATTCAACTTTGCATCATCTTGCCAAAGAGAACCCATAGTCATGATCATACCAATAATCTACCCATCTTTACACTCAAGTCAAAGAGAAATTAATATCATCATTAGGGTTATAAAATGTTATATATGATAATAAAAATAATATAATCAACATATAGATTTAATCTCAAGAGTAATATTCATAACTCAACTATAATTTGGTTAGAAAAAGAAACCAATTTTGTCATGAATAGTAACTCGTGAATAGTAACCCATGAATAGTAACTTCATGAATAGTAGTAACTCATGAATAGTAACTCATGAATAGTAAACCCGACACAAAAAGGTAAAAATTTCACAATAAAATTCATACCAATATTTCGGTATAATGATATTGAAATAACATTTCTTAAACTTATAAACAATTTATTTTAATCGTTTACACTTTACTAAATAATGCATTTAATCATCCTAATATTCCAAACTCATAAGATTTCATCACCAATAACCAAAACCCTCATAAAAAATCTGCATATACCTCATATAGGATTCTCAAGCCATAAAATCATATTTTCCAATTTTCTTACTTCACATAACATATTTAATTCATTTACTCATAACTAGTCTGTAAGACCCCGAAATTTTTGAATAAAAAGGAATTTCCTTTATTTAGTATTTTGAAATAGTAAGGGTTGATTTGATTAATGTGGATAGTTAAGGGTTAAATATGCAAATATTTCAAATTAAGCAAGTGGTTATAAAATATTCATTATCGTAGGGAATATTCGTTTGGTCGTGGAATATTAAATCTTGTCGGAAATATTCGCATGACGACGGTGATAGCGACCATGTGTGGGCCCCATAACTGAAAGCGATTGGATGAAGAAACGACAAATATAAGTTGTTTTTAAATAAGCAGCGTAGTTGTTACCAGATTATCTTGTTGGAATACCGGTGGTTAAAACACACTAATACGGCGTTGTTGAAGCAAAGAAGTACACTGCGGTATTGCACCAATTATTGATTCTTACGTAAGAAGGCACTACTCAATAATGGTTACTGATAATTCTTGTTCGATATTTTATTGAGTTAATAATTGCTGCGTTGATATTTTATATTCTTTGTTGTTTGATAATTGTCATTACACAAGTATCTTTCATTATCGAAGCAATAATTCATATTATATCTGAATAATATTATTAGATAACATTATTGGCAATGTCTAGAAAGTTACATCTAAGGAGAGGTTTGGTCACCTAATTTGCCAAAGAAGAAGAAATTCTTATTGGAAAGCCCCTCTTTCTGAGGAAGCGCACTGGTTGTCGATATTGTGATTCGTAATATTATTTGTGAATAATTAATTATTGATTTATATGATGAGGAAAATATTGATTTTATGTGGATATAGATGGAGAAAATTTTAAAATGACAATTGTTGAAAATTAATATTTTATCTTTTTACGATAAAATAATTCATTTAAATATATTATTTTAATAATATATTAACTTGGTGATATTTTTTACAACGAATGTGGGATATATGAGTATACGAGGAGGAAGAGTATTTTTATTGCAATAAATGTTTAAAACATGTTAAACATGTCGGTGGACCCCATTTATTATTTGAAATTTGATTATAAATGTAAAATTGCCCGTTTGTGGATTTCGGTCAATTTCTGATTGGAATTTGGAAAAACTTTCTTCTGCAAAGTTGTAGAGAATTGAATTTCCTATAAAAACTCGCGAGATTCGAATTTTCTGATGAAAGGTCTATTTATTATGAATTATTGAAGTTCAAGTTCAAATAATTGATTTTGGAAGTTTAAAATATTTAAAATTAGAAAAACGTTTTTCTTATTTTTTCTAGAAGGTGGCATGTGTTTGATGGCTGAAATCAGATTCTAGACATGTGTAGAAAATAATATAATTATATTATTAATTTATTAAATTTTACGCTTTGGTGTTCTAAGCGATTTCTATAAATAGGGTGCTTAGGTTAGAATTGAAAATCACAATTTAAGCTCAAGTTTTTCTCTCTATATTATCGAAGCGTATTCTTGTGAGTATTTTGAGTATACTTTGAGTATTGCTATCTGGTGCAAGTCCAAGTCATAGCTTTATATCAGGTGTTTTCAAATTTAGAAATCGATCTTTCGAGGTAAGGAATATTATTTTTTCAGTAATGATATTATTTCTTCAATATCATTATCTTTGAAATGTTGATCTCAAGTTTTATCAAATTTAGAACTTTTTCATGTCGGGTTACTATTCATGAGTTACTATTCACGAGTTACTATTCATGAGTTCTTATTCACGAGTTCTATTCACGCAGTACTATTAATGAAGCGTGAAGATGTTTTTGTGGAATTTCTATCTTTTGGTGTGAGTTCTTATTCACGTATCCAAGACTATTCACGATATCTGATACTATTCAAGAAAAATAAAATTTCTTCTTTTTGTCCAAAATATCTATTCTGGATACTAACTTTGATTGTATCCATGTTTTGATCATTCTTGAATTTTACACCACTATGATTATTTTTGAGGTATTTTTGGGCGTGGATAAAACCAAGTACGAATCCTTAATCCTTAATCCTTGTCATTTTGTTTCACTGGATTCGTTTCTTTAAAAATATTTTTCATCATCCTCAGTCTTAAATGATGATATTATTGAATATCTTTGCCCGTAGTGGAAAGATGAATGATTTAAGAAGAATATATTGGCACATGAGTGCAAAGATGAACAGTGTTGAGATGAACATGACCGATTGATTAATATCTTTGGCACAGTAGTAAAAAGATGAACAGTGTTTAAATGAACATGACGGTGATGAATATCTTTGGCCTGTAGTGAAAAAGATGAATATTTGATTCAGATGCATATTGATTGATGTTACTGAGGATAAAATATTGATGATGGATCGTTAAATTCATAGATTATAGTAGATTTCATTCTCTACGTAACTCTTCTATGAATTATTATTTCATTGCGAATATTGATCTCGAAACTTGTTGTCTATTGTATTCTATCGATTTTTCCTGTTGAAGACTAACGATAATTTGTTGTATATTATCTTAGTCATAATATTCTTTATCGGGCTAGTTGAGCTCACCCTTTTTCCTTGTTGTTCCATTTTTCTTCTCGGGAGGCGAGAATGTAGCGAGTACTAGTCGGGGTATGGAATGAAGGTTCTAGAGAGAGTTGTTTAGTAGTCCTCACCATTTTGTAAAATAATGAATCAATAATTATGATGGGGATTTATTTGCGTGTGGATATTGTCTAGAAGACAATATTATATTTAAACTCACAGTATATATTGTCGTATTTCACCACGACATTTGTATTATTGAAGTTGTAGTTTTGCTTCTTGTACCATGTATTTGGCGACTCGAGAATGGGTGTTGTGTATACCTATTTTGGGGGCGCCACGGTTAATATCGAGCTTAGGGATATGATCTCTGGCGGAGATCGGGGAATAGAACTAGAGGGAGAGACGAGTAAATCCTTCGCTAGTGTGTCCTACCTAAGCTTATTTGTTAGTTGGTCAAGTATATAGGGATATTATGTGATATATTGATTTCCTTAATTAACCCTTGTTTTATTACGGTATTTGAGAATGTCGAATGAGAATATTAATGAGTGGAGTAAATGAGACCGTGGAGATGCCATGCTTTACCAACGAGGAGAGCGTCAACAGTGGCAATGTTCCTCCCGTGAACAACACCACGAAAGCGAGATGATGAACGAGGGGATGTTTAGAAGCTTTTTTGCGAGTTCATGCAAAATCGGACGAGGAGACTCGTGTTCAAAATACTGAGGAGGAAATGATAGCAATTCACGGGTGGTCACAACCAAGCGATTCAAAGAGTTGGGACCACTAGAATTGCGGGAAAGCCGGAGCCGATTAAAGCGGAGGCGTGGGTCAAACAAATTACCAAGATATTCGATGTCTTGGGATGCACGAGAGAACGAAAGTTCCATTCGCCACCTTTATGTTCCGTGGCGAGGCGATTCTTCGGTGGGAATCGTGAAGCGTACTCATCCATTTGCACTTTCGGCGTATGTCGTGGGAGGCGTTTGAGAAAGCAGTTCAATGACAAGTACTTCCACGAAAGTATTCGGCTATATATGAAGGAAGTGGAGTTTATTAGACTAGAAGCGAGAATAACATGGCGGTGTCCCGAAGACGAAGAAGTTCGCGGAGTTATCGAGTTGCACCTCATTTGGTGGAGAATGAGGAAGCGATGATGGCGCGGATGTTTACGAGAGGTTTGAAACCCGACATACGTCAATATCTCATTTCTCATAAATTTTCTCTCTATTCAGGATGTTGTCAGCAGGCTCGGTTGTTAGAAGCGAGATAACGAGTATGTTCAACCGAGGGACCATAACCGAGGATCATCTAGAAGATAGCGGTCATCGAATAACGATAACCCGGCGGAGAAAGAAGAATACTGAGACAAAGGCGGTAACCACTCTGGTGGTAATCGTGGCCATGAAAATAGAAGAAGCGAGTGGGAGGAGATTTTAAAAGAGGAGATTCAACAACGACCATGTGAAGGCGTCGGCGCCCGAGTAGCAACTAGTTTTAGGGAGGAGAAGCGACCCCCGGTCGTATGTTACAAATGCGGAAAGAGGGACATATCACCCCAAACCGCCCACAACAGTTTAAGGTATGCTATAATTGTGGAAAAGAAGGACATATTGCTCGAGATTATGCGATATCGAAACCTAGTTCAATGAGGGGACGGTGACTCAAAAGATCATCCCAGAAAAGTCAAAGTCAACGATTCAGAAAGAGCGTTTGTTGTTGTTGGTCAAAAATGCAAGGAACCCGAACGAAGTTAGCAGGTTAGTTAATTATAAATTCTTGCGAAGTATATACCTTACTAGATATTGGTTCTACCCATTCTTTTATCTCTCTTACTTACGCTCAACGTTTGAACTTGACTACGGAGAAATTAGACTTTGACCTATCTGTGGAAACTCCGTTAGGAGAAACTTTCATCACATCCACTGTTTATAAATCTTGCTTGATTCAGTTGGCACTATCACATTACTCGTTAACCTTATTTCTATAGAGATATTTGTTTTTGATGTGATTTTAAGGTTAACTACTCATCATGCGAAATTGATTATTTTCGTAAGGTTGTTAGTTTTCATATTCCTAAGCAACTGTTATTCAATTCGAGCAATCAAACCATTGTAGTCAAACATTTTCATATCAAGCCATGAAGTCATTCGTTTATTACGGATGTCAAGTTTTCTTAGTCCATGTTATGGATTTGAATAAAGACACGTCGATTTGAATAATATTCTGTTGTTATTGATTTTTCTGACGTATTTCTGAAGAATTTCTTGGCTTACTCCCAAAGCTTCGATATTAAATTTTGTATCGACTTTGAACCCAGACAAAACTCATTTCTAAAATCTCATATCGAATGGCTCTATTGAACTTTAGGAGTTAAAAATTCAACTATAGAATTTGGTACCGAGCCTTTATTTTGTGACTTCCTTTGTGGAATTCACCTAAGCGAACTCTCTGTAGGGGACGTCATATTCGATGCGATAGTAAAGCGATAGGTGTCATTGTGACGTGCTATCCAAGATTGGGATATGAGTCACGGTTGAGAGCAACCTAAGTCGAGAATCGAAATCGTAGCTTTCAGGCTTAGTTGGTTATTATCGGAGATTCGTTGAAGGATATTCTCGAATCGCTATTCCATTAACTTTGGTGACTCGTAGAGATACAAAATTCGAATGGAGCAAGGAATGTGGGAAGAGCTTCGAAGAACTTAAGAGGAGACTCATTTCAGCACATGTTATGATCATGCCATCCTGGAAAAGCGAACGTGGTGGTGACGCGATGAGTAGAAGATCATATATCACGAGGAGCGAGTGCGATGATGTCAAGTATACGATAGAGCCAACTTTAATAGAAAAGTTAAGATTGCTCAAGCCACCGACTTCGGAGATGATGCGTATGAAGAAGAAAGTACAAGAAGGAGCTATTAGGGCGAGAATTGATGAAGAAGGAATACTTCGAGTCCACTCTAGACTTTGTGTTCCTAACGACTCTGATTTGAAGTACAAGATTATGATGGAGGCACACAATACGCCATTTGCAATCCATCTTGGGAGTACCAAAATGTATTATGATCTTCAACATACATTTTGGTGGAGCAATATGAAGAGAGAGATTGCAAAGTTTATCTCGATGTGTTTAACTTGCCAACGTGTAAAGGCGGAGCATCTTGTACCTAAGGGTCCGTTGCAACCACTTGAGATTCCGGAATGGAAGTGGGAACACATTACTATGGATTTCGTTACGGGTCTTCCTACGGTTTCTCAAGGCATCAATGCTATTTGGGTTATTGTTGATAGATTAACCAAGTCTGCTCATTTCTTACCGATATGAGAGACTTATTCCCTTGAACGTCTTTCTCGTATGTACGTAAATGAGATTGTGAGATTGCATGGCATGCCAGTATCCATAGTTTTAGATCGTGACCCAAGATTCACTTCATGATTTTGGGTTAGTTTGTAGAAAGCTATGGAGCGCAATTTACGATTGATTTGGTATACCATCCTCAAAGCGGATGGGCAATCAAAAGGACTACTCAAACTCTTGAAGATATATTAAAACTGTGTCCTAGATTTCAAAGGAAGTTGGGATAAGTACTTGCCATTGGTGGAATTCTCATACAACAATAGTTATTAAACAAATCTGAGGCATGGTTCCATTCAAGCATTATATGGGACGAAAATGTCGTTCTCAATATGTTGGGATGAGGTGAGTGAAGCAACATTGTTGGGACCCGAGTTTAATACGTATGACTAATGATTCGACAACGTATACAAAGCGGCACAAGATCGACAAAAGAGTTATGCGGATCTTCATCGAAAGGACGTGGAATTTAATGTAGGGATCATGTATTGTTGCGAGTTGCCCCATGGAAGGGTGTTACAAGATTTGGGAAGAGAGGAAAGCTCAATCCATGATTTATTGGTCCATTTCAAATTCTTGACCGAGTAGGAAATGTAGCCTATAGACTTGCGTTACCTCGAGTATATCTCGTGTTCATAATGTGTTTCACATATCGTACTTCAGTAAATATGTGAAAGACCCGAACCACGTTATAGAGTTAGAACCGGACGAGATAGTAGAAGACTTAACGTATGAGGAGGTACTGTCAAGATTTTGGATAGGAAGGAGCATGTCCCTACGCCAAGAAAGGTCATACCACAAGTTAAAGTTTTGTGGAGGAATCATCTTTATAGAGGAAATGACACGGGAGTTGGAAAGCGGAAATGAAAGCGAGGTATCCTCACCTTTTCAAAAACACAGTATGCGATACGTCAATTTCGAGGACGAAATTTCATAAGGAGGGAGGTTGTAAGACCCAGAAATTTTAAATAAAAAAGAATTTCCTTTATTTATTATTTTGAAATAGTAAGGGTTGATTTGATTAATGTGGATAGTTAAGGGTTAAATATGCAAATATTTCAAATTAAGCAAGTGGTTATAAAATATTCATTATCGTTAGGGAATATTCGTTTGGTCGTGGAATATTAAATCTTTGTCGGGAAATATTAAATGCTGACAGTATGACCGTGTGTGTGAGCCCCATGTGAAAGCGATTGGATGAAAAGCGACAAATATAAGTTGTTTTTAAATAGCAGGCGTAGTTGTTACAGATTAATCTTTGTTGGAATACCCGGTGGTTAAAACACACTAATACGCGTTGTTGAGCAAGATAGCTACCGGTATTGCACCAATTATTGATTCTTACGTGAAGGCACTACTCAATAATGGTTACGGTAATTCTTATTCAGGTATTTTATTGAGTTAATAATTCTTTGCGTTGATATTTTATATTCTTTGTTGTTTTGATAATTGTCATTACACGGTATCTTTCATTATCGAAGCAATAATTCATATTATCTGAATAATATTATTAGATAACATTATTGGCAATGTCTAGAAAGTTACATCTAAGGAGAGGTTTGGTCACCTAATTCTTGGCGCCCGATGAAGAAGAAATTCTTATTGGAAAGCCCCCCTCTTTCTGAGAACCGGACGGTGGTTGTCAATATTGTGATCCTGTAATATTATTTGTGAATAATTAATTATTGATTTATATGATGAGGAAAATATTGATTTTATGTGGATATAGATGGAGAAAATTTTAAAATGACAATTGTTGAAAATTAATATTTTATCTTTTCTCGATAAAATAATTCATTTAAATATATTATTTTAATAATATATTAAGCGGTGATATTTTTACAACGAATGTGGGATATATGAGTATACGAGGAGGAAGAGTATTTTGTTGCAATAAATGTTTAAAACATGTTAAACATGTAAATTGGACCCCATTTATCGAATCGAAATTTGATTATACTGTAAAATTGCCCGTTTGTGGATTTGGCCAATTCTCGATTGGAATTTGGAAAAACTTTCTTACGCAAAGTTGTAGAGAATTGAATTTCCTATAAAAACCCATGAGATTCGAATTTTCTGATGAAAGGTCTATTTATTATGAATTATTGAAGTTCGAGCTCTCAGAAATAATTGATTTTGGAAGTTTAAAATATTTAAAATTAGAAAAACGTTTTTCTTATTTTTTTCTAGAAGGTGGCATGTGTTTGATGGCTGAAATCAGATTCTAGACATGTGTAGAAAATAATATAATTATATTATTAATTTATTAAATTTTACGCTTTGGTGTTCTAAGCAATTTCTATAAATAGGGTGCTTAGGTTAGAATTGAAAATCACACTGTGGCTGAAGTTTTCTCTCTCTATATTATCGGCGTATTCTTGTGAGTATTTTGAGTATACTTTGAGTATTGCTATACGGTGCAAGTCCAAGTCATAGCCTTTATATCCCTGTTTCAAATTTAGAAGTCTTGATCTTTCGAGGTAAGGAATATTATTTTTTCATAATGATATTATTTCTTCAATATCATTATCTTTGAAATGTTGATCTGAAGTTTTTATCAAATTTGAAACTTTTTCATGTATGGGGTTACTATTCATGGGTTACTATTCATGAGTTACTATTCACGAGTTACTATTCATGAGTTCTTATTCACGAGTTACTATTCACGAGTACTATTCATGAAGCGTGAAGATGTTTTTTTGTGGAATTTCTATCTTTTGGTGTCTGAGTTACTATTCACGATACTAAGACTATTCACGATATCTCAAGACTATTCACGATATCACGGTACTATTCATAGAAAAATAAAATTTCTTCTTTTGTCCAAAATATCTATACGGATACTAACTCGATTGTATCCATGTTTTGATCATTCTTGAATTTTACACCACTATGATTATTTTTGAGGTATTTTGGCGTGGATAAAACCAAGTACGAATCCTTAATCCTTAATCCTTGTCATTTTGTTTCCTTTGGATTCGTTTCTTTAAAAATATTTTTCATCATCCTCGGTCTTAAATGATGATATTATTGAATATCTTTGGCACAGTAGTGGAAAGATGAATGATTTCGAAGAATGTCTTTGGCACTGTAGTGCAAAGATGAGCAGTGTTGAGATGAACATGATCGATTGATTAATATCTTTGGCACTGTAGTGTAAAGATGAGCAGGTGTTTAAATGAACATGATTAATGATGAATATCTTTGGCTTTTTTGTAGTGCAAAGATGAATATTTGATTCGGATGCATATTGATTGATGTTACGAGGATAAAATATTGATGATGGATACGTTAAATTCATAGATTATAGTAGATTTCATTCTCTACGTAACTCTTCTATGAATTATTATTTCATTGCGAATATTGATCCGAAACTTGTTGTCATTGTATTCTATCGATTTTTCCTGTTGAAGACTAACGATAATTTGTTGTATATTATCTTAGTCATAATATCTTTTCTTGGGCTAGTTGAGCTCACCCTTTTCCTTGTTGTTCCATTTTTTTCTTCTCGGGAGGCGAGAATGTAGCGAGTACTAGTCGAGGGGTATGGAATGAAGGTTCTAGAGAGAGTTGTTTAGTAGTCCTCACCATTTTGTAAAATAATGAATCAATAATTATGATGGGGATTTATTTGCGTGTGGATATTGTCTAGAAGACAATATTATATTTAAACTCATTAATATATATTGTCGTATTTCACACGACATTTGTATTATTGAAGTTGTAGTTTGCTTCTTGCACCATGTATTTGGCGACTCAGAATGGGTGTTGTGTATACCTATTTTGGGGGCGTCACATAGTCCATTTTCATGAAAAATACCAAATCAGTACAAACAAATTTTCTTTTTTGAGATTTAGTAAAATATAGTCACATATTGAACATATATTTTTCTCAGAATTTTTAAAAATCATTTACTATTTTTTATATGGCCAAAACAACCGAATATTTAGATATTTATCAAAAATTGTACTTTTATCCAAAAATTCCAAAATTTACAGAGTATACTTCTATCATATACATGTACTCCCAATAAAAATTTCACCAATTTTGGAGTTAACCACAAGGAGTTATAAGCGGTTACTTTTAAAATAGTCTTTTCTCATAAAATTCACAACTCTTAATTTATACATCCAAAAATCGCCATTTTTGAACACAATCTAGAAAACTCATCAAATTATCATTTCAAATTTTTGCAGAATTTTTGAAGGTCAGAAAAATTACGAAATTGAAAAACATAACAACCCTTAAAATCCCTTACTATCCCATACCTCAAAAGAGCAGCACTTCTGACTGGATATCGGATATGACGCTGAAGGAAACTTGCACTGATGAATAGCAACTCACCAAGTATCTAAATACCCACAAAATACACTCAATAATCTAGAGAGAAAACTTATGAATTCAGGTGTGATTTTCAATTCTAACTTAGCCCTCTATTTATAGTAAAATGTTAGCACGCCGAAGCAGACTTGACCTGTAACCTGATGGCTTTAACTGCTACTATTCTACCCACCAAAAATCATCCATCTTCCCCAACAACCAAAAGTGGGGCCCACCTATTTCTAGAATTTTCCACGAAAATCATTTATAAACCTAATTTCCGAATCAGTCACCTCTTAAAATTCATAACAAATCATTCGTTCATTTTTAACGGTTCAAAATTTGTGAACATATACTCAACTTATATATGTATAACATATCCAAAAATCACAATGATCCAACGGTCAGATTAAAAATTATAACTCACACAATAAAGCTGTACGAACACTAATTTGATCTTTTAATACCTCCAATCCGACAAAATACTGATAAAACACCTCAACATTAACTCTTTCATTTATAACCACATAAATAAATCCATCATTTATATCCACATCAAATAAATATTTCCTTAACATATAAATCAATAATTAATTATCCATAAATAATATTACAGAATCACAATAATGACAACCGCATAGGTTCGGAAAGAGGGGCTTTCAGATAAGGATTTCTCCTCATGACGCTTGATTAGGTGACCAAACCTCTCCTTGATGAGAACTTTCTAGACATTGCCAATAATGCTATCTAATAATATTATTCAAATAATATGAATTATTGATCTGATAATGGAGATACTGTGCAGTGACAATTATTTAAATAACAATAATATAAAATATCAACGCAACAATTATTGATTCAATAAATTAAAATATGGAATAGTAAGTACTGTAACAATTATTGAGTAGTGCCTTCTTACGTAAGGATCAATATTTTAAAAATCGCGTGCAATACTGGTGCTTTCGCGTGCAACCACGCCAGACATCGTATTTTAACCACCGTGTATTCAACGATTGTTACTTGGTAACAATTACGCCAGTTATTTATAAAAACTCAAACTTGTCGTTTTCTTCATTCGATTTGTTATTACATTATGGGTCCCACAAATGATGCTATGGTGCATGCGAATATTCCTGAAGCGAGAAAGAATATTCCACGACCAAACGAATATTCCCCGACAAAAATGAATATTTTATAACCACTTGCGTATTTTGAAAAATTCGAACATTTCACCCATAACCAAAGCATTATATAAAATTAACACCTTCTTATTCACAATAATAAATTGAGGAAATTCGATTTTATTCATTAAAAAGTCAGGGTCTTACAAGTACGATGGCCTTGAACTTTTTGACGTTCGTCGATCAATTATCTGGCTGATCTTCCGGCAACTGGTATTCCGTTCTAGCTAGCTTGATCGTCCATATTTGCAAAATTCTGTATCGGGTCTGGTTGTCTTC
Organism: Panax quinquefolius; assembly: GCA_020205615.1. NCBI lineage: Eukaryota > Viridiplantae > Streptophyta > Magnoliopsida > Apiales > Araliaceae > Panax > Panax quinquefolius. Next base: position 84,249,001 of record CM035167.1, on the reverse strand, counting down.
CAGCTTTGTTGACAGTTTCTTCTGTCCATGTACTTCGTTTTCGTCTCCTTGGCGGCATTATCACAATTTATTCTTTATTCTAAGCCTTATCATATACGTATAATCATATAACACGAAATTCTATCTTTATCATGTACTCAAAATATTCTATATTTTAAAATTTTGGTTTTCTGCATTAACCAGTACTCATAATTAACTACTATCTTTATACCAACTTATTTCATTAATCCCATATAAATTCATACTCATATCACTTGACATACCATATCACATATTGCTTTAATCATCCGTTATCCCTTTGTGACTCAAAAGTCGGGAATCGCTGACACAACTTATACAAAATTTGAAAAATATTACCTTATACAAACATACTTATCATATATATAACATAGAATCATACCTATTCAAGTAATACTAGTACTACTTATTTCTTAAACCTCCAGTAAGGATTAATTGCTTAGAAATCTGTCTATTCCCATTATCCTCAATAATCCATTCACATCTAACTACACCTAGTTCGCCCAACTTATCATACATTATGAGTTTAAGAACTCACCACAAACATATGAGTTTAAGAACTCGACATTAACCACATATTCTTTAACTATACTTTTCCTATCAGTCATACTATCGTTTTAGGGTCCGGTACTATACTTTTCAAAATAACCACCTCATTAAGGTGGCTTTCATTATGAGCCTCTATTTCAGCTATTGGCTTCAATATTAGTTCGGTTATGGAGGTTGATTTCTTCTTTACGATCTGAGGGTATTCTAATTCTTTTCTATCTGACATCTACACAACTAAGTTATCCTGATTATCAACTAATATATACACACAACAAATAATAATTTTATATAAGTTATCTTTTATTTGATTGGACGATGAACTTATTCAATTCATCTCCCTTTTTAAACTCTATATGAGTTATTTGAATTTTCAACGTTTCCCTCTATTCTAAGGTTATAGCCTAAGGTCTAACCCACCTAAGGTTTCTAACCCTAAGCTCTGATACCATAATGTGATGCCCCCAAATTCAGGTACTTGAAACCCCAACTCGGTGCTTCACGATACCATTTCTATGAGCGGAATAATACTAATAATAATAACAATAATATAAATAACAAACTTAGTTTACATATATCAGAGTCTAATCCCAAGTACACAACCTTTACTATAATTCCTTTCATGATAGATAATATATATAACATTGCCTTAATATTGTCTAACTATTACAAAAGATACCATTACACATATTCAGTTTTCTTTCCTTTTTCACTTGTTCTTGTCCGAACCTTCAGGTTGATCACGCTTAGCTGAAAACATTTAAATTAAGCAAGGATGAGCATTTGAGTGCCCAACAAGTAATAACAATTAGAATTATATTTTGCTGAAAGAATTAAATGTTTTCTTTGCACATCACTTCTACAACGAATTTATAGTTGTGAAGTAAACTGAACCGATAATAATAACATACCAATTCTATCTCCAAATTTTGAAAATACATATTGACTATATATACGGTTTAGTTGACATATTATGAACATTGTTTTTAGTTTTCGATAAGGTTTAGCAGAACTTCATCTGCAAACCGTCATAACTTACGGTATAATACCCCAACTTTTATAAATAAAGATGAATTTTCTATAAATATCATTTTTTAAATATTATGGAGTAAATTTGATATAATGTTATAATTTGTGGGTAATATTTATAAATTTTACAAAATACATAAGTTGTTATATAATATTCGATCGGGTCGGGAATATTCGTTTTAATAGGGAATATTAAATGCAGCCAAGACAATCATTGGTGGACCCTACAATGTAATTTTTGTCGGATTGAGAAAATGACAAAAATACTTTATGAAAATAACGACGGAAGTTTTCACAGTTAACGATTGAAACACCGGTGTTAAAAAATACGATAATACCCGTAGTTGCACAAGATGACACCTTTACGGTATTGATTATTGATGCTTACGTGAGAAGTCACTCGGTTTTGTTCAATTATTGCTATAGTAATTGTTGTAAATTTTGCTTATTTTATGGACCCCTATTTACCCAATTTTCAAAATAATCGGTAGAAAGTTATTTTATATAATAATAGGTGGGGGCCACTAGTGGGGCCCATGTGGGTTACAAAGTCTTGGGAGGAAGAATTTTGGTTATGTATTGGGGGAGTACAATTATTACTTATATATATATATCTGTTTATAACATATGCTTATATATATATATATTTATATTATAAATTTGTTTTACTTAGAAAAAAAAAGGACGGTTGGAGCAGATTTTGTCAGAGAGGAGTATTATGGTTTATATATATATATATATATGAATTTTGTTTTATTATATAATTATAAATAGAATATATTATATTTTATTTAAAAGATTTTGCTTTAATTATGAACCGTCCGTTTAAAAGTAAATCAATCTGGACCATTCATGGATTAGTTACTATACAGTCCATTCTTCTATAAATAGAAGCTCATTCCTTCATTATTTCTTACGAATTCATTGAAAATCTAGAGAGAGAAATTATAGAGAGAAAAGTATTATGCTACTTCCCTACTCTTGTATTGGTTTATTTTCTGAGAAGGGATATTATTTCTTTTGTATTCATGAAGAGAACTTACGATATTCCATTCTTTATTATTCTCTTTGGAATAACCAATTATCTGTGGACTACCCTATACTTGGTGACATTCTTCTATTATTATGTTTTTATTATTATTACATTAAATATCCACGTCATGCATGCGTTTCTGTGGGACTGGTCCGATCTTTATTATTATTACATTGGAATATCACATACATGCATTTACGCCTTTGGTTAAAATCTTTATTATTCATTGGGAGATCACAGCCGGTGCAATTTTTTGCGACGACGGTTAGTTACTTATTAATCTGTTGGAATAACTTTTGTACATCGCAAGCACAGTATGCATGGTGATTTCTTTTGTTATTCCATTCGTTGTTATACTCGGTTGGTTAAAGTTTTGACTTCTATACTCCATGAAATTAGTGGAATATCCTTGATATTTGCGCTTCATCCGAGATCTTTTCATGGAAATATTCTTACGAGCATTCTTGAATTTTACTCTACAAAGCAAAGATCATGTTGACAATTTGGACGTTATTAGTTTCTGAATAAATTAATTCTTGAACTTGTTTTATTGAATTCTTATATCATTGTCATCATCCTCATGTTTATATTTTTTTGAAAGTCAATACGTGGCACTCGTAGTGCATGGATGAACTTGGTATGATTATGACCAAGGATTATTGATTGTAATCATGGTAGTAATGTTACAAATGATGTGGTAAAAGTCCTCATTGGTAGTAGTTCATTGATGGACAGTTGTTGGCATGATCATGACTATTAATGAATACACAAATATTCTTGGCCCGTAGTGCATGGATAATTGTGGTCGTGATACTAAAGAATATCCTTGGGCGTAGTGCGAGGGGTAAATAAGTGATGTGGATTATTTATTAAGTTTGAGTCTCGGCGATAAAAGTGATGAAAAACCTTTTAAATCATAAAAGATGGTAGATTTTATTCTCTACTTGACTCTTTTAATGGATTGCTTGTTCCGCGCAGGTTAAACTTGATGTTGTTATATTTTATCGGTTTAACATTGTTGAAGGCTAACGATAATTTATTACGCATTATCTTAGTCATAATATTTCTTCTTGGGCTAGTTGAGCTCACCCTTTCTTTCTTTGTTCTCTTCTTGAAATGAGAACATAGCGAGGACTAGTCGGGGAATGGATTGGCGGTCGAGGAGGATAGCATTAGTAGTCCTCACTATTACTCGTGAAATAGTGTGTTAATAATTGTAATGAGGACTCCTTTTGAGTTTGTATAATCTCTAGTAGACAATAATTGTATTTAAACTCATAGTTATGTTTTGTCGTATTATACCCACAGTTGTATTAGTAAGTTGTATTTGAATTTTTTATACCATGTATGTCGGCGACCCAAGATGGGTGATGTGTACCTAATTTTGGGGGCGTCACAGTTGGTATCAAAGCTTAGGGATATGATCCCTGGCTATGATGTGAGAATAGAACTAGGAGGGGAGAGACGGGGAATTCCTTCGCTAGTATGACCTACCTAAGTTTATTTGGTATTTAATTGGTCGGTCAGTTTATAGGGATAATATGTTACATGTCAATTAACATTTTGTTTTGTGGCAGTATTTGAAAATGACATCTGAGAATGTTGAGAATAGCAATGGAGCACAGGCGACTATTGATTCACCACATATCAATAATCAGGATAATGTGCATCAGGAAGGCAACAATCCTCATGCAAACAACAACACTGACCAAATGATGAATGATGGATTGTTCAGAGGCTTTATGCAATTCATGCAAAAGAAAGAGAGGCGACATCGGTGGGAATCGGTAGAAACGACTCAACTCCGCCATGACTTTGAAGATGTCTTGGGAGAAGTTCCAAGAGCTGTTCAACGATAAATACTTTCCCGAAAGTATTCGCCACATGAAGGAGGTGGAGTTTATCAAGCTGGAGCAAAATAATATGACCATGTCACAGTATGAGGCTAAATTTGCTGAGTTGTCCCGGTTTGCGTCCCACTTGGTGGATAATGAAGAGCGAATGACGCGAATGTTTTTGCAAGGTTTGAAACCTGAGATACGTCAACATCTTATTTCTCATAAACTGTGTTTGTATTCAGATGTTGTAAATAGGGCTCAGTTAGTAGAGCGCGATAATGAGTCAACGCAATCAAAAGAGAGCAGCCGGCAAAATGATAATATCAGTGAGAGCAGTCATCGAAGCGGTGACAACAAGCGTGGAAGGAATCAACAGGCCCAAAATGGTATCCACTTCGGTGGTAATCAGGGCTAAAACAATAAGAATGGACATTTCAAGAAGAGGAGATTCAACAATGATGGAAAGACGTCAGCACCAACACCCATTGTTAAGGAAGGAGAACGACCACCTATCATATGCTTCAAATGCGGAGGGGAGGGACACATAAGTCCAAACTGCGCGATGCCGTCCAAAGCATGTTATAATTATGGAAGAGAAGGGCACTTAGCCCGATTTTGTCGTTCACTGAAGACAAGTTCAGCTAGGATGGAGGCACCAAAGGCCGTCCCAAAAAATTCAAAGCCGGTAGTGCAAGGGAGAGCGTTTGTTGTGACCTCCCAGAAAGCAAGGAACCCGAATGAGGTCATCACGGGTAAGCTTATCATAAACTCTAGCGAAGTCTATACTTTATTTGATACCGGTTCTACCCATTCGTTTATTTCTCCCACTTGCGCTCAACGATTAAATTTGACTCCAGAGAAATTAGATTTTGACTTATCTGTGGAAACTCCATTGGGAGAAACCTTTATTACATCCACTGTTTATAAGTCTTGTTTGGTTCAAATCGGTACCCTCATATTACCTGTCGATCTTATTTCATTAAAAATACTTGCATTTGACGTGATTCTAGGGATTGATTGGTTAACTACTTATCATGCAAAAATTGATTATTTTCGTAAGGTTGTTAGCTTTCATATTCCTAATCAACCTATTATGCTTAATTCAAGCGACCAAACCATTAAAATCAATCACGATCATCTCAAGCCATAAAGCTATTCGTTTATTGAAAAATGGATGTCAAGCTTTCTTAGCTCATGTCACAGATCTAAACAAAAATAAATCGACTTTGAATGATATTTACATTGTTAATAAATTTCTGACGTATTCCAGAAGAACTTCTGGCCTACCCCGAGCGTGAAATTGAATTTTGTATCGACCTTGAACCCTATACAAAACCCATTTCCAAAGCCCCATATCGAATGGCTCCTATTGAACTTCAGGAGTTAAAAACCCAACTACAGGAATTGTTAGACATTGGCTTTATTCGTCCTAGTACTTCTCCTTGGGGTGCTCCTGTTCTATTTGTGAAGAAGAAAGATGGGAGTATGCAACTTTATATTAATTATCGGGAGTTGAATCATGTCACCAACAAAAATAGGTACCCATTGCCACGTATTGATGACCTGTTTGACCAGTTGCAAGGAGCTAAATTCTTTTCAAAGATTGATCTTCGTTCCGGATATCACCAATTGAAGATTAGAACAGATGACATTCCAAAGACGGCTTTTAGAACTCGGTACGGGCATTATGAATTCCTAGTCATGTCCTTTGGATTGACTAATGCTCCTACTGCCTTCATGGATATGATGAACCGAGTATTCAAGGAATATTTGAATCACTTTGTGGTCGTCTTTATTGATGACATCCTTATTTATTCCAAAAGCCGTGAAGATCATGAGCAACATTTGAGGCTGACACTCCAAAAGCTTCGTGAATATAAGCTTTATGCCAAGTTGAAGAAATGCGAGTTCTGGCTTGAGGAAGTAGCATTCCTTGGGCACGTTGTATCAAGTCATGGAATATCTGTTGACCCAACAAAGATTGAAGTTATTCAAAGCTGGGAGCAACCTAAATCAGTGACCAAAGTACTTAGCTTTCTCGATTTAGTTGGTTATTATCGAAGATTCGTGGAAGGATTTTCTCGAATCGCTACTCCATTGACTCAGCTGACTTGGAAAGATACAAAGTTCGGTTGGAGTGAAGAATGTGAGAAGAGTTTTCAAGAACTCAAGAGGAGACTCATTTCGGCACCTGTTCTGATAATACCATCTGACTCAGACGGATTTGTCATCTACAGTGATGCTTCGGGCAAAGGGTTGGGATGTGTTCTCATGCAACATGGAAAAGTCATAGCCTATGCCTCAAGACAACTGTTGGTTGATTTCTCAATCAAGGCAAACGTGCAAGTATACACGATCAACAAGTAATATAGTGATAAATTAGAGTGTCGATCCCTCAGAGAATTCTAATTAATAAATTCCAACTACTAGTACTGTATCAATTCAATTTTATTTAAACACCTAAAAATTATGATTATTAAAACTAAGAAAACTAATTGTAAATATAATTAAGAAATTATGCCAAAAGAAAACAAAAAAAAACAAATTAAGAATTATTTGAATGCAGATGAATGATAATTAAGACTCCAATTTCCCCAATTATGATTATTAAATCAATTATTCAACTATCCCAATTATTATGTCTACTAAATTGTTAATAGGAATTCTCAAGCGCCAAAAGCCCTCTCTCGAGTGATCAATTGCCTTCTATTTAACCTTGATTAATTTTGCTATATCTCTATGCAAAACAATTGAATTAAACTCGCATAAACCCAATTCCTTATGTGTTACATGCGGCAAATAGATATTCTCATTCTATTCACAAACCTAATTATTCTTTGTACAAATAACTAAGTCACATGTCACCATGCCCGATTCTAACCCTAGAAATACTTTCTCAATTCCTTCAGAAAGTAACAAGGTAATTATTGGCGGATAATTAATCGGTAAATACAAGGCATGATGAACAATTCACTTCAACATAAATAATTGGAATAAATTAAATAATCAATTCATAAACATAAAAGGTTCCATTGGAATCTTAATAAAAAGAATTAGTTCATGATGAAAATAAAACCACAAATACTTGATAAATCATCTCTAAGAAGTTACACAATTTAAAAGAATAAAGGAGAAGAAAAACTCCAAGTTGTAGCCTTGGATCCGCTTCTTCTTCCTCCTCCAATCTCCAATTGTGTAGAATCCCCCCAAATTCAATAAAAATAAATCAATTTATATATTTCTGTCCAATTCCAACAATCCTTGTTCAATTAGGCTTCCAATACTCATTAACTAAAGTCAACAGCAAGTCAATAGGGATTTCACGCCTGTTCCTCACGCGCGCCTCTTCCTGAGTCAACTGAGGACTAGCGCCCGTGACGTTTTATAACTGAGGGATAGCGCTTGGTATTATTGAAGTAAACCGAATCTTGCCCCTTTTTTTTCCAGCCTAATTGCTCCCAATTGCTCCAACAACGCACCATCCTGCCACAACACACTAAAACGAGTAAAATAGTTCTAAAAACGCTTTGAACACACAACAAATTAAGATTAAACATAATTAATTCATGGGTATATTACCCAATCATCAAATACCCCCAAACTTAAATCATTGCATGTCCTTAGGCAACAAAACACAAAACACGATTAACTAAACATCATGCAAATGCAAACTAACTAAAGGACCTTAATTCCAGAAATTCAATAGTTAATGAATATCCATAGGCCTCAGAAAAATCACAAAAACATGCTAATACCTCATGTTCAAATAGATCAACAATATCCCAACAATCAATCAATCAGAATCTGTTATTACTGATATTGTGAGTGTGTGTTCAACAACCATGCTAACCAATGTCAAGCAAAAATCTGAAAGATAATAAAGTTCTTAATAAGCGTCATACAGTTCAACTCAAGAACACATTAAATAAACTAAATTCAACTGAAATTAAACAATCACCAAAATTCAGGATTCAACATGGAATACTTATGCTTATTTTTACTAAACGGGGGCATTTTGCTCTTTTCCAGTTTTATTTATTTATTTATTTTTAACCATGACTGTGCAATGTCTCATTCCATTAGGCTAACAGTGCTACCCCTTAGTGAGCTTTCGACCAACGACTCCCAGACCATATAAAACCTTAGGGCGCTAGATTTTAAGATACCCCTTCGGGCGTACTTGCTCAAGTAACAAAGGCCCCGAAACAAGACTAATCACGATATATATATATATATATATATATATATATATTTTTTTTTAACATAGCTAAAAGCTTATATATTCCATATATTTTCCCCAACTTAAGTTCAAGTCTAAATTCAGTCTCCACTAGCTACTTAATGTGTTCCTTCATTTCGCTGGCATTCAACCTTGAGACTCTATTATCTATCCATTCAAACTAACACAGCTAACATGGTTATCTTTCCAAAAGTGCTATCCTTAAAACATCAGTGTCCAACAGATAGGGATTCAAATCATGTCAAGAACATCATATTACTGACTCAACAATCCTTACTAGACTTGTTCATGCAATTTTAAGTTCATCATTGGCCTTCAAATATACTCACTATCAAAAGCTGGAATTAACATACAATCCTAAATGCAACATAAAAAAAAAAAAACTAAAAACAAGTTTACTCATGCAACTAAGAAAAATAAAACTTAACAACCACCCCCAAACTTATCTAGAGCAATGTCCTTATATAAAAGATAAAACAAAATAAAACAGAGGACTCCCCTGATGAGCTTAAGCGTCGGTTGGATCATCATCATCCTCGCTCATCTCTAGATCAGACGGGGGAAAAACTAACAGGACTGGGGCAGATGGAAACTGACTAAGACTAACATTTAGAAATTGCTGGGCATTCATCGCATTCTGTGCGGCAAACTGGTCAACCAAATACTTAAAGATAACGTCTTGGCGCTCGGACAGGCGGACATTTTGGGCTTCAAGATTGTAGAACCAACTATTGATTTCTCGTTGAACAGCTTCAGGAACCACACCTCTATACGCGGCAGACGAGGGACCGTATGTAGATGGAGCCTGGGACGGTAGAGCTGGAGATTGTTCAGCTTGGGGAATTATGAAACCCAATCCCCTAGGGTGGTTTGCTCCACCAGTCCATACTTTGTACTGGCTGATCAACTTGTGGTCCAACACTGGCATAGGCTTTTGGATCATCTCGTCGGACTTCCATTTGATGCCGAACTTGTCACATAACATGCAGATGAGAGACGGATGTGGTAATCCTCCAGTGGTACTCCCACGAGAAGCTTAGAGGACAGATTGCAAAATGAGATGTCCAACATCAACTTTAAAGCCTTTGATGATTGAGTATAAAAGCACGACACGTTCCCTGGTAACATGTCTCACATGGGTACATGGCATGAGTTTTGCGCAAATAAACGCATACCAAGCCTTCCCATATAAGCTGAGACTTGCAAGTGGGAACGTCATATTTTTGCGTTCATGTACTGTCCATGTGGTGCCCGGTGGACAAAGCTCACGAATTATTTGCTCATAGTCTAGCCCATCACTCACAAAACTAGCATATTCATCATGAAAACCCTCTACTGGCAGTTGGTAACACTCATTGAAGTCCTCTTCGCCAATTTCCACTGTTTTGCCCCTTATAAATACTGTATAATGATCATGTTCGGGCACGTTGGTGTAAAATTCCTTTACCACGACAATTCTTTTCTTTGGAATCGAGCTTTTGCTCGGTGAGTGTGAACGGTTTCTCTCGCTATCCTTTACCGGATCCGATTCATCCTTTCTAGGATCTCTGGATTAATCACGTTAGGATCGATAATCGAGTAGCCATTCGGTTATATCTTTCCTGAGCCGCAAGACTAACAAAACGGTGGCTGTCAAATTTCGGAGGTGGAGTCAAGGCGCTTCCTGATCCTTCACCACGCTGATATTTCGATGCTATATCGAGAATAGTGTTTGGTGTATCCAAGTGAGAGAGAAAGAAATTGTGTATGAGGTGGAGGAGAGGAGGCGTGATGCTCAATAGAAGGAAGGAGTGTAACCGTTTAGCAGTTATAACCCATATAGGACTCTTGGCCGATCCCCTGCAAAAGGCTACTGTGTTTATATGGGAAAAGCAATGGCGGGCACTATTAGTCAGTAGTGTTAGGTTTGTAATATTCATAACGCAATCAAATTGCAAAAAAATGTGCGGAAGCATGTAAAAATCAGAGTTTAAAATTTTACAAACCATATACCCGGATCACCCTTTATGCACAATTATTAATTAAACGAAAAGATAAAGAATAAATCATACCCTTGAAGATCGAGCTTCCTCGGTACAAGTTCACCTCCAAATCCTTTCGCGTTCGATCTTGAATCCACCGGGTTTGGTTCCTTCCTTTGATCGGCGTTAGCCACCCGAATGTTTGGCCTCTGGGGTGATCCACGAGGAAGAAGAAAATTCAAGAAGATGGGTATTTGGCTAACCCTAGTTTTCTATCTCTATAGAAAAGGCATACTCCCAACAACTTGGAATTATTACGTACTTTGTTAAAAAGTCAACAACCCATACCACCCATAATAAGACTCCTCTTATTTATAGATGTGAGGCAACCCACCTTAACAATTAAGGAATTGGTTTTTTTAATTAATTAATTCTTTTAATTAATTAAGCTCCCTAATCTTATTAGGGATAATTAATTAAACTCCTTTAACTAATTTTCCTTCCTAATCTAATTAGGAATAAATGAGAGTACTTATATTAAATTAATTCCTAAACTCTTTAGAAATTAAAATAATAATAATTGTAATAATATTAATAAGACTCCTCTTATTAATTTATATTTAATATTTCTAAAATATTAAATAATAAATATTAAGCTATTTAATTTATTCTATCACCATAGATTAAATTAAATATACTTAACTATTATATTACGATTATGCCATTAACTTCTTAAATAATTATTCTTCCTTTTATGGTGTGACCCTTTAGGTTCTCCGTATTAAAGCAGGTTGTGAATAAATCAATTAGAACAATTCTAATCTTATTTAAATAAATAAATTAAACAATTAATTTATTTAAATAAATAATATTTATTCTCTGATAGGGATAAGCCTCCTAGCGATCAAGCGATTTTCCGGATAATATAGATTTCAACATTAATCATTAAAGAACCTTTGAGTAAATAGATTTACCGTACAATTCAATCCTTCCACCATCTGATGTCCCAATTAAATATAAGACATGGAATTCTTGTCGAGTCTTATTTTATTTAATTATATGTATTTCGACTCTTAAATGCCTGACTCAAATAATGCAAATTAGAAACTCCTTTCTAATTTCATTACTACCTTAAACCGAGGACTCTTTGGGTTGTCATTTATCGAATCACATAGGACATTTCTCTTCTTTTTTATTAGAAGTGGTAGATTCTTTATTGATCATACATTATCTCCATATACAACTTATTATACCCAAGCATACCCTTTGATATACCCTAAGGGTCTTAAGGAATAAGTCAGTATATAACTCATCATACACGAGATACTATGATGATCTCAAGTCAAGGATTACTTGTACTACTATCACTCTGAGAATTCCTATTGATAGGCAAATAAAACTCCATTAGGTATTCCTTAGCGAGCCACGTTCGGTGAACTTATTCTCTAATAAGCACCTACATACTTGCTTTAGTGTCTCCACACAAATGATCATGAGATCAATCATCCTCATCGATGAGCAAGCAGCGTATGTACCAATCTATCCAGGATTCACTAATCCCCGATTTAGTAATCGATGATTGGGAACTATTTTAGTTTTAAGCTTTCTAAGAATTTAGATCTCATTAGAATGATCATCATCATTATTCTAAAAGCATTGCTTAAAACTATGGGTTTATCACATATTATAAAAAAACGACATCATGTAGATAATTAAAAGCCTTTAATAAATTAATACTTTTTATTAATAAATGAATAAGATTATTTACAAAGTATATGCTTTATCATCAAACATGATTGGCTTGTTATGCATATTACTTTCAATCTCCCACTTGCACTAAAAGCCGATCGTCGTGGTATCTCATACTCTTCTTCTTCTCTAAGTGGCGATTATCCTGCTAACATTGGATAAGCTTTAGTTAATGGATATGTAATGTTGTTCATGAGAGTCCACTATCTCTATAGTGATTTCCCATCTTTTGATGATTCTAATAATCAAATGAAAGTGCCCTGACACATGTTTAGATCCAAGATGAGACTTAGGAACTATTCTAGTTACGTAATGAACTTTTAATCCAAACAATCAACTTGCGACTTCATTTATAGCTATATACTTTGTCTTTATCACTAAACCAACAACTCTTTCTTTGTTTGGAACCTTTCAATTTCCTTTGCACCACTTATTCGAGGTAACACTTTACCTTAAAGTGGATTTTTTACGTCGTCTTGAGTGCATGCGAAAAACTTGAGTGCGTAAAGCCCTCTAGTTTTAATTTAGACCCACCATGAATATGCTCACATCCTTAGTCTTGGGTTAAGAACTTTAAGATGTTTTTCAGCATCTTACGGTGATCTTCTCGAATATATGATCGATCGACATCGGTCTCGTATATTTCATTGCATACATGATTGTCACTCATGCGATCTCTCTCTTTTGGAGTCTATGGGGACTATTAAGAGAGATACACTCCATAGCTCATCAACATGAGACATCTCTTGGAGTTTGCCATGCTAAGCGACTTTAGCATCAAATGAATATCGTTCCTTGGGTTAAGTCGAGCATCCTTTTAAATCTATCTATATAGATTTTATCCCCGATTAAGATACTCTTCCCAAATCATTCATGGAGGATTGTTTGAACAACTTTATCATTCTTGATTGTAGCATTAGTATGTCATTCCTTATCCGTAGTATATCAACATATAATATTAGGAATGTCACGGCGCGCCCCCCTTTTGACCCTTTTGTACACACTAGAACTCTTACCTCATCGTATTTATGTAACTGGATCATCATCTTCTATGATCGTACCTCATCATCATCATCCATGATGAATCCATACCTCCTAGGTATCTTGGTATTATTCAGATTTACGATTCGGTTGTGGTACAATAGAGTATATCTATAGGTTCCTCTTATTTGACTTATAGTGTTTTGTGGTTCTTGAACTCTTTCAAGATCTATTATCCTCCCACTAGCCCTTGATGATAAACACCTTTATCTTAGAAAAGTGGTGTGTTCATAACAAACACCTTTTGCTAAGTAGAATTATAGAACATATACCTAAACTTACTTTAGGATGTCCCACAAATCGACACTTATAAAATCTTGTCCCAAGCTTATCCTTTTGAAACCTTTTCACATAAGTTGGACAACCCCTTATCTTAACATACTTAAGATTAGAAATCCTCCACATCCATAACTTTTATGGAGTCTTGAAATTTAGGATTTTGAGGTTACCATTTTTCGTGAATATCTGACCATTTCTAGGACATTATCCCGGAAGGATCTTTGGAATGTCGGTAAAATCATTATGGACCGCACCATGTCCAACAAGTACGATTTTTCCTTTCGGATACATCAATCAATTATTGCGTATCGGGATGTGTCCATTATGAGAAAACCATTTGAGATGATCTAGAAACTTATTGCACAAGTATTTATTCCTTGATCTAATCAAAGAATCTTAATACTTTGCCAATTTTTTCATTTACGAATTCTTTGAACCTTTGAATAATTCACACTTGTATTCAACAAATACACACATTCGACTCTTTGAATGATCATCTCCTTTTCTTATACTAATTTGTTCGATATGTAAAATTATTTTCATGTAAGTCAGTATACAAAATTTATTAAGTAATATTTCGGTTCTATACAAAACATTATTATTATAAATAGAACAACAATTGTTCTTAATTATAATACCAAAAATTTTATTGTCCAATGATAAAATGGAAATAATATTTCTAACAAGAATTGGAATCTGATAACAACTTATTGACTTAATAGATTTGCCGTAAGCATTGCTAAACTATAAGTTTCTATGGCTAATATGGCAACCTTTGCTTCATTTTCCCACATAGGATTACTTATATTTGTTTAGCTTTCTACTACTGCTTGGTCCTTCATAAATCTATATTTATGATAACCAAAGTCGGTATCCAATACCCAAGTAGAACCTTGACTTAAATTTTTTTATTTCAATCATGAACAAAAGCGTATTATAACCAAAACTTCACTAAGCTTCTTTGGTTAGCCTCTGCAAGATGCTTCTCATGATTTCTTTCCGGTGTCGGGCTTATTGCGGTGGAAGCAAACTCCTTTCTTATCCGTATCAGTTTTGTTCTTATTATCCTTTGTTTATGCCTTTCTATTTACCTTCTTTGAATCGTTCTTCTTTTAAGAAGATCCTTTGGCCCCTACCGGTAAGACTTGATCTTTCTTGGTTGGAAAGTGACTCTCGACATTTTTCAACATGTTAAGCAAATCGGTGAAAAGGCGATATCTAGCTTGTTCATATGAAAAATTCACAACAATTGTGAAAGGAGTCCAGGGAGTGAGTGCAAGATCAAATCTTGGCTCAACTCTCCATCCATGACAAAATCCGTTGTCTAATTGATCAATCAAATTGATTATGTTAAGGACTTTTTTTATGCATCTTTATAGTGTCATTGGTCATTCTAGATCGGAAGAGCTCCTTGAGATATCGATATCTATCGGTCCTACTTTCCTCACCATCAACTACTTGATGTGCGGGGAATATAGTAGAAGCATCCATAGTTTCATCTTGTTTGAAGCTCGTTACTCGTGGATGCGAGCATGATGCATTGAGGCAATTGTGCATCATCTTGCCACTTTCTAAAAGTAGCAATCTCTTCCTCGAGGCATTATGCGCAACCATTGCGAGGATAGGCGTATTAAGGACATAAGATAGCTTTTCGACTATGAGAACTATTCTCAAATTCCTTAACCAATCCAGTTTAATTGATTGCGGTTAATTTAGCATCTAATATGCTTGTGATGATAGTAATTTTAGACATTGTAAAATTACGTAAATGAATTTGTAATTAACAACATTTTAACATACATTCTTTTATTAATTACCAAAATAATTTAGGTCTTGTTTTTAAATTGGTATCTCCCCACTATTTTCTTCAAACTATATTACCCTCACTTATATAGTTCGGCAAAATCTAATTAAAGATTTGCTAGTGAGAATAAGGATCCCATTTCAAATGTATATAGCCTTGTGGTGACACAACAAACTATATATAAATAAATAGGTGAACAACTTTTGTCGATTACATCAACTATCTGACTCCTTTTCTTTTGCCTCTTAGATTATTTTGATCAGTGGTGGCACATCAGAATCAAAATTATCAAGTTAAGTCGACCTAGCACTCCATATATTCAAAAAGAAAAATATCATCCTTGTGGTGACACAACAAAACAATATTGTTCAATTTTCTTTATAAGCATCAAATGTGATAAATTAACATCTTAAATACTTAATACTTGCCTTGTGGTGACACAACAAACTCATATTAAATATTTAATACTCTATTAATTTTATCATGCTAGAAAGCGACGTTCGATATTCAAATATCTTTGAGCGCTTAGGACTTAATATAAAAATTGGGGGTTTGTTATTAATTTGTCTCATCTTGTTTTGGTAGCATTGTATATATATATATAAAATACGCGTCGTATATTAATGAACATGCGAAGCATGTTTGCATAATATATAATATATATATAGTATAAGCATGCACATATAGAATACTATATTTCTACTACGGATTGATTATGGACTTTTATTCTAGTTTGGTTCACTAGAGCCACCAAGTGAACCAAAAATTGGCTCCCTAGAGGTGCAAGAAATAATATTTAAATATAACTATTACATTTAAACTAGGGCTCCATTACAAAGCGGGTCTTGGTGCGCTTCTTGCTCCTTGATCTCCAATTCTTCAAAATTAATTCTAACTATTCTATTACAAAACTATTTAAAATAAATAGAAACCTTGATCGTGATCGAGGGAAATACATAGGAGGAGATAGAATTTACATTAAGAAAAATTAGAGAAAGGCAGTCTGTGAGACCCCATTTAATAAAACTCATACATTCATGCATCAACTAAAATAAAATCCAATCATATTGGTCGATAGTCCATAATCAATCCCATTTATTATCATACACATCACCATATGCATCGATAAATAACATTCATCTTATGAATAATAAACATTTAATATATATATTGATATCATTTTAATGGGCAAATTTAGTTAGTATAAAATCTAATTTTGAATCAAAATAAACTCCTTTATTTTAATCCAAATTTAAATCAAAATAAAACTATTTTATTTTAATTTATCAATTTTGAATAAAATAAACTATTTTATTTTAATCAAAATTTTAATCAAAATAAACTCCTTTATTTTAATTAATTATGGAATCAATTCCATATATATAAAAAAAAATCTTTAATTAAAATAAACTCTTTTATTTTAATTAATTATGGAATCGATTCCATGTAAAAAAAATCTTTTATTAAAATAAACTATCTCTTTTATTTTAAATAACTCCTTTATTTTGAATAATATGAAATCTTATTTCATATCTAAATAAACTCCTTTATTTAAGGAAACACGGATTCTTTTCTATTCACAAATAAACTCTTTTATTTTGAATAATATGAAATCTTATTTCATATCTAAATAAACTCCTTTATTTAAGGAAATTATAGAATCAATTTCAACTCCAATTAGTTATTTATGGAATGGAATCAATTCCAACTCTAATTAGTTAGCATGAAATCTAATTTTAAAATTAAAATAAACCTTTTATTTTAAGATTAAAATAAACCTTTTATTTTAAAATTAAAATAAACTTTTATTTTAAGATTAAAATAAATATATATATATAATATTCAATTTTAAAATTAAATATAAACCTTTTTTTTATTTTAATATTAAAATAAACTTTTATTTTAAAATTAAAATAAACATTTTATTTTAATTATAAAATAATTAAGAATAATATATATATATATATATATATATATATATATATATATTATTTTATCTTATAAAAGTGAAGGAATCGTGTATGTCCCTCGATTTAATGCGTTAATCATATCATTTAGTTTGTTTTTTTTTTTTTTTTATTTTATAAAGTAAATGTAATATATAACCACTTTAATAATGATATATTTGATTCCTTGTTGCATATAATCGATTTTCGATTTTTAAAATTTGAAAAAAAGCAGCGACTCCTTTTATATAAAGTGCGTGCATTTAAAAATTTAAAATAAAAAAATAGAATTAAAACAGCAAAAAAAATTAAATTTTTTTTTTTTTTTTTTAAATTTTATACAATTAAATTATGCCCAATTAAATTGTTCTAAACACATATCAATATACATATCAAATTAAAACAATTAATAATTAGCATAAAGGTTTGGCTCGATGCCCTTTATTAGGTTTGTAATAATATTCATAACGTAATCAAATTGCAAAAAATGTGCGAGCGTGTAAAAATCGAGTTTAAAAAATTTTACAAACCATATACCGGATCACCCTTTATGCACAATTATTAATTAAGCGAAAAAGATAAAGAATAAATCATACCCTTGAAGATCGAGCTTCTCCTCGGTACAAGTTCACCTCAAATCCTTTTCGCGTTCAATCTTGAATCCACCGGGTTTGGTTCCTTCCTTTGATCAGCGTTAGCCACCCAAATGTTTGGCCTCAGAGGTGATCCACCGAGGAAGAAAAAATTCAAGAAGATGATGGGTATTTGGCTAAACCTAGTTTTCTATCTCTATAGAAAAGGCATACTCCCAACAACTTGGAATTATTACGTACTTTTAAAAAAGTCAACAACCCATACCACCCATAATAAGACTCCTCTTATTTATAGATGTGAGCAACCCACCTTAACAATTAAGGAATTGGGTTTTATTTAATTAATTAAATTCTTTTAATTAATTAAGCTCCCTAATCTTATTAGGGATAATTAATTAAACTCCTTTAACTAATTTTCCTTCCTAATCTAATTAGGAATAAATGAAAGTACTTATATTAAATTAATTCCTAAACTCTTTTAGAAATTAAAATAATAATAATTGTAATAATATTAATAAGACTCCTCTTATTAATTTATATTTAATATTTCTAAAATATTAAATAATAAATATTAAGCTATTTAATTTATTCTATCACCATAGATTAAATTAAATATACTTAACTATATTATTACGATTATGCCATTAACTTCTTAAATAATTATTCTTCCTTTTATGGTGTGACCCTTTAGGTTCTCCGTATTAAAGCAGGTTGTGAATAAATCAATTAGAACAATTCTAATCTTATTTAAATAAATAAATTAAACAATTAATTTATTTAAATAAATAATATTTATTCTGATAGGGATAAGCCTCCCTAGCGATCAAGCGATTTTCCGGATAATATAGATTTCAACATTAATCATTAAAGAACCTTTGAGTAAATAGTTAAAATGCAATTCAATCCTTCCACCATCTGATGTCCCGATTAAATATAAGGCATGGAATTCTTTGTCAAGTCTTATTTTATTTAATTATATGTATTTCGACTCTTAAATGCCTGACTCAAATAATGCAAATTAGAAACTCCTTTCTAATTTCATTACGCCTTAACCCGAGGACTCTTTGGGTTGTCATTTATCGAATCACATAGGACATTTCTCTTCTTTTATTAAGTGGTAGATTCTTTATTGATCATACATTATCTCCATATACAACTTATTATACCCAAGCATACCCTTTGATATACCCTAAGGGTCTTAAGGAATAAGTCAAAGTATAACTCATCATACACAAGATCTTATGATGATCTCTGAGTCAAGGATTACTTGTACTACTATCACTCTGAGGAATTCCTATTGTGAGCAAATAAAACTCCATTAGGTATTCCTTAGCGAGAGCACGTTCGGTGAACTTATTCTCTAATAAGCACCTACATACTTGCTTTAGTGTCTCCACACAAATGATCGTGAGATCAATCATCCTCATCGATGAGCAAACAGCGTATGTACCAATCTATCAGGATTCACTAATCCCCGATTTAGTAATCAATGATTGGGAACTATTTTAGTTTTAAGCTTTCTAAGAATTTAGATCTCATTAGAATGATCATCATCATTATTATTAAAAGCATTGCTTAAAACTATGGGTTTATCACATATTATAAAAGCGACATCATGTAGATAATTAAAAGCCTTTAATAAATTAATACTTTTTATTAATAAATGAATAAGATTGTTACAAAGTATATGCTTTATCATCAAACATGATTGGCTTGTGTGCATATTACTTTCAATCTCCCACTTGCACTAAAGCCGATCGCCGTGGTATCTCATACTCTTCTTCTCTAAGTGGCGATTATCCTGCTTTGTTGGATAAGCTTTAGTTAATGGATATGTAATGTTGTTCATGAGAGTCCACTATCTCTATAGTGATTTCCCATCTTTCAATGATTCTAATAATCAAATGAAAGTGCCACAACACATGTTTAGATCCAAGATGAGACTTAGGAACTATTCCTAGTTACGTAATGAACTTTTAATCCAAACAATCAACTTGCGACTTCATTTATAGCTATATACTTTGTCTTTATCACTAAACCAACAACTCTTTCTTTGTTTGGAACCTTTCAATTCAACTTTGCACCATTTATTCAAGGTAACACTTTACCTTAAAGTGGATTTTCGATCGTCTTAGTGCATGCGAAAAACTTGAGTCTGTTAAGCCCTCTAGTTTTAATTCGGACCCACCATGAATATGATCACATCCTTTAGTGCGGTTAAGAACTTTAAGATGTTTTTCACGACTTCTGTAGTGATCTTCTCCGAGAATATGGTGATCGACATCGGGTCTCGTATATTTCATTGCATACATGATTGTCACTCATGCGATCTCTCTTCTTTGGAGTCTATGGGGACTATTAAGAGATACACTCCATGGCTCATCATCATGAGACATCTCTTGAGTTTGCCATGCTAAGCGACTTTAGCATCAAATGAATATCGTTCCTTGGGTTAAGTCGAGCATCCTTTTAAATCTATCTATATAGATTTTATCCCCAATTAAGATACTCTTCCAAATCATTCATGGAGGAATGTTTGAACAACTTTATCATTCTTGATTGTAGCATTAGTATGTCATTCCTTATCAAGTAGTATATCAACATATAATATTAGGAATGTCACGACGCGCTCCATTTGACCCTTTTTTGTACACACTAGAACTCTTACCTCATCAGTATGTAACTGGATCATCATCTTCTATGATCGTACTCTCATCATCATCATCCATGATGAATCCATACCTCCTAGGTATCTATCTTGGTATTATTCAGTTCTGATTCGGTTTGTGGTACAATAGGTATATCTATAGGTTCCTCTTATTTGACTTATAGTGTTTTGTGGTTCTTGAACTTTTCAAGATCTATTATCCTCCACTAGCCCTTTGATGATAAACACCTTTATCTTAGAAGGCGGCGTGTTTCGTAACAAACACCTTTTGCTAAGTAGAATTATAGAACATATACCCTAAACTTACTTTAGGATGTCCCACAAATCGACACTTATAAAATCTTGTCCCAAGCTTATCCTTTTGAAACCTTTTCACATAAGTTGGACAACCCTTTATCTTAACATACTTAAGATTAGGAATCCTCCCATCCATAACTTTTATGGAGTCTTGGTTGGATTTTGAGGTTACCATTTTTCGTGAATGTCTGACCATTTCTAGGACATTATCCCGAAGGATCTTTGGAATGTCGATAAAATCATTATGGACCGCACCATGTCCAACAAAGTACGATTTTTTCTTTCGGATACATCAATCAATTATTGCGTATCGGGATGTGTCCATTATGAGAAAACCATTTGAGATGATCTAGAAACTTATTGCACAAGTATTTATTCCTTGATCTAATCAAAGAATCTTAATACTTTGCCAATTTGTTTCATTACAGAATTCTTTGAACCTTTCAAATAATTCATACTTGTATTCAACAAATACACACATTCAACTCTTTGAATGATCATCTCCTTTTCTTATACTAATTTGTTCGATATGTAAAATTATTTTCATGTAAGTCAGTATACAAAATTTATTAAGTAATATTCGGTTCTATACAAAACATTATTATTATAAATAGAACAACAATTGTTCTTAATTATAATACCAAAAATTTTATTGTCCAATGATAAAATGGAAATAATATTTCTAACAAGAATTGGAATACAATAACAACTTATTGACTTAATAGATTTTTGCCGTAGGCATTGCTAAACTATAAGTTTCTATGGCTAATATGGCAACCTTTGCTTCATTTCCCACACATAGGATTACTTATATTTGTTTAGCTTTCTACTTCTGCTTGGTCCCTTCATAAATCTATATTTATGATAACCAAAGTCGGTATCCAATACCCAAGTAGAACCTTGACTTAAAATTTTTTTTATTTCAATCATGAACAAAAACTGTATTGTAACCAAAACTTCACTAAGCTTCTTTGGTTAGCCTCTGCAAGATGCTTCTCGCAGTTTCTTTCCAGTGTCCAGGCTTATTGCAGTGGAAGCAAACTCCTTTGCTATCCGTATCAGTTTTGTTCTTATTATCCTTTGTTTATTCCTTTCTATTTACCTTCTTTGAATCGTTCTTCTTTCAAGAAGATCCTTTGGCCCCTACCAGTAAGACTTGATCTTTCTTGGTTGGAAAGTGACTCTCAACATTTTTCAACATGTTAAGCAAATCAGCGAGGCTGATATCTAGCTTGTTCATATGAAAAATTCACAACAATTGTGAAAGAAGTAAAGGGAGTGAGTGCAAGATCAAATCTTGGCTCAACTCTCCATCCATGACAAAATCCATTGTCTAATTGATCAATCAAATTGATTATGTTAAGGACTTTTTATGCATCTTTGTAGTGTCATTAGTCATTCTAGATCGGAAGAGCTCCTTAGATATCGATATCTATCGGTCCTACTTTCCTCACCATCAACTACTTGATGTGCGAGAATATAGTAGAAGCATCCATAGTTTCAAGTCTTGTGTGAAGCTCGTTACTCGTGGATGCGAGCATGATGCATTGAGCCAATTGTGCATCATCTTGCCACTTTCTAAAAGTAGCAATCTCTTCC
Organism: Panax quinquefolius; assembly: GCA_020205615.1. Lineage (NCBI taxonomy): Eukaryota > Viridiplantae > Streptophyta > Magnoliopsida > Apiales > Araliaceae > Panax > Panax quinquefolius. Next base: position 84,226,360 of record CM035167.1, on the reverse strand, counting down.
TCGAGAGGCATTATGCGCAACCATTGCGAGGATAGGCGTATTAAGGACATAAGATAGCTTTTTCGACTATGAGAACTATTCTCAAATTCCTTAACCAATCCGTTTAATTGATTACGATTAATTTAGCATCTAATATGCTTCGCGATGATAGTAATTTTAGACATTGTAAAATTACGTAAATGAATTTGTAATTAACAACATTTTAACATACATTCTTTTATTAATTACCAAAATAATTTAGGTCTTGTTTTAAATTGGTATCTCCCACTATTTTCTTCAAACTATATTACCCTCACTTATATAGTTGGCAAAATCTAATTAAAGATTTTTGCTAGTGAGAATAAGGATCCCATTTCAAATATATATAGCCTTGTGGTGACACAACAAACTATATATAAATAAATAGGTGAACAACTTTTGTCGATTACATCAACTATCAACTCCTTTTCTTTTTGCCTCTTAGATTATTTTGATCAAGTGGTGGCACATCAGAATCAAAATTATCAAGTTAAGTCAGACCTAGCACTCCATATATTCAAAAAAGAAAAATATCATCCTTGTGGTGACTGACAAAACAATATTGTTCAATTTTCTTTATAAGCATCAAATATGATAAATTAACATCTTAAATACTTAATACTTGCCTTGTGGTGACACAACAAACTCATATTAAATATTTAATACTCTATTAATTTTATCATGCTAGAAGGCGACGTTCGATATTCAAATATCTTTGAGCGCTTAGGACTTAATATAAAAAAATTGAGGGGTTTGTTATTAATTTGTCTCATCTTGTTTAAGCGCATGCACATATATATATAAAATACGCGTCATATTAATGAACATGCGAAGCATGTTTGCATAATATATATATATATATAGTATAAGCATGCACATATAGAATACTATATTCTACGGATTGATTATGGACTTTTATTCTAGTTTGGTTCACTAGAGCCACCAAGTGAACCAAAAGGTCAAACTCCCCAGAGGTGCAAGAAATAATATTTAAATATAACTATTACATTTAAACTTGGGGGCTCCATTACAAAGCGGGTCTTCATGCGCTTCTTGTCCTTGATCTCCAATTCTTCAAAATAATTCTAACTATTCTATTACAAAACTATTTAAAATAAATAGAAACCTTGATCGTGATCGAGGGGAATACATAGGAGGAGATAGAATTTACATTAAGAAAAAATTAGAGAAGGCGAAGTCTGTGAGATCCCATTTAATAAAACTCATACATTCATGCATCCAACTAAAATAAAATCCAATCATATTGGTGATAGTCCATAATCAATCCCATTTATTATCATACACATCACCATATGCATCGATAAATAACATTCATCTCATGAATAATAAACATTTAATATATATATTGATATCATTTAATGGGCAAATTTAGTTAGTATAAAATCTAATTTTGAATCAAAATAAACTCCTTTATTTTAATCCAAATTTAAATCAAAATAAAACTATTTTATTTTAATTTATCCAATTTTGAATAAAATAAACTATTTTATTTTAATCAAAATTTTAATCAAAATAAACTCCTTTATTTTAATTAATTATGGAATCAATTCCATATATAAAAAAATCTTTAATTAAAATAAACTCTTTTATTTTAATTAATTATGGAATCAATTCCATGTAAAAAAAATCTTTAATTAAAATAAACTCTTTTATTTTAAATAATTATGAAATCTTATTTCATATAAAAAAAATCTTTTTATTAAAGGAAACATGGATATTCTTTTCACTATTCACAAATAAACTCCTTTATTTTGAATAATATGAAATCTTATTTCATATCTAAATAAACTCCTTTATTTAAGGAAATTATAGAATCCAATTTCAACTCCAATTAGTTAGCATGGAATCCAATTCCAACTCTAATTAGTTAGCATGAAATCTAATTTTAAAATTAAAATAAAACCTTTTATTTTAAGATTAAAATAAACCTTTTATTTTAAAATTAAAATAAACTTTTATTTTTAAGATTAAAATAATTATATATATATAATATTCAATTTTAAAATTAAAATAAACCTTTTTTTATTTTAATATTAAAATAAACTTTTATTTTAAAATTAAAATAAACATTTTATTTTAATTATAAAATAATTAAGAATAATAATATATATATATATATATACGTTATATATTTTTTTTTTTTAAAAGTGAAGGAATGATATATATGTCCCTCGATTTGCGTGCCAATCATATACTTATTTTGTTTGTTTGTTTTTTTTTTTTTTTATGTTCTAAAACCAAATATGACTTTAATAAAAAATTTCGATTCCTTGTTTGTATATTTGCATTCGATTTCCTTGATTTATTAATGCTTATGATCTGAAAAAAAGCTAGACTCCTTTTATGTTAAAATGGTATAAATGCATGAAAAAAAAAATTTAAATCTGCCAATTTTCAAAAAATTGAGATTCCTTTTTTTTTTTTTTTTTTTTTAAATTTTATCTAATTAAATTATGCCCAATTAAATTGTTCTAAACACATATCAACATACATATCAAATTCGAACAATTAATAATTCGCATAAAGGTTTGGGCTCGATGCCTTTGTTAGGTTTGTAATATTCATAACGCTTGATCAAATTGCAAAAAAATGTATGAGCGTGTAAAATCGAGTTTAAAATTTTACAAACCATATACCCGGATCACCCTTTATGCACAATTATTAATTAAGCGAAAAGATAAAGAATAAATCATACCCTTGAAGATCGAGCTTCCTCGGTACAAGTTCACCTCAAATCCTTTCGCGTTCAATCTTGAATCCACAGGGTTTGGTTCCTTCCTTTGATCGGCGTTAGCCACCCAAATGTTTGGCCTCTCAGAGGTGATCCACGAGGAAGAAGAAAATTGAAGAAGATGGGTGTATTTGGCTAACCCTAGTTTTCTATCTCTATAGAAAAGGCGTACTCCCAACAACTTGGAATTATTACGTACTTTGTTTAAAGTCAACAACCCATACCACCCATAATAAGACTCCTCTTATTTATAGATGTGAGCAACCCACCTTAACAATTAAGGAATGGGTTTTTTTTAATTAATTAATTCTTTTAATTAATTAAGCTCCCTAATCTTATTAGGGATAATTAATTAAACTCCTTTAACTAATTTTCCTTCCTAATCTAATTAGGAATAAATGAGAGTACTTATATTAAATTAATTCCTAAACTCTTTTAGAAATTAAAATAATAATAATTGTAATAATATTAATAAGACTCCTCTTATTAATTTATATTTAATATTTCTAAAATATTAAATAATAAATATTAAGCTATTTAATTTATTCTATCACCATAGATTAAATTAAATATACTTACTTTATATTATTACGATTATGCCATTAACTTCTTAAATAATTATTCTTCCTTTTATGGTGTGACCCTTTAGGTTCTCCATATTAAAAGCAGGTTGTGAATAAATCAATTAGAACAATTCTAATCTTATTTAAATAAATAAATTAAACAATTAATTTATTTAAATAAATAATATTTATTCTCTGATAGGGATAAGCCTCTCCTAGCGATCAAGCGACTTTCCGGATAATATAGATTTCAACATTAATCATTAAAGAACCTTTGAGTAAATAGTTCTAAGTATAATTCAATCCTTCCACCATCTGATGTCCCAATTAAATATAAGGCATGGAATTCTTTGTCAAGTCTTATTTTATTTAATTATATGTATTTCGACTCTTAAATGCACTGACTCAAATAATGCAAATTAGAAACTCCTTTCTAATTTCATTTACCTTAAGCCAAGGACTCTTTGGGTTGTCATTTATCGAATCACATAGGACATTTCTCTTCTTTTATTAGAAGTGGTAGATTCTTTATTGATCATACATTATCTCCATGTACAACTTATTATACCCAAGCATACCCTTTGATATACCCTAAGGGTCTTAAGGAATAAGTCAAAGTATAACTCATCATACACAAGATACTATGATGATCTCAAGTCAAGGATTACTTGTACTACTATCACTACTGAGAATTCCTATTGACATGCAAGTAAAACTCCATTAGGTATTCCTTAGCGAGCCACGTTCAGTGAACTTATTCTCTAATAAGCACCTACATACTTGCTTTAGTGTCTCCACACAAATGATCATGAGATCAATCATCCTCATCCGATGAGCAAGCAACGTATGTACCAATCTATCCGGATTCACTAATCCCCAATTTAGTAATCCAATGATTGGGAACTATTTTAGTTTTAAGCTTTCTAAGAATTTAGATCTCATTAGAATGATCATCATCATTATTCTAAAAGCATTGCTTAAAACTATGGGTTTATCACATATTATAAAAGCGACATCATGTAGATAATTAAAAGCCTTTAATAAATTAATACTTTTTATTAATAAATGAATAAGATTGTTACAAAGTATATGCTTTATCATCAAACATGATTGGCTTGTTTGCATATTACTTTCTTGTTGATCGAATCTGGTGAAACGCCATAGTCTTGGGCGCTTAACTTTTTATTTCAAAGACTGTACGGGCGCGTATGAAAATGATATGTTCAATATCTCCTTAGCCGGGCGCTTATTTTATGGGCAATTCGCAGCGCCGGGGAGCTATTAAGCAGTGGCTTCAAGAATTCCCTCGTTCACACTTCCTTTCACCTGCAACATGAAATTTAATTAATTAACAACTTGTGCTACCAATATTCACTCAAAACTCAACCACCCACCATGATGAGTAACTCCACTTTCTAATACTAAAATAGAGAAATGATATGCACTAGATAAAAAGAATAAAATAAAATACTCCAAGAAATAGAATAAAATAAAATAAAAATTGATTGGGTTGCCTCCCAATAAGCCCTTGGTTTACTGTCGACGGCTCGACTTTTCTAGTTTGCTCAATTGTTCAACGGGTCGGAGAGATTTATGACCGTAGTTTGCCTTTCAATAGGTCCACTCCAGTAATGTTTGAGTCGTTGACCGTTAACCTTGAATGTGCAATTTGAATTTGGTTTTTCGATCTCAATGTTACCATGTGGTGCAACAGATACGACTGTAAAAGGACCTGACCAACGTGATTTCAGTTTCCCTATAAATAAACGTAATCTCGAATTGAAGAGCAAGACTTGTTGGCCCGGTTCAAATGTTTTATCGATTATTTTCTTATCATGCCAAGCTTTGACTTTCTCCTTGTAGAGTTTTGCGTTTTCATAAGCGTTAAATCAGAATTCATCCATCTCGTTCAACTGCAGTAACCTTTTCTCTCCCGCTGCTTGTTCATCAAAATTGAGCTTCCGAATGGCCCAGTGTGCACTATGTTCTAGCTCATTCGGGAGGTGACACACTTTTAAAGTAAACCATTCGATAAGGTGACATACCGATCAGATTCTTATATGCTGTACAATATGCTCATAGAGCATCGTCAAGACGTAAAGACCAATCTTTTCGTGACGGATTGACCACCTTTTTCAGAATTCTCTTGACCTCCCTATTCGAGACCTCAGCTTGGCCATTGGTTTGGGGGTGATACGCAGCTGCGATTTTATGACGAACCCCATACTTCACTAGTAATTTTGTGAACTGCTTGTTGCAAAAATGTGTTCCCTCATCGCTTATTATTGCCCGTGGAGTCCCAAATCACGTGAAAATATTTTTCTTTAAAAATCGCAGGACGACGTTAGCATCGTTTGTGGGTAAAGCTATGGCTTCTACCCACTTGGAGACATAATCCACTGCCAGCAGAATATATTGGTTATTGAAAGATGAGGGGAACGGTCCCATGAAGTCGATTCCCCAAACGTCGAACAATTCTACCTCCAAAATAGAGTTAAGTGGCATTTCATTTCCCTTGGAGATATTACCAACGCGTTGGCATCTGTCACACTTTAGCACATATAGGTACGCATCCTTGAATAATGAAGGCCAGTAAAATCCTGATTGTAACACCTTGGCCGCAGTTCGATCACCGGAATAATAACCTCCATAATCGGATGAATGGCAATGACCCAAGATACTGTCCATCTCTTCATGTGGTACACAACGTCTAATCATTTGATCCGCGCAGGCTTTAAACAAGAACGATTCATCCCAATATTATTGCTTCACGTCATGGAGAAATTTCTTTCGTTGTTGCGAATTCAAATCCGGTGGTAACACCTTAGCAACCACATAATTCACATAATCAGCATACCAAGGCAATGTTGTGGTCACTCGTAGAAGTTGTTTGTCCGGAAATTTCTCGTTAATCAATGCATTGTCCTTTCTCTGCACCTCATCATTTTCCAATTGCGAAAGATGATCCGCTACTTGATTTTCTATACCCTTTCTATCCCGAATCTCCAAATCAAATTCTTGCAGCAGTAACACCCATCGTATTAACCTCAGTTTGGCATCCTTCTTCTCGATCAAATATTTTATTGCAGAATGATCCGTATAGACAATGACCTTGGTTTAGATGAGGTATGCTCACGAATTTGTCGGCGAACACAACCGCAAGTAGTTCTTTTTGATGGTTGTGTAGTTCATTTGAGCATCTGTCACAACGTCTTGCTTGAGTAATAGATTGTGTGGAAAATTTTGTTGTGACGTTGACCCAAAAACGGCTCCCCATGCATAGTCATTTGGCCACACATCAATTCAAAGGGTAGAGACCAATCGGGCGCAACAATGATCGGAACAGATATCAACTTCTTTTTTAGAATCTCAAATGCTTCGATACATGACTGATCAATTTTGAAAGGCACGTCTTTCTCTAGCAGGGAACACAAGGGTTTTGAAATTTTTGAAAAATCTTTGATGAAACGTTTATAGAAACCCGCATGTCCCAAGAAGCTCCGGATTCCCTTCACAGATGATGGAGGTGGTAATTTCTCAATAGTCTCAATCTTTGCTTTATCCACCTCTAGTCCTGCTGCAGAAACTCTATGCCCGAGAACAATCCCTTCTTTCACCATAAAGTGACATTTTTCCCAATTAAGAACCAGATTAGTCTCCACGCATCGTTTCAATACTAACATTAGATTTTTCAAGCACAGATCAAAGCTATCACCAAACACGGAAAAATCGTCCATAAATACCTCCAAATTTTTCTCGACCATGTCGGAGAAAATTGCCATCATGCACCGCTGAAAGGTTGCTGGTGCATTGCATAAACCAAAAGACATTCGTCGAAATGCAAACGCGTCTCAGTATGGGCATGTGAATGTCATTTTCTCCCGATCCTCGGTCTTTATAGCAATTTGATTATATCGAATAACCATCCAAGAGACAATAGAGGCGATGTCCCGCTAGCCTATCCAACATCTGATCAATGAATGGTAAGGGAAAGTGATCCTTACGTGTGGCTTTATTTAGCTTGCGGTAGTCCATGCACACTCTCCATCCTGTAACTGTTCGTGTAGGAATGAGCTCATTCACTTCATTCTTCACGACAGTCATACCCCCTTTCTTTGGTACGCATTGTACAGGACTTACCCACGAACTATCTGAGATCGGGTAAATAATGCCAGCGTCCAACCATTTTATAATCTCCTTTTTCACCACCTCCTTCATGATGGGGTTTAGCCTTCTTTGCATCTCGATGGTTGGTTTCGCCCCTTCTTCCATTAAGATTTTATGCATGCAGAATGATGGGCTAATTCCACGAATGTCCGTTATAGTCCACCCAATTATTGTTTTGAATTCCCGCAAAACCCGTAGCAGTCTTTCCTTTTGTGTATCAGTCAATTCTGTGGAAACAATAACTGGTAGGGTCTCGTCTTTTCCCAAATAAGCATATTGCAAATGGGATGGTAGTGGCTTTAATTCTAGCACTGGTGGCTCTTCTATTGATGGTTTAAACTTTTTACCTTCAGCTCCGGGCCTCTCTATGGTGTCGAAGGATTGAATGCTTTTCAAAAACTCGCTTTGTGTGTCTAGCCATTTGGCGATTCGATATCTTCTTCAATACTATATTAAATGCGCTTACCGAGCAAAATAGATTCAAGTGGGTCCTCACGAGAAAGTTGTCTTTGAATTTATGATTCACCAATTCCTCCAAGATATCAACCGCATACATTCACCTTTTTCTTTAGGATACGACATTGACTTGAAGACATTAAAGGTGACTGTTGATCTTTAACTCGCATTGTCAATTCACCTTTTGAACATCAATCGATTGTTACATTTGTTGCCAAAAATGGTCGCCAAGAATGATCGGAATCTCACCATCCACTTCACAATCTAGAATAAAGAAATCATGGGGAAGATAAATTTATCCACTTTTACTAGCACATCTTCAACTATACCTCGTGGATATGTAACCGATCTATCTGCTAGCTGCAAATTGATATTTGTTGGGCGTGGAGCCTGAAGTCCGAATTAACTGTAGACGGATAACGACATTAGATTAATACTTGCCCCCAAATCACATAAGGCTCGTCCGTAAAAGCGATTTCAAATCATGCGGTATATTAAAGCTACACGGGTCCTTGAGCTTTAGCGGTAACTTATTACGAATGATAGCCTGCGCATTCTTACATCAATGCTACGGTCTCGAATTCACCCAATTTTCTCTTCTTTGACAAAATCTCCTTCATAAACTTCGCATAACTCGGCATCTGTTCCAAGGCTTCGGCGAAGGGGATGTTGATGTGCAATTTCTTGAAGATATCCAAAAATCGTGAGCGCTTATCTAACTTGGATTTACGAAATCTCGCGGATCTGGTATGGGAGGCATTGTAATGGTTGGTTCCGAATTTTTTCTTTGTGAGATCTCTTCATGATGCTTTTCGGTATCCACCACTTTCTCTATTTCGATTTGTGCCTTGTCCTCCTTTTCCTTATCCGTGGACCAAAGTCTTGTAGTTCTTTCCCACTACGTAGAGTTACCGCTTTACAATGCTCATCTCTGCCGGGTTTTCTCGGTGTCGCTCGGAAGTGTTCCAAGTGGTCGGTTATTCAATGCATGTGCTAATTGTCCCAATTGATTTTCTAAGTTTTTGATTGATGCGTTCGACTTTGTATACTCGCATGATCGACTTTGTATACTCAACTCCACTTGATTCAATCTTTTATCACTCTCATCGCACCTTTTCTCAGTTGTCTTAACAAATCTTTCCAAAGCTTCTTCTCGACTTGCTTTCGTGACTTGCAGGTTGTTATGTCCGGTTTTGAAACCGAATTGTTTTCTTTGTCTGCTTGCTTGTTGCATGACTTGGTTGTTGCTCCATGAAAACCTAGGATGATTTCTCCACCCCGAATTATATGTATTTTGGTTCGGATAAGGCTGAGTAGACCTACTATAACTCCCCACATATTGTGCTGCTTCAGCATTGATGGCACATTGATCCATAGTATGATCCCTAGGACAAATTTCACGTACCATAGCTACCTGCTGAGTGGATTGTGGGCGCATTAATTCTATCTGCTTAGCCATTGCGGACATTTGCACTTGTAAAGATGTTATCGCATCCACATCATACTTTCCCGCTGCTTTCGGAGGATTTGACCTCGTCATGGGCCACTGATAATTGTTAGTGGCCATCGTTTCTAACAACTGAAATGCTTCTTCGAGGTTTTTAGACATAATCGCTCCTCCTGCTGCTGCATCAATACTTGCCCTTGTGGATGCTTTTAAACCATCGCAAAATATCGCTAATTGCATCCACTGTGGAATTCCATGATGTGGGCACTTGCGGAGCATATCTTTAAACCTTTCCCACGCCTCATACAATGATTTCGAATCAAACTGTGTGAAGGTATGAATGTCATTCCGTAGTTTTGCTGATTTGGCTGGTGGGAAAAACTTAGCTAGAAATTTTTGAGCCAAGTCATCCCAAGTATGGATTGAGTCCGGAGGTTGAGCATATAACCAACTGCGTGCTTTGTTTTTCAAAGTAAATGGGAACATTCTCAATCTTGTAGCATCTTCCGACACATTGTTGAATTTAAAAGTGTCGCAAACTTCCAAGAAACTCAAGATATGCTCATTCGGATCATCTAATGGACCACCCCTAATCTGGCATTGATTCTGAAGCATTTGAATGGTTGCCGGTTTGATCTCAAAATTTTTAGCATTGATAGCCGGTCTCCTAATGCTTGACTGTATATCCGTGACATTGGGCATGGCATAGTCTCGAAGTGATTTCTGATCGTTCCCTGCCATGTTCACTGGAATTTCTTGTTCCTCCAGTTTTTCTTCCTCAGGTGATAACGCACTAGTCGATTGCCCTTTCCGGAATTTCCTTTCAATCTCGTCGATATAAGGAAAAAATTCCCTTCTTACCCTTGATCTAGTGTGCATACACTTGCAAAGAATTCCTGCGAAAACAAGAAGAAAAATTAAGTAACGTTTAAATTAAGACCGAATTGATTATAACTAATATGGAATTAATTTTAACAAAGAAATCCCCGGCAACGGCGCCAAAAACTTGTTGGTTGATTTCTCAATCAAGGAAAACGTGCAAGTATACACGATCAACAAGTAATATAGTGATAAATTAGAGAGTCGATCCCTCCGAGAATTCTAATTAATAAATTCCAACTACTAGTACTGTATCAATTCAATTTTATTTAAACACCTAAAAATTATGATTATTAAAACTAAGAAAACTAATTGTAAATATAATTAAGAAATTATGCCCAAAGAAAACAAAAAAAAACAAATTAAGAATTATTTGAATGCGGATGAATGATAATTAAGACTCAATTTCCCCAATTATGATTATTAAATCAATTATTCAACTATCCCAATTATTATGTCTCTTGAATTGTTACTTGAGGAATTCTCAAGCGCCAAAAGCCCTCTCTCGAGTGATCAATTGCCTTCTATTTAACCCAGATTAATTTTGCTATATCTCTATGCAAAACAATTGAATTAAACTCGCTACAAACCCAATTCCTTATGTGTTACATGCGGCAAATAGATATTCTCATTCTATTCACAAACCTAATTATTCACTGTGCAAATAACTAAGTCACATGTCACCATGCCCAGTTCTAACCCTAGAATTCCTTTCTCAATTCCTTCTAGAGTAACAAGGTAATTATTGGCCAGATAATTAATCAATAAATACAAGGCATGATGAACAATTCACTTCAACATAAATAATTGGAATAAATTAAATAATCAATTCATAAACATAAAAGGTTCCATTGGAATCTTAATAAAAAAATTAGTTCATGATGAAAATAAAACCACAAATACTTGATAAATCATCTCTAAGAAGTTACACAATTTAAAAGAATAAAGGAGAAGAAAAACTCCAAGTTGTAGCCTTGAGACCGCTCTTCTTCCTCCTCCAATCTCCAATTGTGTAGAATCCCCCAAATTCAATAAAATAAATCAATTTATATATTTTCGTCCAATTCCAACAATCCTTGTTCAATTAGGCTTCCAATACTCATTAACTAAAGTCAACAAAGAAGTCGATAGGGATTTTTTTTGTTCCTCACGCGCGCCTCTTCTTCGAGTCAATGAGGGACTAGTGCCCGGTCTTTATTTTATAACTTTGGGGATAGCGCCCCGGCGCTATTGAATAGAAACCGAATCTTGCCCCATTTTTTCAGCCTAATTGCTCCCAATTGCTCCAACAACGCACCATCCTGCCATAACACACTAAAACGAGTAAAATAGTTCTAAAAACGCTTTGAACACACAACAAATTAAGATTAAACATAATTAATTCATGGGTATATTACCCAATCATCAACAACTTAAAGGATATGAGAGGAATTATCCTACTCATGATCTAGAGTTGGCAACTGTTGTTTTCGCACTAAAGATTTGGAGGCATTACTTGTATTGGGAGAAGGTGGAGATCTTTACGGATCATAAAAGCCTCAAATATTTCTTCACTCAAAAGAAACTCAACATGCGACAACGACGCTGACTTGAACTATTGAAAGATTATGATCATACCATCCAATACCATCCTGGAAAAATGAACGTGGTAGCTGACAAATTGAGTAGAAGATCATATGCAAGTGTGAATATGATATTGTTAACGCAAAGGCCCATTTTGTGTGACTTGCAAAGGATGGAGATAGAGTTAAAGACTCCAGGGACCCATGCGATGATGGCGAATATAAGAGTAGAACCGACTTTAATTGATAAAGTTAAAGCCACTCAAGTTACAGACCTGGAGCTGATGCGTATGAGGAAGAAAGTGCAAGAAGGTGCTATGCCGGAAGCAAGAATCGATGAAGAAGGAATACTTCGAGTCAACTCTAGACTTTGTGTTCCTAACGACCCTAATTTAAAGTATAAAATCATGATGGAGACACACAACACACCGTTTGCAATCCATCTTGGGAGTACCAAAATGTATAATGATATTCGTCATACATTTTGGTGGAGCAATATGAAAAGAGAGATAGCGCTATTTATCTCAAGGTGTCTAACTTGTCAACGAGTTAAAGCGGAGCATCAAGTACCAAAAGGTCCATTGCAACCACTTGAAATTCTAGAATGGAAGTGGGAGCACATTACCATGGATTTCGTTACCGGTCTTCCTAAGGTTTCTCAAGGTATAGATGCGATTTGGGTCATTGTTGATAGATTGACCAAGTCTGCTCATCTCTTACCGATACGAGAAAATTATACACTTGAACGTCTTACTCGTATGTACATAAATGAGATTGTAAGACTGCATGGTATGCCGGTATCCATAGTGTCTGATCGAGACCCAAGATTCACTTCACGATTTTGGGTTAGTTTGCAAAAATCTATGGGCACAGACTTACGATTTAGCTCGGCATATCATCCTCGGATGAAGACGGACAAATCGAGAGGACTATTCAAACTCTTGAAGATCTATTAAGACTCTGTGTCCTTGATTTCAAGGGAAGTTGGGACAAGTTCTTACCATTGGTGGAGTTTTCTCACAACAATAGTTATCAAGTAAGTATTGGCATGGCTCCATTTGAAGTGTTGTATGGAAGAAAGTGTCGTTCTCCAGTATGCTGGGATGAGGTGGGTTAAGCAACGTTGTTGGGACCGGAGTTGGTACGTATAACTACAGAAAAGATTCAAACGATCCGACAACGTATAAAAACCTCACAAGATCGACAAAAGAGTTATGCTGATCTTCATCGAAAGGACGTGGAATTCGATATAGGAGATCATGTATTGTTACGTGTTGCTCCATGGAAAGGAGTTACGAGATTTGGAAAGAGAGAAAAACTCAATCCTCGATTCATCGGCCCATTTTAATCCTCGATCGAGTAGGGCGTGGCCTATAGACTCGCTTTTCTGCTTAAGTATGTCTCGTGTTCATAACGTTTTTCACATATCCATGTTACATAAATATGTGAAAGACCCGAACCACATTATTGAGTTAGAACCGGACGAAATAGCGGAAGATTTGACGTATGAAGAGGTTCCTGTTCAAATCTTGGATAAGAAGGAACATATTCTACGCCTCAAGGTTATACCTCAAGTCAAAGTTTTGTGGAGAAACCACGATGTTTAGGAAATGACTTGGGAGTTAGAATATGAAATGAAATCAAGGTATCCTTACCTCTTCGATATACCGATTCGTACCCTAATTTTGAGGGCTTAAATTTCATAAGAAGGGAGGTTGTAAGACCCCAACTTTTATAAATAAATATGAATTTTTATAAATATCATTTTTAAATATTATGGAGTAAATTGATATATCGTTATAGGCTGTGGGTAATATTTATAAATTTTGCAAAGTACGTAAGTTGTTATATAATATTCGATTGGTGGGGAATATTCATTTTAACGGGGAATATTCGTACATCTAAGCACAATCATCAGTGGACCCACAATGTAATTATTATCGGATTGAGAAAGCAAAAAAAATACTTTATGAAAATAACGACGGAAGTTTTTTACCGTTAAGCTGTTGAAACACCCAAAGTGTTAAAGAAATGCGATGTCTGGCGTGGTTACCACAAAGAGCACACGGTATTGATTATTGATGCTTACGTGAGAAGTCACTCAGTTTTGTTGAATTATTACAATAGTAATTGTTGTAAATTTTGTTTATTTTATGGACCCCTATTTACCCATTTTTCAAAATAATCGGTAGAAAGTTATTTTATATAATAATAGGTGGGGGCCACTAGTGGGGCCCATGTGGGTTACAAAGTCTTGGGAGGAAGAATTTTAATTACAGGTGTATTGGGGGGGGGGGGTGGGAGTACAATTATTACTTATATATATATATATCTGTTTATAACATATGCTTATATATATATATTTATATTATAAATTTGTTTTACTTAGAAAAAAAAGGACGGTTGGAGCAGATTTTGTCAGAGAGGAGTATATGGACCGTCCGTTTAAAAGTAAATCAATCTGGACCATTCATGGATTAGTTACTATGCAGTCCATTCTTCTATAAATAGAAGCTCATTCCTTCATTATTTCTTACGAATTCATTGAAACTCTAGAGAGAGAAATTATAGAGAGAAAAGTATTCTGCTACTTCCCTACTCTTGTATTCAGTTTATTTTACGGTAAGGGATATTATTTCTTTTGTATTCATGAAGAGAACTTCTGATATTCCATTCTTTATTATTCTGCTGGAATAACCAGTATACGCAGACTACCCTATACTTGGTGACATTCTTCTATTATTATGTTTTTATTATTATTCTGTTGGAATATCCTGTTTGTGCGTTTTACGCCGGACCTGGTTCCATCTTTATTATTATTCTGTTGGAATATCCATGCTCATGCGTTCTGGCGGGACCGGTAAAATCTTTATTATTCTGTTGGGACATCTTGTCGGTGCGAATTTTGCCTGACCTGGTTCCGTTACTTATTAATCTGTTGGAATAACATGTCTATGCGAAGTACCGTATGCATGGTGATTTCTTTTGTTATTCCATTCGTTGTTATACTCAGTTGGTTAAAGTTTTGACTTCTATACTCCATGAAATTAGTGGAATTTCCTTGATATTTGCGCTTCATCCAGTATCTTTTCATGGAAATATTCTTCTGAGCATTCTTGAATTTTACTCTACAAAGTAGTATCATGTTGACAATTTGGACGTTATTAGTTCCTGAATAAATTAATTCTTGAACTTGTTTTATTGAATTCTTATATCATTGTCATCATCCTCATGTTTATATTTTTTGAAAGTCAATCGTGGCTTTGTAGTGCATGGATGAACTTCGTATGATTATAACCAAGGATTATTCGGTGTAATCATGACCGTAATGTTACAAATGATGTGGTAAAAGTCCTCATTGGCCGTAGTGCATTGATGGACAGTTGTTGGTATGGTCATGACCATTAATGAATACACAAATATTCTTGGCCCGTAGTGCATGGATAATTGTGGTCATGATAATAAAGAATATCCTTGGCTGTAGTGCAGGGGTGATTCGGTGATGTGGATTATTTATTAAGCCGAGTCTCAGCGATAAAAATGATGAAAAACCTTTTAAATAATAAAAGATAGTAGATTTTATTCTCTACTTGACTCTTTTAATGGATTGCTTGTTCCACTCGTTGATTAAACTTGATGTTGATATATTTTATCGGTTTAACATCTGTTGAAGGCTAACGATAATTTATTACGCATTATCTTAGTCATAATATTTCTTCTTGGGCTAGTTGAGCTCACCCTTTCTTTCTTTATTCTCTTCAGAAATGAGAACATAGCGAGGGACTAGTCGGGGAGCGGAGTGGACGGTCTCAGAGGATAACATTAGTAGTCCTCACTATTCTGTAAAATAGTGTGTTAATAATTGTAATGAGGACTCCTTTTGAGTTTGTATAATCTCTAGTAGAAAATAATTGTATTCAAACTCACAGTTATGTTTTGTCGTATTGCATACCTATTGGTTGTATTAGTAAGTTGTATTTGAATTTTGTACCATGTATCTGACGACCTAAGATGGGTGATGTATACCTAATTTTGGGGGTGTCACATACGGGCTTTAGGTTGTACTTCCCATGGGCCCTGTATTGATCAATACTATATTGCTAGAACGATATTATCGTTCATCCTTTGTCCGCCTTAGCACATAAAAATTTTCCCATGATTGGGATGTTCATACTTAGTCTGGAATCCGAACCAAAACAATTTGATTGGATACAAAAAGGTTTTTATCATATTCAACGACATTTTGAAATTTGTGTCTAGCTGATCAAATAGCTTAGACGACTAATATATATATATATATATATATATATATCAACATGTGATTAAATATAATGATTATCCAAGTGGGGACACTTGTATAACCATATATAGAAATTAACGAACATAATATATATATTGTGACGCCCCCAAAATAGGTATACATCACCTATTCTGAGTTGTTAATACATGGTACAGAAACAACTACAACTTTATTATTACAACAGTAAAACTGTGAGTTTGAATACAAATATTATCTTCTAGACAATATCTATACTCAAATAAATCCTCATCACATTTATTGATACATTATTTTACAAAAATGGTGAGGACTACTAAACAATCCTTTCTAAAACCTTCATTCCATACCCAGACTGCACTCATTATATTCTCGCCTCCTGAGAAGAAAAATGGAACAAAAAGGAAAAGGGTGAGCTCAACTAGCCCAGTAAAGAATATTATGACTAAGATAATATACAACAAATTACCGTTAGTCTTCAACAGGGAAAAATCTAATAGAATACAATAGACAACAAATTTTAAATCAATATTCGCAGCGAAAATAATAATTCATTAGAAGAGTTAAGTAGAGAATGCAAACTACTATCTTCTATGTATGAATTTAAAAGTTCATCGTCTATCTTTTATCCCTGTAACATCAACCAATATATATCTGGAATCAAATATTCATCTTTGCACTACAGGCCAAAGATATTCATCAGTTGGTCATGTTCATCTAAACACATGTTCATCTTTGCACTACGGGCCAAAGATATTCTTCAGAAATCATTCATCTTTGCACTACAGGCCAAAGATATTCCATAATATCATCATTTAAGACTGAGGATGATGAAAAATATTTTTTTAAAGAAACGAATCCAGTGAAACAAAATGACAAGGATTAAGGATTAAGGATTCTTACTTTATTTTATCCATGTTCAAAAATACCTCAAAAATAATCATAGTGGTGTAAAATTCAAGAATGATCAAAACATGGATACAATCAAAGCTAGTATCCAGAATAGATATTTTGGACAAAAAGAAGAAATTTTATTTTTGATTGAATAGTCAGATATCGTGAATAGTGCCAGTATCGTGAATAGTAACTCAAACACCAAAAGATAGAAATTCCACAAAAAACATCTTCACGCTTCATGAATAGTACTCGTGAATAAGAATCGTGAATAGTAACTCATGAATAGTAACTCGTGAATAGTAACTCATGAATAGTAACCCACATGAAAAAGTTCCAAATTTGATAAAAGTTCCAACCAATATTTCAAAGATAATGATATTGAAGAAATAATATCATTTGAGAAGAAAATAACATCCCTTACCTCGAAAGATTAGTACTTCTATTTGGAATAGGGTATAGTCTTTGAAGGAACTTGCATGATCTAACAATACTCAAAGTATACTCAAAATACTCACAAGAATAAACCGATAATATAGAGAGAAAACTTCATTTTTCGGTGTGATTTTCAATTCTAACCTAAGCACCCTATTTATAGGAAAATGCTTAGAACACCAAAGCAGAAAATTTAATAAAATATTAATATATATTATAAATTTCCTTAGCCCATCTTTGAAGATCTGATTTCAGCAATTAATATCACATGTTAGCCCACTTAAATGCAAAAAAACGTTTTTCTTTAAAATAATAATTAAAACTTCCAAAAATCAATTATTTCGGAGCTTCGGAACTTCAATAATTCACAATAAATAGCTCTTTTATCAGAAAATTCGAATCTCGCGATTTTTTATAGGAAATTCAATTCTCTACAACTTTGTAGAAGAAAGTTTTTCCGAATTCCAAACAAAAATTGACCGAAATCCACAAACGGACAATTTTCTGTTTATAATCAAATTTCGATCAATAAATGGGGTCCACAAGACATGTTTAACATGTTTTAAACATTTATTGCAACAAAATACTCTTCCTCCTCAGATACTCATATATCCCACATTCGTTGTAAAAATATCACCATTATTATATTATTAAAATATAATAATATATTTAAATGAATTATTTTATCGAGAAAAGATAAAATTTCAATTTTCAACAATTGTCACATTAAAAATTTTCTCCATCTATATCCACATAAAATTAATATTTTCCTCATCATATGAATCAATAATTAATTATTCACAAATAATATTATGTAATCACAATATTGACAACCGTGCGGTCTCTGTGAAAGAGGGGCTTTCAATAAGAATTTCTCCTTCTTGGCGGCATAATTAGGTGACCAAACCTCTCCTTAGATGTAACTTTCTAGACATTGCCAATAATGTTATCTAATAATATTATTCAGATAATATGAATTATTGCTTAGATAATGAAAAATATTGTGTAATGACAATTATTGAAACAACAAGAATATAAAATATCAACGCAGACAATTATTAACTCAATAAAAATCTTTGAACAAGTAATTATCGTAACCATTATTGAGTAGTGCCTTCACGTAAGAATCAATAATTGGTGCAATAACGTGTCTCTCGTGTGTTTTAACCACCTAGTATTTTAACAAGATTACTAAAGAATAACTACTACTGTTATTTTTTAACCAACTTATATTTGTCGTTTTCTTCATCCAATCGCTTTACATTATGGGCCCACACATGGTCATTTGCTTGGTGCATTTAATATTCCCGACAAAGATCGAATATTCCACGACCAAACGAATATTCCCCGACAACAATGAATATTTTATAACCACTTGCTTATTTTGAAATATTTGCGTATTTTACCCCTAATTATCCACATTAATCACATCAACCCTTACTATTTCAAAATAATAAATAGAGAAAATTAAATTTCATTAATAATAAGTTGGGGTCTTACATTGTAGCTCCTGATTTTGTTAAAGGTAATGGTGGGGCTTTGTTTGGGACTGGTTTATCAAAGAAATTTTGTGAGCTAGAGAGAGAGGGTCTTAATGGAGTGAAGGTTGGACAAATGTGATAAAATGAGCACTTTTTCTCTCTCCCAATCTATATATAGTATGATATAATGCACAAGGCTGATACATAATGGCTGATATGTATTGATTTTTAGCACTTAATAAGTCAAGGGTAGCTTACCAACTAAAGTGTTGGCAAGAATTACAGTTTCCTACTAAATAATTCAAAAAGGGTAGTATGGTCAATTTGATTCCAATTTTAAGGGTACAATTGTAAACTTTGCAAACCCTTAGGGTTTGACCCTTAGGGTTTAACCCTAAGGTTAACACAAATTTTCTTTTTTTCTAGGATTTTTATTTAGGGTTTGAAAAATGAAAATAATAAAATTTTAGTTTCTAAAAATTGTAATTAGGGTTTCTTAATCAATTAGGTTTTTATTTACTTAACACCTTACTAATTAGGTTTAAGATACACTAATTAACATTAAGCTTTCCAATCAACAATTAGGGTTTACAATTTAAATAAATTAGGGTTTATAAAATAAATATTAGGGTTTCTAGAAATTAATATTTCTAAATATTAATTAGGGTTTTGAATAATTATGATTCTCCCTAATTAGGGTTAATATCTATAACACCGATCATAAATCTCATTAACACGATTACGTAACAGTCTTAAACTGGCATTCGATTTTAAATTAGGGTTTAACAGCTTAAAACTATGGTTTTGACAGTATACACATAATTCGACCGACATTATCAGTCCACACACATACAGTACATATTTACGGCACTGAAATAAAATAATATTATAATAAATATCATTAATCACATAATATAATTACTAAACAGATTTTAAAGTCTCATTTGACTTCAAACTAGGGTTTATCCGTAACATTAAAATTGTTCCATCAAAACTGATCCTCACATTAACCTTACATACATAGCATACCTAATTATAATACTGAAAAATAATAATATAATATTATTATTCTCATTCGATTGATCAAAATCCAAAATTATGGTTTTGGATTTCATATCCGATTTTAAGCGTAAATATATAACATTAATAATTAAGTTAAAATAAATAACTTAATTAATCAAATAAATTTATATAATAAAATAAAATAATTATTATAATAATTTTATAATCCTTTCATATATTATTTAAATAATATATAATCATATTTTCATAGAAAATAATTAATAAAATATTTCTTTATAAAATTAATTATTATAAGAATAAACTTTATAATAGTCAATAATTCTAAAATAAAATTATTTGGAAACATTCATGTAATAAATATATTTTTATTTATTACATAGTTACATACATACATTATCTTGTACAAATCCTAATCCTTAAAATAAAAAAAAAATTTATATGCAAAATTTCTTATTTATTTATACAGAAAATATCGGGTTGTTACAATTAATGTGCAAGCCCAAGTATTTGTTTAATTGCAAGCCCAATGGATAAGTTAAGATTAATTAAGGTAAAGGCCCAAATTATGAACTATGGGCTACAGAATGGTTTAAACCCATGGGGAAACCCATGGATAATCCAATGTGATAAACAAGTAAACTTAAAGGCTAAGTTATGTGATTAACAAGTATACTTAATGATGAAGTAAGTGTGATGGCCAAGTTTAGGTGGGGGAGCAAGTTAACTTAATCACAAAGTAATGAATAGTAAGGAGGTAGAGTTGCCTAAAAGACTAAACTACCCTAACCTTGGAAATCCTATAAATAGCAAGCTTGGATTCATTTGTTTGGTTGTTTCATTTCATCCAACTTATAAAGTTGAGAGCTTATTTGGTTGAGAGAATAAGCGCATATAAAGTTAGACTTTCCTTGTTAGTTTTTCCACCAATAACTTATAGCTTATCGGTTAGAGAGAATAAGTTAGAAAAGCTAGAAAGCTAGTCTTTCATATTTCAAGAAGCAAGAAGGAGATCAAAGATTAAGCAAGTAATCATCAAAGAGTAAGTATTCATAAACCATAATTCTCTTTCTCTTTCATTGTTAGAGAAGGGGGTATTGGTATAACTAGCATGCTAAGGAATGCTAAATAAAAGGGCTTAAGTCTTAATAAGCCGTATAAGTCATGAATAAGTAATTCAATCATAAATAAGTTATTAACTTATAATAAATGTATAAGAACTTGTAACATGTTTACATTAATAAAGTGAGTATGATAATAAGAAGTAAGGAGAATGGTTAAAAGTCATTAACCATAATGAGTCATATGAAAAGAAGATATAAGTCATGAGTAATAAAAATATAAGTAATTTATATTTATATAAGTTATAAACTCACAATGAACTAGTAATAACTTATCATGAATATAAGTTAATGAAGTATGTATGTCAAGAGGTTAGTATGTCGGAATGAATTCATTTGAAACGGTTTAAAAATCTTAAGTAACAAAGTTTCGCCGGAATTCACACGATTAGGCGACAATCGTCGAATTCGTGAAATTCTCGGAAAGGAAGTCAAATTTTGTTATTGAGCTTGGAAACGTTTGTTTTCAATGGAGACAAGTCGTATTTGGCATTATAGAGTTGCAGACTCGAAAATGGCCGAATTTCGACTTAGAACGAAGAAACGAGCGTTGAACGTTCACGAACGTTTATCGTTTTCATTAAAAATTGACTAATAGGTGAATTTTTAGCAAACAAAGTCGAATAGATAAAATTCCTGCATGAACGCATAGAGTATGTGATTGGTGAACCGTAGGCTCTTGAACAAGCCAATTCGGACTTATAACGAAGAAGTTATGAGGCCAGGAATCTCACATAAAAAGTTAACTGTTAAAATTTTCTGGTGCTGAGTACTGGCGCCGAGGAGCCAGTAAAGGCAAAGTAAGTCACACCGCAGCGCCAAAGTGAGCCTCAGCCCCTGGAGTCTCACGCCGCAGCGCGACAGTTAACACTAAGACTCGTGCCGCAGCGCCGAGTCCGGTCTTCAAGCTCTAATAGGTGACGCCGCAACGCGGCATAACAAAGCAACACTGGCGCCGCAGCGCTAGCCTTAAAACCTAGACAGTAAAGAATGGTTACAAGTAGAGCTTGAATTGAAATTGTTTAACAATGAACTAAGGGACTTAATAAAACATTATTAAGTCATAGCTAAACCTCAAGTGTGATCACTTAGGGTTAAAGAAAGTTAATTGAAAGTAAACAGAAACGGTGTACAATAAGTGTACATAACCAATGCCGATTAAGTGCCGATTAATAACGTAAGGACGTTAGTAAGCCGTGAGGAAGGATATTTAACTCGAACCGAGTTGTGATAATGAAATAATTTTAATTAAGTTATAGAAAGAAAAGAAGTTGGTAAGAACGATGTAAAAGAACGACGGCAAGCCGGAACCAATAAATAACAAATCTAATACGGGATTAGATTGAGAAGAAGGGTAAGATTCTTTAGGAAACTACGTATGTTCATTCATGACCTAATATGGTATGTTATGTGATTATGTGTTGTAGAGACTGTAAAGACTCAAAGGAAACGTAATTTTACTGTAGCAGATGCTGAAGGCAAGTTTTTCTTAAACGCTTGTCTAACCTTCGTGTTAGCCAGGTTTTCAAATGATTCACATTATGAGATGCATGTATGATTTTAAAGAAAGGGTCGAAGCCATTTTTAACTCAGCTAGACTAATCTTGATAGATTGATTGATTTATTTACAAGTCTTTCAATATAGAATTGCTAACGCTATCCTACGCCAATTGTTGGTACGGATTCAAGGTAAGCCTGAATATGAATAAACAAATGTATTTTCATCGAGTATTCGATGGGCACGTGAGGTTGCCACAACTTAAACGTACACACATTTAATGGATGTAATGTTGATCAACATAGAGTACTATAGGCTGATCACCTAGAAGTGCTCGTAAGATATGCCGAACTTACGGACTTCGTGCCGGGTTGTCCTTTTCAAAGAAACTATAAGACGTTCACGTCTTGAACCAGAATTGATGTATTGCTGAATATTGTTGTTGTAAAATGTTTTGAAGGAAAAGAAATGCTATTTTAAGTTATTGATAGTACTTCATAACTATCATCCAATTATTGAAGATATACGATTCCTA
Organism: Panax quinquefolius; assembly: GCA_020205615.1. Lineage (NCBI taxonomy): Eukaryota > Viridiplantae > Streptophyta > Magnoliopsida > Apiales > Araliaceae > Panax > Panax quinquefolius. Next base: position 84,203,256 of record CM035167.1, on the reverse strand, counting down.
TGTTTCAATCATGCTTTTTAAAATGAAATTGTTGTACTTGCTGAGCTTGTTATGCTCACTCTTGCTTGAACCATATGAATGCAGCTTAGACCGAATGGACCGCAGGATTCATCAAGGATAAAGTGAAGGCTAAAGCGAACTTGTAGATTACCTATGTAATAGTATAGGTTTGTAATGATAATATTTAATATTATGACAAGAACAAATGTACTTGAGTTATAAAGAACACGGGAATGGTAGTATTATTTTGGAATATATATAAGACATATTCGTTCTTTTGATGCATTTCAATTGAATGTTTGTGTGAACTGTAGCACCGTGGAGCACCATATGTCGGGTTGGAAGAGACCCAGATTTGGGGGCGTCACAATAACACCAACGAATCATGAACATTTCAATAAATTGATAAAAACATAACAATTGAGTTTAGCCAAACAAAATAGACGGTCCAAAAAGTTTTTTAACAAATTTTATAGTTTAATAATGGGTAAAATTCAAATGCACAGGAGTGTTAGAACTTACTTGATTCAAATGTACTTTCCGCATTTAAACTGTCCCCAAATCCAGGTACTTCGTTTCCACAAGATTTGGTGTTCACTTTCCATTCATTCATATCTACTACCCAAATATAATAAAATTAAATCATAAATTCTCCCTTTAAAAAGGGTTACATCATTAATAAGGAAGTCTCCCTAAGTTGTCTAACCTTAAACATCAATCAAGTGCGAAAATAAAATAATTACATAACATCATTAAGCATAAAGTCTATCATCATGATAATAAATGAAATTACAAGTCTTCATCACTTGCACATTTTTCCCTTTCCTTTGCTAGTCATAGGTTCATCGAACTTCTCAACTTTAGCTGCAATGAGTGTATATATATGCAAGAGTGAGCAAAACAAATGCTCACTAGATATAACAATGAATCAATAAGAGAATAATAACTGCCAATGAATAGGCTCATCAAAACTGAATAGTACTTTATCAATAATAATCAAAACTAAATTCAAAATATGAAATGAATCTGAGGGTCATAAGACCGTGAACTATATCCATTGTTACAAGTAATCTTTCAACTCTAACCTAAACAGTTATACTGTAGGGACTTTGTAGACACTCGAAATTTTTTGTACTACTGTCACTAACATTGCAGGAGGACAGACTCGTCTTTTAAGAGGGAACCCTGAATGACAATCCAAATCCATACCGGATACTACTGAAAGTTCAGCATCAACCCCAGATCACACTCTGGAAGTAACAGTTCCAACCTCGGATGTAACCCCGAGGCATGCAGATCCAATACCAGAACACACACTGGAGAATACCGATTAATCTCGGAGATAACCCCGAGGTATCCAGTCTCAGTCCCAACCATGGGAATAGCCACCAACCTTGGTGATAACCCCAAGGGATGCAATTTCGGCGATAACCCCGAAAATGTTTGTTTTAAATGCGACCAACTTCAATCTTGGCGCTCACAACGAGATACACTGCACCAACCCAACAATAACATCGGGAAGACAGGCACACCTTAAAGGTGACAATGAGGACCTTCAACAATTGCAGTAGTCCAATCTCAGCGAAGTCTGAGCAACGTCTGCATCATCAGCCCAATCCGGCGATAACACCGGTGAGGGGTAACATTGTCATCTCGTCAACACGATGCCACGTCACGTCATCTTAACATCTCTACGCAACGATGTCCCACAAGACTAACCAATCCCGAGTGACTATTGTGCGGGGTAACGGATGAAAGTTGAAGCTTGAAGACCGGAGGGCATCGTCCCATCTTCAATGACTTCGTAAAAACTCTAATCCCATGCCATCGTACAACTATCAACAACGGCGGTCCGAAATAGGTCATGTATACCTCAAACGGATGCCCGAATTGCAGTTCTAAAAGTTCGAGTGGACATTACAGTGCCTGAGTGCACATACTTCGAGATGACTCGACCCAAAAAACCCGGGCCCACCCGGGTTGCCTCTGTACACTCATGGCTCATTAGCAGTACACCGCTATGACTAAATTGCCTATAAATAGAGGGCTTGGGCTGCCCATTTTGCAAGAGAAAAAGGCGAGGAAGCCCTGTCCAATTTGCTCTGCACTCACCCCATGTAGTGTACTTTCCCCTTTTAAACACCTGTGAGCTCATATATAACCCTTTTGTACCTACAAATGTCAGTGTTTACCCATTCTAAAGATATAGAAGTCTTCTTTAGCAATCAGCTGTAAGCCTTCTCACACACTTTAGAATCTTTCTCTTCATCTTTGCACACACCCTTCTACACGTTGAGAGTCGTGTTGCTTGCTTTTGCCCAGACTTCGGTCCGTGGTTTCATTTCAGTATATATATATATATATATATATATATATTGACTAACATTATCGAGTTATGCCTCGATTGAGCCTAGACTTCGGTCTGGAGCGTTTATTTGCTTTAATATATATATATACATTTATATATATTAACTATGTGTCGAACTTTGTTCGGTGAGCCTAGACTTTGGTCTGGAGCGTTTATTTGCTTTAATATATATATATATATATATCTACATTTATATATATTAACTGTGTGTCGAACTTTGTTCGATGAGCCTAGACTTCGGTCTGGTGCGTTTACTGCTTTAATATATATATATATATACATTTATATATTAACTGTGTGTCGGACTTTGTTCGATGAGCCTGGATTTTACATCCGGTGCGTTTATTCGCTTATTTATATATATATACTTATATATATGAACTGTGGTCGAACTCATTCGATGAGCACAGATGTTACATCCGGCGTTTATTATATATATATATATATATATATATATATATTTCATCCCACCTAGAGTTTACTTCGTGGTGTTTGATCGCTTTTACAACTTTCTTTACGTTTTGTCCTGCCTGGAGTTTACTTCGTGGCAGTTGATCGCTTTGTACAACTTTATTTACATTTTGTCCCGCCTGGAGTTTCCTTCCTGGCGGTTGATCGTATTTACAACTTTATTTAAATTTCGTCTCGCCTGGAGTTTCCTCTGTGGCGGTTGATAGCTTTTAACAGCTTTATTTACATTTCTGATCCCCCATGGAGGTGCTTCATGGTTGGTGATCATGTCTGTATATATATATATTTATAGCTTTTATATATATAATCGCCATCGCTTTCATACAAATTGCGGTATTCAGGCGCTTTAGAATCATGTGATCATGATTCAGCCTATTGGATCTAGATTCGGTTCCTGTGATGGACATTTTCAGCTGTAAGCATCTTGTAAATTATTCTACGGTGTCTGAATTTCCACAGATGGTTTCCATACCCATGAGGAAGTCGGCATTATTTTGTACATCATTTTCGTACGGATGCCTTGCATTCGTAAAATAAAATCAATCAAGCCGAACACTTAATAAAATGGGAGTGTAAAAGGTCTCAATTACTATTGAGCATCAGGGTTTGAAAAACCTTTTTTTATAAAACATCATTGCTATACCTTGCTAAAATTGAATTTTTACATAAATTCAAACCCTGTGTATATAGGTTCGAACGAGGCCTCGCACTACTTCCAAATAACAGCACATTGACCCACACACACACACATTCAGATAATAGTTTCTTGAAAAGAGGCGATCACCGTGGTAACACGGATGTCGGGGGGTGCCTAACACCTTCCCCCCGCATAACCAAGTCCCCGGACCCTAATGAATCTTTTTCGCAACCACCCGTTTAGCGATGTCACATCACCGGGTCAATGTGCAAACCTTTTCTCGGTTGTGTTGGTCCAACCATTTAAAAACCAATGGCGACTCTTAATATCCATCACGACATTATACATGTCGGACCTTTTTCACTTGTTTTTTCAAACAAATCTCACCTAAAATGAGAACACCAAAGAACAAGTAATGGAAAGGGACATCCAAAAATCCCGACGTCGACAGGTGGCGACTCTGCTTGGGAATATGAGTAAGGGGACTTAAGCCGCTATTACAATCTTTTCAAAACTGTTATCTGCTTGTGTGTGGATGTTGCATTTACATTTTGATAAATGTGTACGAATGCATTTCCTTACTGCACTTAGTGCCTCGCACCATAACTGCTTGTGATATTAGTGCTTCACACCATATCTGCTTGTGATATTAGTGCTTCGCACATGTCATCATTTTCATACAGTGAGACACGATGTATGTTGTGTGGTCCCTCCACCAGGAGGCTATCCCGTCGGTGTTTTATTACTGGACTCGTGAGAAGACTAATTCTCCAAGGCTCAGGAAAGGCACCACCCAAATTCGCTCCAGTTGAAAGACCGGATTAACTTCCCGTAAAGTAGATTGCGATGATTTGGGAACCTTCATGCCAAAAAGCCGCGAGAGTAACCTAAGATAGGTCAGCCTCTGATAAACCCAAAATGGAGGAAAGTCTCTTCATGCTCTCATTTCAAATTACTTGTAAACACAAATTACTTGTAATTACATTCCATATCTATCTCCATGTAATGAGAAATATGAAAAAATGTGTACACATACATGCTACAAACAGCTGACATCCGTTGTGCAGGATAAAATTCCTAAAATGGACACATCACATAGCATGTTATTATATACATTCCCTAAAGACTAAAACTATGTAAGCCTTTCACAGGGAATCAATCGGACATACTACCCGTTCAAAGTCCAAAAAGGCAATAGGCCTACAGTCAATCATGTCGTCATCCAACCAGACTGAACTTAATCCAGTTTCTCGTAAAGAATTCGATGGATTAAGCAAACATATTACAGATTTGGCTGTTCTACTCAAAGAATTACACGATCACACAGGTCGGAAAATACCAGACATGTTTGAATCCTCCACACAAGGAGGAATCCCGGTCATTACCATACCTGAACCACAGTTGGATACGACAAACAAAATTCATGATGCTGCCCATCCCATTGGAGATCCAGACACTGGTGACATCAAAAAGAAAGTCCTCCAAATGTAAGAGACCCTTCGCACTATCAAAGGAATTGGAACACACAGGAGTGTTTCATATGCTGATTTGTGTATTTTTCCTGGGGTTCATTATCCAGAAAAATTTAAAACTCCTGACTTTGAAAAATATGACGGGTTAGGAGATCCTTACACACATTTAAAAGTGTTTATTGGAGAACTTGGATCTTATGCAGAGGACGAAAAGCTTAGAATGCAATTATTCCAAAAAAGTCTAACTAGAGAAGCCCGTTCGTGGTACACAAGATTAGCAACTCCAAAATTTATAGCTGGGAAGAGTTAGCACATGCTTTCCTCACTCAATATACCTTTCAAACTCAGATGGCTCCTGATCGGTATCAAATTACCAAGATCAAGAAACAGTCTAACGAGTCTTTCAGAGAGTATGCTCAGAGGTGGAGACGCCTAGCTTCCCAAGTTAGTCCTTCCATGACAGAATCAGAAATGGTCATGACTTTCATAGACATACAAGAAGCTCCCTTCTATGAGAGAGTTTAAGCTGGCATCGGCAAACCATTTTCTGAAATGGTCAAACATGGGGAGATGGCTAAGATGGGATTGAAGTCCGAAAAGATTCAAGACCTAGCTGCACTCAAAGCTGTTGCGGATCACATCCAATCTGAAAATTATGGGAACAACCCCCGTAGGGTCCATAAAAAGAAAGAGGAAGATGTTTCCCTGATACTATAGGGGCAAAAAGGTAATCAAAACATGCCTATTCAAAGGAGAAACTACACTCCATTTCCATCATAGTCGACAAACCCTCCAATACCAAAAGGTGGAGAAGTCAAACGCTCTCGAGTGTTTACACCCTTAGGGGATACCCTCGAGAACATTTTAAATCTTCTGACAACACAGAAGAAAATTACACATCTTTTTCCACCAGCCAACCCTAATGGACGGGGTTTCAATGCTGCTAGGAAATGTGCTTATCATGCCAGGGCACCTGGACATAATACTCAGGATTGTTGGGCCTTGAAACACAAGATCCAGGACTTGATAGACACCAGAGAGATCGTGGTCACCAAACCAGATCAGCCTCACTTACAAGATAATCCACTTCCTCAACACAAAGAAGAAGAGGTTAACATGATTAATTGGAGCAATGGACAGAGTTCCAATTTTAGCTGTGAATCTTCCTAGACCCTCAAAGACGGTGATGACAGATGGGATTATGCCAAGTTCCAATTCACAATGGAACGAAAGATGAAAGCTCTCAGCAAACAAATTGAACAATTGGCAGAACTGGTAACTTATCAGCATCAAGTTACACGTCAATTAATCAGCCAGGAGCATGCCAGTCTCCTACCTATTGTCATGAATATTCCCTCAACACTTTCAGAAAATGAAATGCTGGAAGACAAAGTGACAAAGAGAGCAAATGCCAAAGCCCGTCGGGATTTCGCCAACAATAGGGAATTCACCTATCTGGGCCAACCTATGGAGGAAATCCTTCATATGTTAATCAATGAAGGAAGAATCAGTTCCCTTCTACCTCCAATCAACCCCCGTTCAGGGCGATACAACTCTGATGGAGTATGTCAATATCACTCTCAGTCTCGTGGTCACAACACAGAAAAATGCTGGGCACTCCGCCACCTTATTCAAAATTAAATCTAATCGACAGTGGTGTCCTGCGCCTAGCGGACGACGATACTGTGTTACGTGCAAGTGAGAATGCAGGCCCTACTAAGTGGAAAAGTGTGGTAGCAGTCATATCCACTGAAACTAATGGGATTAATACATTAGTCACAACACTAACAATTCAACTTAAGGGAGGCAACAATCCTTTGAAAGTGGCCGCACCCGAGCCAATCAACTTGCCTTGCAGAGCACAATATCTTATTGTTAGCTTGCACACAATTCCGTGGAATTATGGAGAAGGTGAAGGATCCACCTCACATACAACTGCTACAGTGTCGAAGGAAAATCCACTGTATCTTCCCCAACGGGTGATGAAGCCTACCACCAAATCAAAGGGGAAAATACCCATGGAGAAGATTGAAGAATTCCTCCGCGCTGTGGGTCATAATGAAGCTACGGTGGTTTTAAGCTTGAAATAAGCTCCACAACAAATATCAATTTTGGACTTGGTCCTAACTTCCGAGAATCACCGGAAGGTCTTGTTAAAGGTTTTAGAAGAAGCCTATCTCCCGACATCAGTGGATACGGAAAAGTTTCAACATCTGGTCGATCACATTTTCAACAACAATGTGATATCCTTCACTGATGATGACATACCACCAAGGGAGGGTCATCGCAAGCCGCTTTCATCATTGCGATCTTGTCCTCCGGATATATGGTAGCTGAGTCTTAATAGATGGAGGTTCCTCTCGAATATCCGCCCATATGCTACCCGGTGAAGATGAATATCAATCTCAACCGAATTGAGAGTAGCCATACTATCATCAAAGCATTTGATGGAGCCCTGCTAAATTCGGTCGGAGTAATTGAGCCATTAATCGAAATTGGCCCTCACACATTCTCGTATCTTTCCATGTGCTCAAGATAGATTCGGATACAACTCGCTCTTGGGACGACCATGGATTCATATGGCTAGGCGATCCCTCCACTCTTCACCAACAGTTGAAATACATTATCAACAATAGTTCGTCAGCGGCCAACGCTGAACCGGAGATTCCTCAGCACAGAGACATGCCATTCATCAATGCTAATGCAGATGTGGAACCGGTCAGTTTTTATGCTTTGGAAATAAGCAACACCCAATATCATGCTATTGGAGCACCATTGCCCGAACCCAAGATTTCTGCTGAGGTAATGTCGGCTACTCAAGAAATGATGTCGTTGGGCCATAAGCTGGGACAAGGGTTGGGTAAAGATTGCTAAGGTATCAAGTACCCAATTCGCTTAACCAGACAAACTAGAACAGCTGGGCTAGGCTATTCTGCCAGCTTTAACTTCAGCTTCAACCATGTGGCGTTTATCTTCGCCTTCAAACTCTGAGTCCGCACAACCTCCTGTAAAGGTGCCAGCCAATGTAATGGCTATGTTATATCCCAAGCCGGTATCGGTGAAAGGAAAAGAAATCTTTGTTCCAAATCCCGTAATGGAAGAAGAGGAACGTAGAATCAAGCAAGGCGTCATACTGATGACGTCCGGTATACGCATCATCGTTCATGATGAACATACAAACAGATACACCCCAGACGATGATTGCCCAGACGTAATGGCCATCATTCAGGACAGGGAGGATGATGACAATCCCTCCATCATCGCGGTCCACCTGCACTTTGCTCTTGCTAATTGGAACAACATTCCTTGCATTGGTCGTCGAGGTAAAGCGGCGTAAACTCTTTTTCGCTTCAGAGATATAATAACCGCTTACTTTTTCATGCATAAAGATTAGCGATTAATTTTTCGAAGATATCCTAACACTATGTATGATCAACACATTTCATATATACTAAGTGAAAGCATATTTTGTTTCAGGACTCTGAATTTACATGTGCTTGTACTTGCTGATATGGTGCCTCTTCTCCACAAGGATTGTATCTTTGATGTAGAGATGAATTCCGCCTTGATGGATATACCAGATGACATTGAGGTGCCTCTAGAAATTCAAGAATGGGTCAAAGATAAACCCAAACCCAACCTTGATCAAACCACTTCTTTCAATCTCGGAACCTTAGAAAGCCCTAAGTTAATCCAGATTGGTTCAGACATTACCCCAAACCAACGGAATGACATGGTTACGCTATTAACCCAATTCCAGGATGTGTTTGCATGGTCTCGTAAAGACATGGTGGGTTTGTCCACTGACATTGTCCTTCATCGCCTTCCCATTAAAGAGGGATTTACGCCAGTCAAGCAAAAGCTCAGGCGATTAAAACCTGAATGGAGTTTAAAGGTGAAAGAAGAAATTGTGAAACAATTTCAAGCTGGCATCATAATGGTGTCTACATATCCTGAGTGGATATCCAACATTGTGCCCGTGCCTAAACCTGGAAGGAAGGTGCGAGTTTGCGTGGATTACCGGGACTTGAACAAAGCTTGCTTAAAAGATAGCTTTCCCGTGCCATTTATCCACATTCTCATCGATAACACATGCAATAATACTTACATGTACTCCTTTGTCGATTGCTTTAGGGGTATCATCAGATTATGGTTGCTGAGGAAGATCATGAGAAGACTGCTTTCATCACTCCTTGGGGAACTTTTTGCTATAGACGGTTGTCATTCAAATTTCATCAATGCCTGAGAGCTACCTATCAATGAGCTATGATGGCTCTTTTCCACGACTTAATGCATAAAGAGATTGAGATCTACGTGGATGACATCATTGTCAAGTCCCGGAAGGAGGATGACCATATAGACCATCTTAAAAAGTTGTTCAACAGGTTGCGTAAGTACAACTTGAAGTTGAATCCAGCTAAATGCGCCTTTGGCGTTAGATCAGGGAAATTGGTAGGATTTCTAGTCAGCCACAAAGGGATAGAGCTGGATCCTGCCAAAATCCAAGCCATCACAAAAATGCCCATTCCTCAGACAGAGAAGGAAATACGGGGATTTTTGGGAAGAATCAACTTCATTAGCAGGTTTATCTCCCAACTCACAGCAACCAGTGAGCCAATCTTCAAGCTATTAAGGAAGAACTCCTCCATGAAATGGAATGATGAGTGTCAAAATATCTTCCTCAAAATCAAGAAACAGCTAGTCAAAGCTCCCGTGTTGGTACCACCTAGGGATGATTTCCCCTATTCATGTACCTGTCCATAAGTGACAATGCCATGGGCTGCATGCTGGGACAGAAGGATGATAGAGGCCAAGAACGAGCTATCTATTACCTCAACAAAAGGTTTAGCAGTAGTGAACACAAGTACACTCTGATTGAAAAGACGTGTTGTGCTTTAGCATGGGCTTCCATGAGGTTACAACATTACCTCCATGGTCACACAACCCATCTCATATCCCACGTGGATCCTCTCAAATACGTGTTCAACAAACCCATGTTAAATTATCGACTGTCCAGATGGCAGTTGATCCTACAACAATTTGACATCGTATATGTGACTCAAAAGTCCATCAAGGTCAAGGAATTGCGGATCAACTGGCCGCCGCACCTTCAGGGGATTTCAAACCCTTGGAAATGTATTTCCCCGATGAAGGAGTAATGACAGTGCAACAACACCATCAGTACAATACGCACCAATCATGGAAGATGTATTTTGATGGAGCTGTTAATATGGAAGGTTTTGGAGCTGGAGTAGTTCTAGTATCTGGTCCGGGGAGCAGTATCCCGTTGCCGTCAAATTACAGTTTGTCAGCAGCAATAATACAGCTGAGTATGAAGGCTGTCTCATGGGGCTATAACTTGCTCGTTCAATGGGCATCAAGCGGTTAATTGTCCTTGGAGATTCGGAGTTGGTAATCAGATAATCCACCGAAATCTATCAAACCAAGGAGCTACATTTGCTGCCCTACCATCGGCAGGTTTTGAAGATGGCATTGGAGTTCAAAGAAATCTCCTTTATACACATTCCTTGTAATAGGAATGACTTTGCGGATGCCTTAGCAACTTTGGCCTCCTTGATTCACATATCAGATAAGGAACACTTGCCAACCATCACAATTTCCCTGCACAAGGCCCCAGCCTATGGGAATTACGTTGGAGAAGTATCGGATGAGCTACTTCCCATCCAACATCCTTGGTATCAACATATCAAGGAATATCTACTAGATGGATCTACACCCGCTGAGGCGAGCCCGACTGAGAAAAGGCGGATCCATCGACTTGCTATGAAATTCTACCTGAGTGTAGATGCGCTCTACAAAAGAGATTCAGAACTAGGTCTCCTCAGATGTTTAGACAAAGATCAAGCCCAAAGGCTTATGGATGAAATCCATGGTGGAGTCTGTGGCCCCCTCCTTGTCAAGAAAGTCCTCAGGACGTGACATTACTGGCTATCTATCAAAGCTGATTGCAATGACCACGTCAGGAGATGCTATCAGTGCCAGATTCATGGGAATGCTATACACACCCCTCCACGGGAACTCCACAATATGAGTTCGCCTTGGCCCTTCTCAATGTGGGGAATGGACGTTATCGGGCCCATTGTGCCTAAAGCCAATAATGGCCATTACGCCGACCTGATCTCCTCTTCAATAGGAGTACGTAGGCAACCACTTCATATGGCCCGGTCGCAATAAAACAAAAATAACAAACACATTTCTACCCTTACAAAAACAAAAACAACCAAAAACACGCCTACACCATTTCAACGATATACAGCGTTGAACCTCTTACACCAGGTTCGAACTACGCAGACCTAATCTCCTCTTCAATAGTAGTACATAGGCAGCCATTCATGGTGCGGTCTCACCCCCTACCAAAATACAAACCCTTGTCAGTTGGTACTGGTATCATCCTTCAATACACTACATTTCATTTGGCTTCAGACCAAAGGGATGGAATTACCTGAACTCCTCCCAAATAGGAGATTCGGCGACCATCTAAGCTGCAGTCATACCTTGAAGAACAACACCAATCCATAAGAGATGGAATTAACAAGGCTTCTCCTAAATAGAGGTGCTGGCGACCATCTGTGGTGCGGTCAATCTCAGAGAGGAAAAGCACACTCCTCTCCACATTTCCATCTAGAAACCAGTCCCAAGACACCAAAGATGGTAGGGATACATAGATCGATGATCCATTCTGAACTATCCAGAGACAACTCAATGTCCATCCACCTGTGTGGAATTGAGAATACATCAAGACCACAAGCCTCAAGCAAAGCAGGAAAATATCAAGCAAATAATAAGGCATATCTAAAAGGAAATGATCCAAAAATATATTTCGTCAGATATAATGTCGTTTGTTTGATATATACAATGATAAATCAGACATGACAAAATGGCTAAGCTTTATCTCGTGGAGGTAAATACAAGCTCATCTACAAGTCGTATATATCACGAGCTAACAAGCCCAACATGGCGTCCCTCTCAGAGGAAGGAGGTGAAGCTGTGGTCTCCTGTACGAGAATATCCACACGACCCAACAGATCTGCAGACATCTTCATGGTGACCATATGATCATCAATATATGCGCTCATCTCTGCGATCATGCCAGTGGTAAGGGATTTCACTGTAGTACTATCTGTGACAGCTATATCCCGGGCAGATATAGCACTATCCCGCTCAACTATCACTGCATCTCTGGCTGATCTAGCCTCATCCCGCTCAACAACAGCGGCATCTCTGCGAGCTAGTGCCTCGTCTCTCTCTAATAGAGTTGCGTCCCTCCCCTCAAGGGTAGTCAGCATCATAGATCTAGCATGATCTCTCTCAAAGGTCATTAGATGAAGACTCTACTCTATGTACTATGCCGAGTGCTGAATCACAACAGTACTGGTACTAGGAGAATCCGGAAGAAATGCTGGCAACCCAGCAGCGGGCTCCTCCTTGATGTAGGAATCGATGTCCTCCATGGACTCTACATCGTCTGACTCGCTTATCCCAGATCGCTGAGATATTGTGCAGTAATGACAAAATCTCTGTCTCCATCCATGCGGAATACTCTGCATAACAACCTGGATGATCGATGTAAAAAAGAAGCTATCTCACGCTGATCCCAACAAGCATACACACGGGATCGGTCCTCTACTGAGAGATATCGAGAAGTTGAACGCTGACCTCTCACCCCCTCAAAAGGATGGAAATCCTGGAACTGGTCGAACTGCGACATCATGGCCAGTGGGCGATAAGTAGTCACGCTCCTCAAGCCAACCAGAGGGAGGAAGTCCATGCCCGGAGCATGAGTAATGAAGCTGTATATTGAGCAAAGCCCCGAGCACGGCAATATGCTGAATGGATCTCTTATATCTGCCAAAAATACGGACCAAGACAGAGCATCTATACACTCCTATGGCTGAAAGGAGTATGACATGTCTACATCATGGGTGAACCAATACCCATGCCGTCTAAGGGTACCAACCGGTCTCAAGTGTGACATAAACCACACGTACAACATGGCCAAACTCCCAGTGAACACTCCTGTAGGATACGTGCAACAATAGGATGCCGACCGCAGGGTCTCTACTACAATCATAGGTACAATGGTACGACCCTCTCTAAGAGCTCTCACCGTCTCGCACTACTCTCTCGCTACCGCAATCTCGTGAGGGTCATGAATCGCTCACTCATGTCTCCTAGAGCCGGATGCATGCAAGGTCCGCCAAAAAGGCAACATCGTCAACCGTGCATGCATCCTCCAGAGTAGAGTCAACTCATGGGTCTTCGAATCGAATACCTACCTATTTAGGTAGCCAATGCTCTAAGCATCCAGTCCCACAAACCTCGCGGGAACTCGAAAAGGCAATAAAGTCATGGTATCTTTGTCAGAAAGAATCGATCTCTGACCACCCCGTCGGTGGTGACATTCTATTATACCATGATCGCATACCCAATACCACCACTGACGGTGGGGTATGATCTATACGGCTAACTATCGAAGAAGACATCTGTACGGGTCGTGTCATAAGACCATCCAGGGGTCAATGCCGAATATCTCTGGACATACATACATATGCATAACATGATACATGCATAACAGATAATAGATGACAATATAATATAGGGAATGAAAAACGGTGCATACATTCCTAAGTATATCATCATCTAATACATCACTCAGTCTGACTACAAACACCACGAGGAAATGGGGCACAACCGCCCTACTACTAACAGAGGCCTATCAAAAGATATAGCGAGAATGGGGAACAACCACCAAATATCTAAATAGAGGCCTATCAAAAGATATAACGAGAATATACATCATCAGAATATACATCGAATGGGTCGTTCGAGGGGGCGGCGCTTACCGAAATGGAAGGAACAAATGACTCTCTGCTTTGGATCTCGCCAAATGCCAGATAAATATATGTGTCTGATCCAACTGTCGGGTCAAGCTATCAATCTGGGTCATATGAGTTGGAGCTCAGACACAAGCTACCCAATCCGTCATCATCAAGGATCCTGGAACCATATCCCCCATAAACTGTGTGGCACGGGACTGGGCTTCAATAGTACGAGGGGACCACCACCGCTGGAACGTCTCCTGAGTGCAAGGACCCTCTGATAATGCAAAACCGTCAACCCCCAACAATGGGATATCAGTGACGGGTGGCTTTGATATGGGCCAATGACGCCTGACAGGAGGCAAGATTGGTATACGAATCTCCCCTGTGGTGCTCCTAATAGCACGCTCTCCTAAATAGAGCTCCCAGCCTCCATCTGTGAAGAGAGGAACTCTCCTGGTGGAAATCAAATACACGACTCCAGTCGGGTGTCCATCCTCAAAGCCAATTGTCAAATGTTCCCCTGAATAGGGAATCCATGTAATGGTACCAAATTGTCAAGAACTCTCCAAGACACTACAAAGTGAGTGAATCCTCACCACACGGGGACCTCTCGGCAAGAAAATAGAATGGTGCCATCGTAGTCCTCGTGGATAGGTATCTAAACCTAACACACTCACAGGACGCAAACATGGGAGCCTCTCATAGGCCCAAAACTGCCAACAACACAATGGCAAAACATCTGCTATCAGTAAACACTCTTAACCTATGAATGGGAAAAGATAAGAGAAATACTCACTAGCAGAAATGGGTAAAATCCTAGCCAAGCCTCAATCAAACCCTGTGAGCGCATACGCATGCCCCGGAGGAAATAGGCAAAGGTGTAAGAGCCCCAATCATACTCTCCAATACGGTCCACATCACGTGTGGCGCTGATCAAAGCAAAGGATACCGTAGAAGAGTTATCTGCTATGAAGCAGCCTCGAATGATCATCAGGAACAATCATCGCAGAACGCAATCCCTAATTCTGACATCGTCAAGCATGGGCTCACTCAAAAGCCCGCTCATAGCATCTACGCTCAAAGGACCTGAACGGACAGTCCTACCTTTGAGCGCCTCCGCCGGAACTCCTAATAAGGATCAGACGGCAGTAGGTGTAATATTCGCCATGCAAGGCACTGGCTCCCCTCCATACTCCATACTTGTGATAAATTGCCAATCCATAGGCGTCATCATCACCTCGCAATCCAGCAGATGGAGTGACTGAGTCTGATGAAACCATCGCTCAGACAATACCTTGAGGTAACCCCAGGGACAACGACAGGGAAGGATGGAGAAGAATGCCCCGAATCCCCACTCATGCACTACCGCTCTATAGTCAAGATGAAGCGCCTGATACATGGAGTGAATGCTAAACCAATTCCCTCGAGGCTGTGTAAAACCAGGAACCTGCATGAAATGGAGATCAACATCAAAACCCTTTAAATCCTCATCAATAGGAAAGAAGGAAGATCAAAGTCTAACGCCATACCTCGTTAGCGTGCAAGTACATCGATGGATGTCTGCTCAAATCACCCAGCAACTCTGGGTTTTCCACCTGAATACTCGGGAGCTCCCTACGAGGGACATGTGCAGCAGGAGCGGGATCCTCAATCAGAATATCCGCCTCCTCATCCTCAACGTCTGGCACATCTACCCGGACAGGATGAATCACGACCTCCACCAACCGACGAGGCTGTCTGACAAAACGGGGATGAGGCACTTCAGAAGCCCTCCGCCGTACGCCAGAAGGGGTCCTATAGGAACTTCTCGGCTGATCTGGATCCATAATATCTGCGCAATAAGTCTCCAAATCACCTCAGAAAGGGTGTGGTATTTCCTTACCTGGAGCTTTTTAAAATGCATTTATGACTATATGCATGCATGCATTTACTTTAACATATAATAGAGTTAAAATGCATGACAACCCAATGCCTACATTTGGAAAATTTTTTCCATAGTCCCCTTTGAAAATAGGACTATCCACATGCACATAGGCATGTCTAGGTGGCCATTCAGTAGCACACCTGCCCCAAAGTCATATACATAATATATGCATTAAAAATCAAAATCATCATTCATAAGGCCAACCTCAATACTAGGAGTACTTTGCCTTGCTACCTTGTGCTCATTGGACCTCAAATAGACAAAAATAGCGAAAAAAGGTGCCAATTGATCTGTCTCAAAAGTAAAATTTTTTCACATTATTATGTTCAGCATGGTATAATACTAACATTTACTATGTTGAATATTTTTTATCAAGTCATTTGTGCATACATAATCACTACTATGTGTTTAGATGCATTTCGTGCGATAACTCACAATCCAACGGATAGAAACTAGAAAAAATACATGCATACATTACAAGGATAGTGTAGAACACTTGTACGGTGATAGAATTTGCAGAAAATAGCCCGAACGCAGCAGATTTGAAGGAGGATCACGAATTTTTCTTCTCGCGCAAAGCTAAAAATGACTTGTGAGACCAACTTGCTGGATTTTATCATCCACGGTTAGCCGCTGGCTCACCTGCGGCTGCAGTAGGTGCACCTGCAGCACCCTATGTGGGCCCCACCCCTCCGGCTCGGTCCAGTTTGAGTTGCAAAGGAGTTCTCACGAACTAAAAAGGTAAAATCGGGAGTAAAAATGCCATGCAATTGAGCAAAACAACATAGAATCCTAGTCTTCTCAGATGAGACTTTGAACCTGTACATCACTCATTGGTAGTCGCCTGAACACAAGGTATACCCTGCCAATGACCTCAGTTGTCACGAATCGCATACGGTAATACCTTATACAGGTCCGATGCCGCCGACTCCAGGTCGTTTCCCTACGTGAGTCCCCGACGGGGGTTACAACGTATATCTCCGGTGGGAGTAACAACGCATGCTCATCCGTTGAAACACAAATTAGCAAAGGTCAAGCAGCCTTGACGTTATCTCAACCGATAGCGATTAAACCTATCAGAGCTCTAGAGCTATTCGAGGATTTCATGCTCGATTACTCATATTCCCCCAGCGGATCCCCGGCAGGGGTCACAACGCAATGTTCCATTGATTCACACGTCAGTGAAGGTCAAGCAGCCTTGACAGTATATCCTACAGGATTTTCCAGCCGTTGAATCACATGTTGGTGAAATACACGTCAACGAAGGTCAGGCTTCCCTGACAGAATTTGTTGTTGGCAGTAAATCCAACAGAATCTTGACATGTCCTGGCGATACCAACCAGGAAAGGTCAATGTTATCAAAGACGATAGATGATGGAATATGTTATACACATCCTCAAACAGATCAATCTTTATCCCCACAGATCTCTTGCACATAAGAGGTACCTCTTCAAGATCAAGTCGTTATCAAGAACACAGGAATTTGGTGATAACTCCAACATTAACATCCTAACAGATTCAGCTTACACATCAAATCTGATTAGCATTGGCAATCCCCAGTTGAAGCAACAGGGATCCAGCGATCATCCCCAACACGTTGGGCTACAACCCCATACACATGCATCATACATTTGCATTATTTTACTACCCATAGTACCATATTTGTCTTATTGCGTTTCAAGTGTCTAGAATTCTTTATCCTACCCATGCATCGCCATGCATGAGTATGATAAAGAGGGGCATCTGTAGACACTCAAAATTTTCTGTACTACTGTCACTAATATTGTAGGAGGACAGATTCGTCTTTTAAGAGGGAACCCTGAAAGACAATCCAAATCCATACCGGATACTACCAGAAGTTCAGCATCAACCCTAGATCACACTCTGGGAGTAACAGTTGCAACCTCGGATGTAACCCCGAGGCATGCAGATCCAATACCGGAACACACACCAGAGAAGACCAATTAATCTCGGAGATAACCCCGAGGTATCCAGTCTCAGTCCCAACCATGGGAATAGCCACCAACCTTGGTGATAACCCCAAGGGATGTAGTTTCAGCGATAACCCCGAAAATGCTTGTTTCAAATACGACCAGCTTCAATCTTGGCGCTCACAATGAGATACACTGCACCAACCCGACAATAACATTGGGAAAATAGGCATACCTCAAAGGTGACAATGAGGACCTTCAACAATTGTAGCAGTCCAATCTCAGCGAAGTCTGAGCAACGTCTGCTTCATCAGACCAATCCGGCGATAACACCGGTGAGGGGAAACATCGTCATCTCGTCAACACGATGCCACGTCACGTCATCTTAACATCTCTACGCAACGATGTCCCATAAGACTAAACAATCCCGAGTGACTATTGTGCGGGGTAACGGATGAAAGTTGAAGCTTGAAGACCGGAGGGCATCTTCCCATCTTCAATGACTTCGTACAAACTCTAATCCCATGTCATCGTACAACTCTCAACAACGGCGGTCCGAAATAGGTCCTGTATACCTCAAACGGATGCCCGAATTGCACTTTTGAAAGTTTAAGTGGACATTACAGTGCCTGAGTGCACGTACTTCGAGATGACCCGACCCAAAAAACCCGAGCCCACCCGGGTTACCTCTGGTACACCTGCGGCTCAGCTGCAGGTACACCTGCGGCTAAATTGCCTATTAATAGAGGGCTTGGGCTGCCCATTTTGCAAGATTAAAAGGCGAGGAAGCCCTGCCCAATTTGATCTGCACTCACCCCATGCAATGTATTTTCCCCATTTAAACACCTGTGAGCTAATATATAGCCTTTTTGTACCTACAAAAGTCAGTGTTTACCCATTCTAAAGATATAGAAGTCTTCTTTAGTAGTCAGCTGTAAGCCTTCTCACACACTTTAGAGTCTTTCTCTTCATCTTTGCACACACCCTTCTACACGTTGA
Source organism: Panax quinquefolius (assembly GCA_020205615.1). Lineage (NCBI taxonomy): Eukaryota > Viridiplantae > Streptophyta > Magnoliopsida > Apiales > Araliaceae > Panax > Panax quinquefolius. The sequence goes on along the minus strand of CM035167.1, from coordinate 84,184,611 downwards.
GAGTCGTGTTGCTTGATTTTGCCCAGACTTCGGTCCGTGGTTTCATTTTAGTATGTATATATATATATATTTATTGTATATATTTACATATATATTGACTAACATTATCGAGTTATGCCTCGATTGAGCCTAGACTTCGGTCTGGAGCGTTTATTTGCTTTATATATATATATATATATATATACATTTATATATATTAACTATGTGTCGAACTTTGTTCGATGAGCCTAAACTTCGTTCTGGAGCGTTTATTTGCTTTAATATATATATATATATATATATATATATATCTACACTTATATATATTAAGCGTGTGTCGAACTTTGTTCGATGAGCCACAGATTTGATGCAAATGTTTATCGCTTTTAATATATATATACATTTATATATTAAGCGTGTGTGTGTGGACTTTATTCGATGAGCTAATTTTACATCCTATATGCGTTTATTCGCTATATATATATATATATATATATATATATATATATATACTTATATATATGAATCGTGGTCGAACTTCGATGAGCCCGGATTTTACATCCGGTATGTTTTTCGCTTTTTTTATATATATATATATATTTTCGTCCCACAGAGTTTACTTGTGGTGGTTGATCGCTTTCTGACTTTCTTTACATTTTGTCCGCTCGAGTTTACTTGTTCAGATTGATCGCTTACATGCATGCTTTTTATTTACATTTCGTCACTTTGGAGTTTCCTCCGTGGCGGTTGATAGCTTTTAATGACTTTATTTACATTTGATCCCCATGGAGGTGCTTCGTGGTTGGTGATCATGTCTCAGATATATATATATGTATATATATATATATTTATAGCTTTTTATATATATAACTCGCCATCGCTTTCATACAAATTTTTAGATATCTTGCGCTTTAGGAATCATGTGATCACTGATTCAAATTTATTGGATCTAGATTCTGGTTCCGTGATGGACATTTTCAAATTTGTAAGCGACTTGTAAATTATTCTGCGGTGTCTAAATTTTCTTAGATGGTTTCCATACCCATGAGGAAGTCAGTATTATTTTGTACATCATTTTCGTACGGATGCCTCGCATTCGTAAAATAAATTCAATCAAGCCGAACACTTAATAAAATGGGAGTGTAAAAGGTCTCAATTACTATTGAGCATCAGGGTTTGAAAAACCTTTTTTATAAAACATCATTGCTATACCTTGCTAAAACTGAATTTTTACATAAATTCAAACCCTGTGTATATAAGTTCGAACGAGGCCTCACACTACTTTCAAATAACAACACATTGACCCACACACACACACATTCAGCTAATAGTTTCTTAAAAAGAGGCGGTCACCGTGGTAACACAGATGTCGGGGGGTGCCTAACACCTTCTCCTCGCATAACCAAGTCCCCGAACCCTAATGAATCTCGGTTTCACCGACCCATTTAGCAGTGTCACATCACTGGGTCAATGTGCAAACCTTTTCTCGGTTGTGTTGGTACAACCATTTAAAAAACCAACTGGCGACTCTTAATAAATCCATCGTCGACATTATACATGTCAGACCTTTTTCACTTGTTTTTTCAAATAAATCTCACCTAAAATGAGAACACCAAAGAACAAGTAACGGAAAGGGTCATCCAAAAATCCCGACGTCGACAGACTTCACGTACTTAGGGGGAACAACCATTCATACCATGTATTGTGCACAACCATCTAAACACATCGCGTATCCCTTATAATAGGGTTGTTCTTCTCAGTTTTAGAATACAAGTCTGCACCAAATAAAGTTTTGTTTGGATAAGCTTCAAAGGTAATTTAAAGTTTCACAATCATCAATTAAAGGATTAGTTGAATCAACAAGACTTAACAACACTACGAATGATCAATAATAGTTTTAGATAAAACGTTAAGAATAATAGGCATGCGTAGAAATAGTCAACCTTGCTTGAACAATATTAAGCTAAGGATATGATCTCATTAAATAATATATAGAATTATTGAACATGTATTACCTAATAGCAAGCTGAAAGTAAAACTTGCTCCACATGATAATAACTTATGCAAAGTAATTGAAATAAGACAATTCAACATTTGGAATTGGAACTCAAGAATTGCATTACCGATACAAGAATGAAATTAAAGAAACTTGTCTAAAAATAAACAAGTTGGAATAACTCAATAACTATTGGAATTCAAAACTTGTCCGAAATAAAGATAAAGATATAGCTTGCTCAAATAAAATTTAGGAACAAAGCTTGCTCAATGTAAAGAAATAAGGTTTAGAAACTTGCCTCGTGCGTAAGCTATAAATTACAACTCACGTTCACCTACATATAGTATTATAATCACAGTATATATTAGATATACTAACATCCACTTCCAAAATAGAACTTACTTCTAGCTACATTTGTTATTTTAATACAAGTCTTACGGTACCATTAATATTTCAGAAATCTCAAGTTTTAACTTCACAACATATATTTACTAGTCACTATGCACACTAAGGCATAACATATCGCGTTCATAAGTTACTAATCCTTTTTACAACTTAGAAATTATTAATGACATGATAGGGTTCTGTTTTAACATCCTCATTACATATTTGTTACCTTAACCCATCATTAACTAGGTTACATTAAGAGTTCAAAGTCTGCAGAAATAGCAGATGTAACGAATGTGTTGTTTGAGTTGTGATTCTAGGGACAGAATCCTTATAAGAGGGGAATGATGTAACATTACAGATTTTTTTAAAATGTAAATTATAAATATTATTGATTTATATAAATATTTATTGGATGTGTTTATTATTGGATAAATAATTATTCAATTTGATTGATTTGATTTAGTTAATTATTTATTTATTAAATAATTAATGTGTTATGTGGATTGAGTTATGTGATTAAGTGAATTATTTAATAAATTGTTATTAAATAAAGTGTGACAAATAACTATGTTATAAAGAGTTATTAAAATAAATTAAAGTAGTTTTAATTTAGTTTTGCCAAACAAGGTTTAAGTATATTAATCCTTTAATTTTAAATGGTTTACTAAACAAAACCTTATGGCTTTTGGATTCCTTTTGAATTTAAATTATTAACTAAATAAATAATATATATATATATATATATATATATATATTTGAAACTGATAACTTATTAGCATTATTTATTAGAGTTTCAATTTTTTTTACGTTTCAAAGGTAAGCGTTGGTTTAGTTTAATATTACGTATATTGTATATGGCTTAAGTCTAAGAACAAGTTTAGAAAAAGGTTTTCAGAGATAAAAGTTTCAGAGTTTTGAGAGAGTTTGAGAGAAAATGTGATTTTCAAAGCGAGTTCTGTTAACAAAGATTCTTAAGCAACAAAAAGGTGTGTCTATGACCTTAATATTAGATACCCATATATGTCTTTGTGTTCTCTGTTTCTTAAGAACCACTGTGTATAAGTTTTACAAAATTCTTGTAAACCATGTTCTAGAATTGGTTATGATAATATGTGTGATTGTAATTGTTATAGCTAGCATGTATATATATATATATATATATATATATGTATGTGTTGTATTCTAAATTACCATTTAGAAAGAGAACTTGGTTTTTACAGTGAAAAATATATATACGAATATATGTTTTGCATGATAACAAAAATTCGTGTATGCTAATTGTGAAATTTAATGTCATGTTTGTTACTTGGGTATGAGTGTAAGATAACATACTACAAAGAAATCAATTTGGGTGGTAACAGTGGAATTTCAGTTCACTGTATTTTATATATCAACAATGGAGTTTTGAGTTTTAAAAATATGGTTGCAAGGATTAAGTTTTCTAAAATCGCTGTTAAAATTGTTAATAATTGGTATATAGATGATTGTTAGCATTTATGTGTAAATTACGTGAAGTTATACATGTTAATTGGTGTTAATTGTTGTTAAGAATTAAGACAGTAGCTTTGCTCTGTTCTTGGTTTGGTTTCTGTGAGTTTCGGCGTCCCAGCGCCAAAATCCACGCTCTAACGTCAAGTCACGGACCTCAGCGCCAAAAATAGGTGGAAGTTCGCGCTTATTTGGACTTCGTGTCTCTGGCCACCGAATTCGCTACCTTGATGCCACTATCTCGCGCCCAAATACCGAAAAGTGGTATGGGTTGGACAATTTTGACATCCTGTAGTAAAATGGCCATAACTTTTCATATGAACTCCGATTGAGGTGATTCAAGATGATTCAGAAAGAGGACGAATAAGCCTATAACTTTTATTCTTTAAGGTTTTCAATTTGAAATCGTTATGAAGGGTCAAAATGGCCATCTTTAGGATTGTTGTGTATTTGGAGCCAATCGGAGGGCGTCGGGATGTGCGAATGCAAGTGCAATCCTTTGAGTATTAGTATAACCTAATGATAACATGTTGGACATGTAATAGGATGTTGTATCAAGTTGTTATGTGTATATGGTGCAATGACATGATCACTTAAGTAGTTGTAATAAAGCTAAAAAGTATTGTTCATGAAAAGATGCAATGTTATTTAAACTTAAACTTAGTTAGTAGCTATACTAAAAGTAAGAAAGCAACTCATGAAGGTAATGTTAGTGTAACTAATGTGTATTGTCAATATATATGGTATGTGTAGGACTTGGGGTGAACGTGAGTAGTGATTGTTTAACCTACACACAAGGCAAGTTCCCTAACCTTTGTTACTTTATTATTCAGCAAGGTTACTTTTCACTATTATGTTATACTTATGCAAATTCTCTATTTCTAATCTCTTGTTTAACCATTTATTGTCATGCAAGTTCTTTAACTCTACTTTTATAATAGTTGAGCAAGTTTTCTTATCCTAAATCTTCGTTATGCAAGTTTCTAAATCTATTGTTTAGATTGAGTAAATCTTCTAACTCCATACCTTCGTTGAGTTAGTTTGTTATAATTATGCAAGTTTTTCCTAAATCTAAACTTATTAGTATGCAAATATATTTATTCTGTTGAACAATTTACCGTTCAAAGTTATTATTTGTTATGCATGCTTAATATTAAATTCTAAGATGTAACCTTAGCTTAATGTTGTTCAAAGCAAGGTATGATAAATTATTCCATTGTTATGCTATTAGATTATTCCTAAAACATGAACTTAGAACGAAATGTTTATTCAGTTATGATTATTCATTAACATAGTGTTATTATCTTTTATTCAACTAATCCTTAGTTGATGTCCGTTGAATTCCAAATTACATTGAAGTGTATCCAAACCAAACTGACTTTGGTGTGGACTTGTACTCTAAATACTGAGATGAACAACCCTATTATTAGGGGTTGGACTTAGTTTTATACTTTGTGCTAAAATGTTTGTATACAATACATTTACGAATGATTGATCCCCCTAAGTACCTTTAAGTCCTTATAGTCGTATGATTGTTAGAGTTAAAGTTGAAAGATTACTTATAACTGTGGATATGGTTCGTGGTCATTAGACCCTCAGTGAATGTTATGATTTTTTGAATGTTAATAGAACGTATTGTTCAGTTCTATTAAGCTTAGTATATGACAAGTGATGTAAAGGTTAAAGTTTTATTTATTGTTATTCCAAGCGAGCCTTGTTTGATCACTCTTGCCTGTAAAATTTCTTACAGCTAAAGCTGAAAAGGGTGACGTACCTAGCACCAGTAAGGGAAAGGGAAAGATAAACAAGTACTGAAGACTTGTAATAGTTTTGATAGTTTTATTATCAGACTTTGGTGTCGACGACGGGATTTTTAGTTGTCCCTTTCTGTTACTTGTTCTTTGGTGTTCTTATTTTAGGTGAGATTTGTTTGAAAAAACAAGTGAAAAAGGTCCGACATGTATAATGTCGACGATGGACTGTTAAGAGTCGCCAGTTAGTTTTTTAAATGGTTGTACCAACACAACCGAGAAATGGTTTGCACATTGACCCAGTGATGTGACACTGCTAAATGGGTCGGTGAAACCGAGATTCATTTAGGGTCCGAGGACTTGGTTATGCGGAGGGAAGGTGTTAGGCACCCCCCGACATCCGTGTTACCACGGTGATCGCCTTTTTCAAGAAACTATTATCTAAATGTGTGTGTGTATGGATCAATGTGCTATTATTTGGAAGTAGTGCGAGGCCTCGTTCGCACCTATATACACATGGTTTGAATTTATGTAAAAATTCAGTTTTTGGCAAGATGTAGCAATGATGTTTTTATAAAAAAGGTTTTTTAAACCCTGATGCTCAATAGTAATTGAGACCTTTTACACTTCTATTTTAGTAAGTGTTCGGCTTGATTGATTTTATTTTACAGATGCGAGGCATCTGTACGAAAATAATGTACAAAATAATGCCGACTTCCTCGTTAGTATAGGAACCATCCGAGGAAATTCGATAATCGCAGAATAATTTACAAGTCGCCATACAATTTGAAAATGTCTATCATGGAACCGAATCTAGATTCAATAAAGTGAATCTGTGATCACATGATTCCTAAAGCATATGATACCACAATTTATATGAAAGCGTAAGTAGGTAGGTATATATATATATATATATATATATATAAAACTCAGAATATATATATATATGAGATTACCGATCACCAACCACGAATAACCTCCGTGGGGGATCAAAATGTAAATAAAGTCGTAAAAAGCTATCAACCGCATACGGAGGAAACTTCAGCAGATTTAAACGTAAATAAAGTCAGTATATAAAGCAATCAATCGCCACGAAGTGAACTCAAAAGCGAGATTTAAACGTAAAGAAAGTTGTAAAATCGATCAACCACCACGTAAGTAAACTCCTGTGGGACGAAATATATATATATATATATATATATATATATATATATATATATATATATATATATATATACAAGCGATAAACGCATCGAATGTAAAATCTGTGCTCATCAAACAAAGTTTGACAATAGTTCATATATATAAGTATATACATATAAAAGCGAGTAAACGCACCGGATGTAAAATCCAGGGTCATCGAACAGAGTTCGACAACAATTCATATATATAAGTATATATATATAAAAGCGAGTAAATGCACCAGATGTAAAATTCAGGCTCATCGAACAAAGTTTGACCACAGTTCATATATATATATATATTTATATACAGAAAGGATCAAGAGCATAATTCTTAAATAGCATAACGCCTTAAATAGCATAATTTTATCAAAACGACGTAGTTTTGGAGGGACACGGTGGCATTTTTGTAAATACCATGCCACCGTATATTTACAAAAATGCCACCGCGTCTTATCAAAACTACGTCGTTTTGATAAAATTATGCTATTTAAGGCGTTATGCTATTTAAGGATTATGCTCTTGATCCTTCCTATATATATATATATATATATATATATATATATATATAAGCAAATAATCCAGGCTCATCGAACAGAGTCCGACATACAGTCAATATATTTAAATGTATATATATATATATATATAAATATATATATATATATTAAAGCAGTAAACGCTCCAGACCAAAGTCTAGGATCATCGAACAAAGTTCGACACATAGTTCATATATATATATATATATAAAAGCAAATAAAAGCTCCAGACCGAAGTCTACGCTCAATCGAGACATAACTCGATAATGTTAGTCCATATATATATATATATAATATAATATATATGTATATACAAACTGAAATAAAACCACGAACCGAAGTCCGGGAAAACGCACGCAGCACGACTCTCAACGTGAAGAAGAGTGTGTGCAAAGATGAAGAGAAAGGTTTTAAAGTGTGTGAGAAGGCTTACAGTAGACTGCCAAAGAAGACTTCTATATCTTTAAAGTGGGTAAACACTGATTTTCTAGGTACAAAAGTAGCTATATATGAGCTCACATGTGTTTAAAATGAGAAAGTACTCTGTATGGGGTGAGAACAGAGCAAATTAGTGTGGCTACTCATTGCTTTTCTCTTCTGCAAAATGGCCACCCCAAGCCCTCTATTTATAGAGGGTGGGGCATGTAGTGTACAGATGTGACGCCCCAAAATAGGTATACATCACCTATTCCGAGTTGTCAATACATGGTATGTAAACAACTACAACTTTATTATTACAAACAGTAAACGTGAGTTTGAATACAAATATTATCTTCTAGACAATATCTATACTCAAATAAATCCTCATCACATTTATTGATACATTATTTTACAAAATGGTGAGGACTACTAAACAATCCTTTCTAAAACCTTCATTCCATACCCGACTCGTACTCGCTATATTCTCGCCTCCCGAGAAAAATGGAACAAAAAGGAAAAGGGTGAGCTCAACTAGCTCATAAAGAATATTATGACTAAGATAATATACAACAAATTATCGTTAGTCTTCAACAGGAAAAATCTAATAGAATACAATAGACAACAAATTTTAAATCAATATCCGCAATGAAATAATAATTCATTAGAGGAGTTAAGTAGAGAATGCAAACTACTATCTTCTATGTATGAATTTAAAAGTTCATCGCTCATCTTTTATCCCCGTAACATCAATCAATATACATACGAATCAAATATTCATTTGCACTACAAAGCCAAAGATATTCATCATTGGTCATGTTCATTTAAACACTGCTCATCTTTGCACTACAGGCCAACGATATTCTTCAGAAATCATTCATCTTTGCACTACAAAGCCAAAGATATTCTTAAGAAATCATTCTTTGCACTACAGCCAAAGATATTCCATAATATCATCATTTAAGACCGAGGATGATGAAAATATTTTTTTTTTAAAGAAACGAATCCAAAGTGAAACAAAATGACAAGGATTAAGGATTAAGGATTCGTACTTGGTTTTATCCACGCGTCCAAAAATACCTCAAAAAATAATCATAGTGGTGTAAAATTCAAGAATGATCAAAACATGGATACAATCGAGTTAGTATCCGTAATAGATGTTTTGGACGAAAAGAAGAAATTTTATTTTTCTATGAATAGTACAGTATCGTGAATAGTGCCGATACGTGAATAGTAACTCTCACACCAAAAGATAGAAATTCCACAAAAACATCTTCACGCTTCATTAATAGTACTCGTGAATAGTACCGTGAATAGTAACTCATGAATAGTAACTCATGAATAGTAACTCATGAATAGTAACCCGACATGAAAAAGTTCCAAATTTGATAAAACTTCAGATCAACATTTCAAAGATAATGATATTGAAGAAATAATATCATTGAGAAGAAAATAACATCCCTTACCTCGAATGATCAAGACTTCTAAATTAAACACCAGGATATAAAGCTATGACTTTGACTTGCATCAGTATAACAATACTCAAAGTATACTCAAAATACTCACAAGAATACGCCGATAATATAGAGAGAGAAAACTTCGCTTTTGGTGTGATTTTCAATTCTAACCTAAGCACCTATTTATAGGAAAATGCTAGAACACCAAAGCGTAAAATTTAATAAAATATATTATTATTAATAAATTTCCTACGCCTCTTTGGAAATCAGATCCCAACATTTCCCACATGCCAACCTTCTAGAAAGAAATGATAAAAACGTTTTTCATAAAATAAATAATTAAAACTTACAAAAATCAATTATTTTGAGCTTCGAACTTCAATAATTCATAATAAATAGCCCTTTCATCAGAAAATTCGAATCTCATGAGTTTTATAGGAAATTCAATTCTCTACAACTTTGCAGAAGAAAGTTTTCCAAATTCCAAACAGAAATTGACTGAAATCCACAAACGGGTGATTTTACAAAGCTATAATCAAATTTTCATCAATAAATGGGGTCCACCGACATGTTTAACATGTTTTAAACATTTATTGCAACAAAAAATACTCTTCCTCCTCGATACTCATATATCCCACATTCGTTGTAAAATATCACCGTTAATATATTATTAAAATAATATATTTAAATGAATTATTTTATCGAAAAAGATAAAATATTAATTTTCAACAATTGTCATTTTAAAAATTTTCTCCATCTATATCCACATAAAATCAATATTTTCCTCATCATATAAATCAATAATTAATTATTCACAAATAATATTACGTAATCACAATATCGATAACAACTGTGCGCCTCAGGAAAGAGGGGCTTTCCAATAAGAATTTCTTCCTCTTGGCGGCGTAATTAGGTGACCAAACCTCTCCTTAGATGTAACTTTCTAGACATTGCCAATAATGTTATCTAATAATATTATTCAGATAATATGAATTATTGCTTTCGATAATGAAAAATATTGTGTAATGACAATTATCAAACAACAAAGAATATAAAATATCAACGCAAAGAATTATTAACTCAATAAAATATCGAGCAAGAATTACTATAACCATTATCGAGTAGTGCCTTTCACGTAAGAATCAATAATTGGTGCAATACCATGTGCCATCGCTCAACAACGCGTATTAGTGTGTTTTAACCACCGGTATTCCATGAAGATAATTGTGAATAACTACGTCGTTATTTAAAAACAACTTATATTTGTCGTTTTCTTCATCCAATCGCTTTTTCGTTATGGGGCCACACATGGTCAAGGCCGTCGTCAGACGAATATTTCCGACGCAGTCTTAATATTCCACGACCAAACGAATATTCCCCGACGCGATAATGAATATTTTATAACCACTTGCTTATTTTGAAATATTTGCGTATTTAACCCTTAACTATCCACATTAATCAAATCAACCCTTACTATTTCAAAATAATAAATAAAGGAAATTCCTTTTTATTTAAAAATTTTGGGGTCTTACACCAGAGGCTACCCGGGTTGCCCCGGGTTTCTTGGGTCAGGTTGTCTCGTAGTACGTGCACTCGGGCACTATAATGTCTGCTCGAACTTTCAAAAGTGCAATCTGGGCATCTGATTGAGGTATACAGGACCTATTTTGGACCGCTGTAGTTGAGAGTTGTACAATGGCATGGGATTAGAGTTTGTACGAAGTCATTGAAGATGGGACGATGCCCTCCGGTCTTCAAGCTTCAAATTCTATCTGTTACCCCGCGCAATAGTCACTCGGAATTGGTTCTCCTTGATTCTTGTGGGACAGTGTTGTGTAGAGATGTGTGTATGAAATGTTGAGACGACGTGGCGTGGCATCGTGTTGGCGAGATGACGATGTTTCCCCTCACCGGTGTTATTGTCGGTTTGGGCTAATAAAATAGACGTTGCTCAGGGCTTCGCTGAGATTGGATTGCTGCAATTGTTGAAGGTCCTCAGTGTCATCTCTGAGGTCTGCCTGTCCTCCCGGTGTTATCTTCGGGTTGGTACGGAGTATCTTGTTGTGAGAGCCGAGATTGAAGCTTGTTGTATTTGAAACAAGTATTTACGGGGTTATCGCCGAAACTACATTCCTTGGGGTGATCACCAAGGTTGGTGGCTGTTCCCATGATTGGGACTGAGACTGGATACCTCGGGGTTATCTCCGAGATTAATCGGTCTTCTCCAGTGTGTGTTTCGGTATTGGATCTGCACACCTCAGGGTTATATCCGAGATTGGAATTTTTACTCCCAGTGTGTTCTAGGGTTGATGCTGAACTTCTGGTAGTATCCGGAATGGATATGAACTATCTTCCAGGGTTCCCTCTTGAAAGACAAATCTGTCCTCCTGCAATGTTAGTGACAGGTGTACAGAAAATTTTGAGTGTCTACAGATGCCCTTCTTTATCATACTCATGCATGGCAATGCATGGGTAGGATAAAGAATCCTAGACACTTGAAATACAACAAGACAAACATGGTACTATATGTAGCAACATGATGCAAATGTATGATGCATATGTACAAGGTTGTAGAAACCAACATTTGGATGATGATTGGCTCCTGTTGCTTCAACTGGGGATTGACAATGATGACCAGATTTGATGTGTAATCCGAATCTGTTAGGATGTTGATGTTGGGGTTATCACCAAATTCCTTGGTCCTTGATAACGACTTGATCCTGGAGATGTACCTCTTATGCGTAAGAGATCTATGGGGATAAAGCTTGGTCTATTTGAGGATGTTTATAACATATTCCATCATCGATCCTCTTTGATAACATTGATCTTTCCTGGTTGGTATCGCCAGGACATGTCAAGATTCTATCAGATTTACTGCCAACAACAAATGCTGTCAGGGATGCTTGACCTTCGTTGACGAGTACTTCACCGACATGTGAATCAACGGCTGAAAACCCTGTGGGATAGACTGTTAAGGTTGCTTGACCTTCGCTGACCTGTGAATCAACGGCTGATATTCTGTGGGTAGATTGTCAAGGTTGCTTAACCTTCGCTGATGTGTGAATCAACGGAACATTGCGTGTGACCCCCGCCGGGGATCCGCTGGGGAATATGAGCAATCGAGCATGAAACCCTCGAATAACTCTGGAGTTGTGATAGGTTTAATCGCCATCGGCTGAGATAACGTCAAGGCTACTTGACCTTCATTGATATATTTGTCAATGGCTAAAATGTGCGTTTTAATCCCCTACCGGGGCTTCACGTTGTAACCCGCGTCAGGGATCTACGTTGTAACCCCCGTCGGGGATCACGTTGATCTTTTAGGGTAACGATGACCCGGAGTTGGCGGCATTAGACCTATACATGGTATTGCCGGATGTGATTTGCAACAAATGAGATCATTGGTAGGGTGTACCTCGTGTTCGGGTGACTACTAATGAGCGATACACAGACTCAAAGGTTCATCCGAGAAGACCAGATCGATCGTTGTCATTGTGCTCAATCACGCATGCTTTTTATTCCGATTTGACCTTTCTAGTCCATAAGAACTCCTTTCAACCTTAATCGGATGGAAAGAAGCGGGAGGGTGGGGCCCACATAGGGGTGCCGCAGGTTGGTACCACAAGTCACTTTCAACTTGTTTTGCTAAGGAAAATTCGAGAGCCTCCTTCAGATCTGCTGAGTTCGGGCTACTTTCTGCAAATTCTGTCACCATACAAGTGTTCTACACTATCCTGGTAATGTATGCATGTATTTTTTCCAGTTTTTATCTCTTGGAATTTGAGTTATAGCATGAAATGCATCTAAACACATAGTACTCATTATGTATGCACAAATGACTTGCTTAAAAATATTAAACATAGTAAATGTTAGTATTAAAACATGCTGAACATAATGATGTGAAAAAATTTGACTTTTGAGACAGTCAAATTGGCACCTTTTTCTGCTATTTTTTGTCCTATTTGAGGTTCAATGAGCAAAAGGTAGAAAGGCAAAGTACTCCTGATATTGAGGTTAACCGTATGCATGGATGATTTTGATTTTTAATGCATATATTATGTATATGACTTTGGGGGCAGGTGTGCTACTGAATTGGCACCTAGACATGCCTATATGCATGTGGATAGTCCTATTTTCAAAGGGGACTATGGCAAAAATTTTCAAAGTAGGCTTTGGGTAGTCATGCATTTTAACTCTATTGTATGTTAAAGTAAATGCATGCATTCATATAGTCATAAAATGCATTCTAGAAAGCTCCAGGCAAAGAAATACCACACCCTTTCTGAGGTGATTTGGAGACTTGTTGTCCAGATATTATGGATCTGGATCAGCCGAGTAGTTCCCGTAGGACCACTTCTAGTATACGGAGGAGGGCTTTTGAAGTACCTCGACCCTGCTCGCCGCATGACCTCGTCGATTGGTGGAGGCCGTGATTCAATCAAATCCAAATTTGAAGTGCCAAACGTTGAGGATGAGGATGAGGAAATTCTTCTTGAGGATCCCGCTCCCGCTACACACGTTCCCCGTAGGGAGCTCCCTTGTATTCAGGTGGCAAACCTAGAGCTTCTGGGTGATTTGAGCAGACATCCCTTGATGTATTTGCATGCTAACGAGGTATGACGTTAGATCTTAATCTTCCTTCTTTCCTATTGACGAGGAGTAAAGGATTCTGATGTTGATCTGCATTTCATGCAGGTTCCCGGCTTCACGCAGCCTCGAGGGAATTTGTTTAGTATACACTCCATGTATTAGGCTCTTCATCCTGATTACAGAACGGTAGTGCATGATTGGGGATTTGGGGCATTCTTCTCCATCCTTCCATGTCGTTGTCCCTGGGGTTATCTCAGGGCATTGTCTGAGCGGTGGTTTCATCAGACTCAGTCACTCCATCTGCTGGATTTTGAGGTGATGATGCCACCGATGGATTGACAATTTATCACAGGTATGGAGTTTGGAGGGGAGCCAGTGCCTTGTATGGTGAATATTACCCTTACTGCTGTCAGATCCTTGTTAGGAGTTCCAGCGGAGGCGCTCAAAGGCAGGACTGTCCGTTCAGGTCCTTTGAGCGTAGATGTTATGAGCGGGCGTTTGAGTTAGCCCATGCCTGATGATGTCAGATTCAGGGATCGCATTCTTCGGCGATTGTTCCTGATGATCATTAGAGGCTGCTTCATAGCAGATAACTCTTCTACGGTGTCGTTTTCTTTGAATAGCGCCACGCGTCATGTGGATTGTATTGGAGAGTATGATTGGGGTTCCTACACCTTTGCCTATTTCTTTCGGGGCATGCATATTCACTCACAGGGTTTGATTGAGGCTTGGCTAGGTTTCTACCAATTTCTACTGGTGAGTATTTCTCTTGTCATTTCCCATTTATAGGTTAAGAGTGTTTACTGATCGCAGATGTTTTGCCATTGTGTTGGCGGCTTTGGGGCTCTCTGAGAGGATCCCATGTCAAGGCCCCATGAGTGTGTTAGGTTTAGATACCTATCCAATAGGACGACGATGGCATCATTCCATTTTGTCGGAGGTCTTGTAGAGTCGAGGGTTTCACTTCATCGCCAGTATGCTTGTTGGAGTTGTTGACGGTGACACCATCACATGGATTCCCTATTCAGGGGAACACTTGATCATCAGTTTTGAGGATGGATACCCGACTGGAGTCGAGTACGTGATTTCCACCAGGAGAGTTCCTCTCTTCACAGATGGAGGCTGTGAGCTCTATTTAGGAGAGCGTGCTATTAGGAGCACCACAGGGGAGATTCGTGTGCCGATCTTGCCTCATGTCAAGCGTCATTGGCCTGTATCGCAGTCACCCGTCATTGACATCCCATTGTTGGGGGTTGACAGTTTTGCATTATCAGAGGGTCCATGTACTTAGGATACATTCCAGTGTTGGTGGTTCCCTCGTACTATCGGAGCCCAGTCCCGCGCGACATAGTTTATGGGGGATATGGTTCTAGGATCCATGATGATGACGGATTGGATAGTTTGTGTCCGAGATCTGACTCATATGACACAGATTGATAGTTTGACCCGACTGTTGGACCAGGCACATATATTTATCCGGCATTTGGGCAGATATCCGGCAGAGGAAGCTTCATTTGACCCTTCCAGCTCAGGCACTGGCCCCTCAGATGACCCATTCAGTTTTGCCGGTGCAGATCCTCCTCTATATAGGCCTGACATCCCTGTTGATAGAGATCTAGTGACTCACGAGGAGTTACATCAGGTGGACCAGATTGATGATGTAGATATTGACACCATTGTCTTCTTTTGATGTGTATTCTCGTTATATCTTTTGATAGGCCTCTGTTAGATATTGGGTGGCTGTACCCCATTCTCGCTATATCTTTTGATAGGCCTCTGTTAGTAGTAGGGCATCTGTGCCCCATTTCCCTGTATTTGTAGCTGTATAAAGATGAGGTTTTAGATGTTGATATACTTAGGAATGTATGCAGAGTTTTTCATTCCCTATATCATATTGCCATCTATTATTTGCTATGCATGTATCATGTTATGCATAGGTATGTATGTCCAGAGATATTCAGCATTGACCCCTGGATGGTCTTATGACACGGCCCGTATAGATGTCTTCTTCGACAGTTAGTCGTATTGATCATAGCCCACCATCATTGGTGGCATCGGGTATACGATCGTGGTATGCTAGCATGTCACCATCTGATAAGGTGATTGTAGATCATTTACTGCAGCATACCATGACCTTATTGATGTTTCAGGTTCCCGCAGGGTTTGTAGATGGCATGCTAGAGCATTGGGTATCAGATAGGCAGGTTTTCCGATTCGGGACCCATGAGTTGATTCCTACTCTGGAGAAGTATGCACGATTGACAATGCTGTCGCTGGACAGACCTTGTGTGCATATGGCTCTAGGAGACATGAGTCGACGGTTCATGAATCTCACTGGATTGTGGCGCAGAGTGGTGTAGGATGAGCTTACATCGAGCCACGTCATATCCCAGCATTTTTTGTTCGACAGATTTGGCTCTGAGGATAGTCATTTACGATATTCCAGGGATTTCACCGCACCGGAGGATCATTGGCGTTTAGCCAGGGTTGATGTACTACTGTTATGCGTACTGTCGTATGTCTATATGCCACGGTTCATGGATGAGATAGACATCAGAGTCATCATAGCAGTGAGAGATCTCAGGGAGGGTCGTACCATTATACCGATGATCATAGCAGAGACCGTGCGGTCAGCATCTTATTGCTGCACTTATTTGACAGGAGTGTTCACGGGTAGTTCGGTCATGCTATATGTGTGGTTTATGTCCCACTTGAGATCGATTGTCACTCTTAGACGACATGGGTATTGGTTCACCCATGATATAGCCATACCATACTCCTTTCAGCCATCGGAGTGTATAGATGCTATGTCTTGGTCCACATTTTTGGCGAATATCAGAGATCCATTTGTCATATTGCCGTGTTCGGGGCTTAGCTCACCATACAGCTTTATTACTCATGCTCCGGGCATGGACTACCTCCCTCTGGCTGGTTTGAGGGGCGTGACTACTTATCACCCGCTGGCCGTGATGTCGCAGTTTGACCAGTTTCAGGATTTTAATCCTTTCGAGGGGGCGATAGGTCAGCGTTCAACTTCTCGATACCTTTCAGCAGAGGACCGATCCCGTGTGTACGCTTATTGGGATCAGCGTGAGATAGCTGATTTTTCCATTAGTCATCCAGGTTATTCTGTAGAGTATTCCGCATGGATGGAGACAGAGATTTTATCGATTGCGGTAGTATCCACAGTACCGGATAGTGAGTCAAATGATGTAGAGCCCATGGAGGACATCGATTCCCACATCGAGGAGGAGCCCGCTGCTGGGTTGCCAACATTTCCTCTAGATTCTCACAGTACCAGTACTGTTGTGATTCAGCACTTAGCACAGTACCTTGAGCAGAGTCTTCATCTGATGACCTTCGAGAGAGATCATGCTCGATCTTTGATGTTGACTGCCCTTGATGGGAGAGACGCAGCTCTATTAGAGAGAGACGAGGCACTAGCTCGCAGAGATATCGCTGTTGTTGAGCGGGATGAGGCCAGATCAGCCAGAGATGCAGTGATAGTTGAGTGGGATATTGCTATATCTACCCAGGATATAGCTGTCACAGATAGTACTGCAGTGAGGTCCCTTACCACTGGCATGATCGCAGAGATGAGCGCTTACATTGAGGAGCATATGGTCACCTTGCAGATGGCTACAGATCTGTTGGGTTATGTGGATATTCTCGTACAGGAGACCACAGCTTCTCCTCCTTCTTCTGAGAGGGACGCCATGTTAGGCTTGTTAGCTCGCATATACCCTGACTTGTAGATGAGCTTGTATTTTCCTGCACAGACTAGCTTAGCCATTTTGTCATATACAGTTTACATTGTATATATCAAACAACATTATATATATGACAGGGAAATATATTTTTGGATCACTTCCCTTTTAGATATACTTTGCTACTTGCTTGATATTTTGTCTGCTGCTTCAGGGCTTGCGATCTTGATGTAATCTGAATTCCTCCTGGGTGGATGGACATTGAGTTGTCTCTGGATAGTTCAAAATGGATCATCGATCTGTATATATCCCTACCATCTTTGGTGTCTTGGGACTGGTTTATGTATGGAAATTTAGAGAGGAGTATGGCTTTCCTCTATGAGATTGACCGCACCACAGATGGTCGCCAATACTTCTATTTAGGAGAAGCCTAGTTAATTCCATCTCTTATGGATTGGTGTTGCTCTTCAAGGTATGACCGCAACTTAGATGGTCGCCGAATCTCCTATTTGGGAGGAGTTCAGGTAATTCCATCCCTTTGGTCTAAAGCCGAATAAAATGTAGTGGATCGAAGGATGATCCTAGTACCAGTTGACAATGGTTTGTGTTTTGGTAGGGGGTGAGACCGAACCATGAATGGCTGCCTACGTACTCCTATTGAAGAGGAGATCAGGTCTGCGTAGTTCGAACCCGGTGTAAGAGGTTCAATGCTATATATGGCAGGAATGGTGTAGGAATGTTTTTGTTTTTGTAAGGAGAAGGGTAGATGTAAGACCCCAACTTTTATGAATAAAGATTAATTTTCTCTAAATATCATTTTTGAATATTATGGTGCGGATTTGATATAATGTTATAGTTGTGGGTAATATTTTTAAATTATGCAAAGTAAGAAAGTTGTTATAAAATATTCGTTTGGTCGGGGAATATTCTTTTTGTCGGGGAATATTTGTACGACGACACAATCATTGGTGGACCCCATAACAGAATTATTGTCGGAGTTAGAAAACGACAAAATTATTTTTTTATCAAAATAACGACGGAAGTTTTACCGTTAACTGTTGAAATACCCAGTAATAAAGGTACAGTATTACGCGTGGTTGCATAGTAGCACACGGTATTGATTATTGATGCTTACGTGAGAAGTCACTCAGTTATACTCAATTATTGCTATAATTCACGTGATCATATCTCTTATATTATTGATTCAATTATTATCACATTATCATCTGTATAATATGTTATATTATTAAATCAATAATTGAGACGACAAGTTATTATATTAAATAATTGTTGAAAGATTAAATATGTGTTGATTAAAAATAAAATGATTTGTGGTAATATTTATTCAATCCTTGATGTATATAAGAAGTCTATTATGAGACGTTTGTGGTAAGTTTGGTTATTCTATGGGGCCCAGATGTCATCATCTAAGAGTCTCTTTTGCCAATAGTAATTACCTTTACCAAACGTCAAACCACTTGTCGTTTCATATTACAGGCGTCGAACTAATTCTCGTTTCACATTACAGGCGTCGAACCAATTGTCGTTTCACATTACAGGCATCGAACCAATTGTCGTTTCACATTACAGGCATCAAACCACTTGTTGTTTCACATTACAGGCGTCAAACCACTTGGTGTTTCACATTACAGGCGTCAAACCACTTGTTATTTCACATTAACGGCGTCAAACCACTTGGCGTTTCATATTACAGGCGTCAAACCACTTTTCTTTTCACATCACCAGTTGTCAAGCCGCTTGCCTTTTCACATTGCAAGGGCTAAGCTAGAAATCTTCTATAAATAGAGGCCTAGTTCTTCATTATTTTTCACGAATTCATTCAAGCTATAGAGAGAGAAAGTATAAAGAGAATAAGAGAGAAAGAAGAAGAGTATTCTGTTACTACACTACTACAGTATTCAATCTCCTACTAAAGTAAGGGGTGTTATTTCTTTTGTATTCATGAAGAGAACTTCTATTATTCCATTCTTTATTATTATGTCGGAATAACCTGTCTATGCAAAGTACTGCATACATGGTGAAATTCCTCTATTATTCCATTCTTTCTTATTACATTGGAACATCACATCTCATCTTTGCACGCTTTGGTTCCATTATTTATCATTACATTGGAACATCCATGCATCTGCTTTTACGCATGACTGGTTCCATTATTTATTATTCATTGGAATATCCATACGTGCATTTACGCATGACTGGTTCCATTATTTATTATTACGTTGGAATAACTCGTCTGCATGCGCGGTCTATCGCATGCTTGGTGAATTCTTTTGTTATTCCATTCGTTATTATACTCGGTTGGTTAAAGCTTTGACTTCTATACTCCATGAAATTAGTGGAATATCCTTGATATTTGCGCTTCATCCAAAGATCTTTTCATGGAAATATTCTTACGAGCATTCTTGAATTTTACACCACAAAGCAAAGATATCGTGTTGACAATTTGGGACGTTATTGGTTCTGTATAAATTAATTCTTGAACTTGTTTTATTGAATTCTATATCATTTTCATCATCCTCATGTTTATATTACATTGAAAGTCATCTCGTATTCAGAAGTGCATAGATGGACTTGGTATGATTATGACCGAGGATCATTCGGTATAATCATGACCGTAATGTTACAAATGATGTGATAAAAATCCTCATTGGCCCGTAGTGCATTGTTGAACAGTTGTTGGCATGGTCATGACCATTGATGAAAACATGAATATCCTTGGCCCGTAGTGCATGAATAATTTGTAGTTGTGATACTAATGAATATCCTTGGCCGTAGTACGAGGATGATGTGGATTTAATCCTAGGTTGAGAATAAATTAAAGTTTGATATTTGATTATGTGGATTCAAAATGAATTTTGAATTTTAATGAAGTAATTATGTATGTGGATTAAAGTAAAGATATTGAGATGTTCGAAGGTCGTTTTATGACCTAGAATGTGCAGATGTGGTTAGTATTATGGCTTTGTGCTAGAATTAATTATTGTGAATTATCAAGACGAAAACGAAGGTTTTACGAGAATGTTTGCGTAAAAACACTATTCATCCGATTTCTTTTTGAGCTAGGGTTTGAGATTCTGATAAACACGTAATGATAGAATACGAAGATAGTATGGAATATTCAATAATAATTCCATTATGGCAAACGAAGTTTTCGCCTGCGGACTTAAAACCTAAGGGTTGAGTATATTGATTTCAGAGAAGGAAATGAAACGTGTGAAAGTAATTTCGTTAGGGTTAAGGCATGTGTTATACAATTAAGATACTATTTAGTATCTATGTATAATATGATGAGTTAATACGGAATACAATATGATTATCTTACTAGTATTATCTGAAAAGAATACGTGAATTATCGTAGGGAATCTGAGTTGTATTCTAGAATTTAGTTAAGACTTAATGTTAATTCATTTGGGTTGGATTATGTTTAGTCTAATCTATTGAATGAGAAAGCCCAAGGGATTAAGTGTTAAGCCCAAGTCAAGGCCCAATATTAGATTGGTTAAGCCCAATGCAAGAAAACCGAGGCAAGTGGATCGAACAAATTGGGTCATAGAATGGGTAAAACCCATGGGGCAACCCATGGGGATGACCCATGGGCATGGTTGGCCGGCCACTTGGTGTGCAAGCCAAGCATGTCACTTGGTCATCAAGTACTTTACTTGGTGACAAAGTGGTAAATAATTAAGGAGGTGGAGAATTGGACCATTTGCCTTCATTTGGTTTTCTATAAATAGAAAGCTAGAGTTGAATTTTTGTTGTTTTACAAAGCTTGTCCAAATATAGTGAGAGAGAGAAAGAGCTAGAAACATTAAATCTTTCTACTTCCAAGCAAACCAATAGGCGTTTATCAAGAACGTGAATTACTTCAAAGGTAAATTCTTATAAACCGTAATCTTCATCTTTTTCGATTTCTTTCTTGTAGAAGAATCGTAGATGAGTGGAGTGTGTTTATTGAGGAGATATAAGGATGCCTATTAATGATTAAATCATTGATAGGTCATGACCAAATAGAAATCGTAAGTGTTTACATGAGTTAAAAACCATAAGCGTCTTGAACGTTAACTTTATTTATTAACGAACGTTTTGAAAACCGTTATAGCTAAGGGATGTGCCTATTGTTTGGTTAGGATGACTATGATGAATCAATGGAGTTTTCCTTGTGATTTGGCTTAGAGAACATTAGTAACGAAGTTATGGCAAATTGTACGGAAATAGACGTTAAGCATCGAAAAACGTAGAAAGCCGGATTAAAGGTCAAAAGTTGGCGTGGGACTTGAAAGCGTTGGTTTCAATGTCAACACGTGAGATAAGGTAATTAAGAGTCGTTGGCGAAAGAATCGTCGCATTAGACTTATAACGAAAAGCGAGTATTGACGGATGAAAACGTTAAGCGAGCGCTTAAAATGAACTTAAAGGTGAATTACGAGTTAACGAATTCGGAAATATGAAATTCTTATACGAACACGTAAAGGATGTAATTCCTGACTTGTAGGCTTTCGAATGGGTCAATTCGGATGTAAAACGAACAAATTAGGAAGCCGGGAGTTTCGCTAGGAAACCAAACTGTTTTGGCCATCTGGTGCACAGGTTTGGCACCGCAGTGCCAAACCTAGTGTTTTCTGCCATGCCGCAACGCCATGTATGGTTGAGAGAAAATGAAAACGTCTGGAGACTAGGTTTGTACATGATAGTTTATTACATGGACTCGCATGCATTACGAGTCCAGGAAAAACTCTCTGGAGAGTGTGCCATAACGCCACTAGAATACATAGGATCTTGCATGTGCATGACCCCGTGATGAAAAATGTTGACCAAGTTAGTTTTTGTTCCATTTTGAATGAAGACTTAAAGAAAAACAATGAATGTACTTAATGTACATGATAAGACTTAGCTTAAATCACTTATAAGGTGTTGATGTAAGAAGATCTAGTAAGGTTTAATAGAATGACGTTCAACGTTGTTAGTTAACCAATAATAATCGAATGTCGGTTAAGGACGTAAGAACGTTAATGAAATGTAACGAAGTATAGAAAGTTGAATCGACTTTAATAACGAAGTTAATTCAAATAAAACATAGAAGAGAAAGAAGTTGGTTAGAACCGTAAAGTTAGTTTATTTGATAACTAATTACAGTGTGCTATGTGAATGTATCATGTAGATCCTGTAAAGACTGAGAATAGTTGAATTATAAATTCGAAGACGCTTGAAGGCAAGTCTTTCTTAACGCTTGCCTAACCTTCGTGTTAGCCAAGTTTTTACGTGATGCATGATAAACAATGCATGAATGGTATTAAGGAAAGAGTCGATGCCTGTTTTATCTTGGCTAGACAAGTATTGAAGAATAGATTGAATTGTTTATAAGTTTGTTGATATAGAACTGTTAACGCTATCCTATGCCAAGTATTTGGTACGGATATAAAGGTAAGTTTGTCTAAGTATAAACAAAAGTATTTTTCATCGATTATTCGATGGGCACGCGAGGTTGCCAAATGTTGAACGTAAATACGTTTAACGTAAGAGTGTTGATCAACATAGAGTACAATAGGCTGATCACCTAGAAGTGCTCGTAAGTAAAGATGGGTGGATGACCTTAGTGCCGGATATCCTTTTCAAGTATGAAAACGAAAAGAGTATGTTCATGGTTTATTGACCGGTTCATCATTCCTAAGCTATTTTATATACTTTGGAATGGTTGTTATTATATGAGAAGTATTAGTCAAATGCTTCATAGATAATTGTTCAGTTATAGAATTAAAGCATGTATTTGTTGAGGTGATATTCATATGATTCGTTGTTAAGACTTGCTGAGCTAGTTATGCTCATTCTTGCTTGAACAATATGTTTACAGCTAAAACCGAACGAACTGAGAGTTCTAAGAGAGATAAAGGCAAGGCTAAGATGGACAATTAATAATCCTATAATAGACTAGTATATTTGTATGTAATATACTTATAAAGAACAATGAATGTATTCGGTTATGAACCTGGGAAAGGATTTATTACAAATGTAATACAAAGATAGTAATTACACTCATTTTGTTGTTATTTCAATGGAATGATTGTATGAAATGTAGTATCGTGGAGCACCATCATCGGGTTGGAAGATACTACGGATTTGGGGCGTCGTCGAGGTTGGTATCAAAGCATTAGGTTATAAAACTTAAGGGGAAAGAACCTTAGGCTAATAACCTCGTAGGAAAGGAAGAGTCAGAGGAAAGTTAACTTGAGTCAATTGAGTTAATAAGGTATTGAGAAACTTCGGTACCAAAAGATTTAAAAGATGGAAAGTAACCTAAATGGATTAAATGTGATTTGTGCTTATATTATTGTGTATTATGTACTAATCAATTTGTTATATGTTATTGTAGATGTCGGTTGATAGCTTGATGTATAGGGATATACATGTGATCGGTGAGAGTCAAGTGAGCAGAGTTGAGGGCGATACATGTGCTATAGCGAGACATACTGTAGTGATTCTAGAGGAGTTGAGAGCAGAAGAATATTACTCGGAGGAGGACTATTCTCGAGGAGACCATGGGGATAACATCATATTTGAATATGATGATTGATGTGGAGGATGACATGGAGGTGACATCGATTAATACGGTGATGCTGCCCCAGAGTCGACACCTCTGAGAGACTATGAGGGCAATGTACCTCTCGATGCTTGGCCAAGTAACGTGTAATTTGCACAATATGGTGCGACACGGAAGGAAGAGATCGATTGATCTCTATGGGGCAAAAAAGTCTGCAGAGAGTGGGACTATGAGATGAAACATGATGAGAAAGTGCTCATGGTGATGAGGCCCGGGACTATAAGAGCGAGGTCATAGAACTTAAGAAGCTGGTTGAAAAAGACCGGAAGATATACAGAATGTCATATATAAATGACGGTGCGCATACGAGGATTTCAAGCTTAAGATAGCTTGTTATTCTATTGAGTCGGGACATACTCGACATACTATAAAGTCGAGATATTGTGTCGATTACGGCGAACCGAAGCATGAGAATCTTTGTTAAGCGATCTTAGGAGTAGTATGGTAAATACTTTTTTGTGTAGTGACGTAAAACCCTCTTTTGTATAATTAAAGGGTAGTCTTTTTGTAAATCCCAATTTTTGTAGAAGTCAATCGTGGGATATATATGTACTAGCTTTTGGGCTATGGAAAGCAACTTGTAAATAGTTTTGAACTATAAAGAAGCATTTTAATATAAAAAAAGTTTTTATTTTAAATTGTTGTCTTTGTGTATGAGTTATTGTTCGAGTTATTTGTGACTAATAAAAAAGTAAGTAAATAAGTAATAACGGAACTTTATTTATTTAATCGAAATGCCATGAAGAAGAAAAGCGTAACGAAGAAGCGGAATCGCATAATGAGAGCGAGGGGTCCTAATAACCCAATCTGAGAGTTCGTTCGTTAATTTATTAGCAATTTGCATTTAACCAAGTTGGGGTAGGTAGAACCCGTAGGACCTAGGGTAGCCCGACGACTACTTTTAAGGAATTTAAGAGTGTAGGTCACACGAATTTAAGGGAACAATGGATGATGGAGGCCCGAGACATGGGTCGAGGAAATAGAGAAGGCGTTTGTTATTACAAAGCGTATCTCGAGGTGCAAAAAGACTTCTTTTGCGACCTATATGATGAAGGGGAAGCCAACTATTGGTGGGAGGCTCACCGGGGTGAAATTTGGAGCGGAAGGCTATTACATAGGAACAGTTTAAGAAGGTATTCTTGAGAACTATTTCCCTACTAGCATCTGAGGAAGAATGGAGATTAAGTTCTTAGAACTTAAGCAGGGGGACATGACTGTTCCCCAATATGCGGCCAAATTCAATGAATTGGCAAGGTTTTCTCCACACCAAGTGGACACGGATGAGAGGAAGGCTCGTAAGTTTGAGCAGGGTCTGAAACCCTGGCTCTATAGTAGGAAATCAGTTTTTCAGAGTGCTTCCTATGGGACCATTCTGGAGAAGGCGATAATAGTAGAGGGTGGTAGTGAGGCGTTGACCCAATACCACAAAGATAGAAAGAATAAGGGTAAGGAAGAGGGAGGAAATAAGGCAGAGGTTGCTAGTGGTAGTGGCAATATGCCTAAACAGAAGAATTTTAACCCTGGGAATAATGGGGCAAAACAAGGGGATCCTAAACGGAGGATGGAGGCATGTAAGACATGCGGTAAGACTCATCTGGGAGTCTATTTGAAGGGGAAGACCGGTTGTTATAACTGTGGACAGGAGGGTCATATATCTCAATTTGTCCTAATCTAAGAAAAGTCGGGGATGTTTTGTATGTGGGTCGGTGGGACCACATGGCAAGAAATTTCCCAAAAAAAAAAGGCGGAGGGTAGTAAGGGTTACGGTAGTGGTAATTTAGTCATTACTGGACCAACACCATCATTGGGTAGACCCTCAGCCTGAACATTTAATATAACGGTCCAAGATGCTATTGCATCAACGGATGTAGTAGCAGGTATCATTCCAGTCAACGAAATAAATGCTTACGTGCTATTTGACTCGGGTGCTACTTGTTCTTTTATAGCATGTGGATTTGCTCAACAATTGGGATTAAATCCTGAGAAGTTAGAAATACCTTTAGACATTAAGGTAACAAACGAGGAGATAATTCCCATTGAACATATTTATAGGAATTGTTTCGTAGATATCAGGGGTAATAGATTATCGGTAGATCTTTTACCAATAAGGTTAAGAGAATTCGATGTGATTCTCGGTATGGATTGGTTAATTAACCATAGAGCGATAATAGATTTTTATAGAAAGAGTGTAAACCTAAGGCTTCCTAAGAAACCTGAGGTGGTGTTTTATGGAAATAAATCGGGGGACGTTCTTGTTGTCTAACCATGACCTGAAGCTAGGAAGATGTTGAAGAAGGGGTGTAAGGGTTATACGTGTCGTGTGGTGGATACCCAAAGAGTGGGAACATCATTGGAACAGATAGAAGTGGTTCAAGAATTTGCGGATGTGTTTAGGAAGAGTTTACGGTATTATGAGATAGGGATGTAGAGTTTGTGATTGATTTGTTCTTTGGATATGGCACTAGTTTCAAAGGCACCATATAGGATGGCGCTTGAGTTGAGATGAAGGAGCTAATGGTTCGATTATAGGAGGCTGTTAGATAGGAAGTACATTCAATCGAGTGTGTCTCACGTAGAGCACCAGTATTGTTTGTAAAGAAAAAGGACGGATCGTTACGACTTTTTATTGACTATCGAGAGTTGAACAAGTTAATGATTAATAATAAATACCCATTGCCCAGGGTCGATGATCTATTAGATCAATTAAAAGGGGCGAGGTATTTTTCTAAAATAGATTTGTGCACAGGGTATCATCAACTGAAAGTGAAGAAGGAAGATATACCTAAGATGGCGTTCAGAACTCGTTATAGGCATTACGAGTTTTTGGTTATGTCGTTTGGGTTGTGAATCGCCGGTAGCATTCATGGATATGATGAACAGAGTGTTCAAACAGTATTTGGACAAGTTCGCCGTAGTGTTCATTGATGATATTCTAGTCTATTCTAAGATGCCAGAAGATCATGCTGAACATCTAAGAATAGTGTTGGAAACACTATAGAGGGAGAAGTTGTATGCGAAATTCATTAAGTGTGAATTTTGGCTCGAACGAGTGCAGTTTCTAGGACATGTTATAGACAAAGATGGCATATCCGTAGATCCAGCGAAAGTGGAAGCGGTGAATGAGTGGGAGCAACCGAAAATGCCAACCGAGGTTAGGAGTTTTTTGGGGTTAGCGGGATACTATAGAAGGTTCATTCAGGACTTTTCTAAATTAGCTACTCCGTTGACAAATCTGACAAGGAAGTCGGTGAAGTACGAGTGGACAAAAAAGTGTGAGCGTAGTTTTCAAGAACTAAAAAGGAGGTTGAGTGAGGCACCTGTATTATCTTTACCAGATGATACGGGGAATTTTGTAGTTTATAGCGATGCTTTGCATAGAGGACAAGGTTGCGTGCTTATGCAGTATGGCAAGGTCATTGCGTATGCGTTACATCAGTTAAAGGATTATGAGAAAGTCTATCCTACTCATGACCTAGAACTGGCAGCTGTAGTGTTTGCTTTAAAAATATGGAGACATTATTTATACGGGGAGAAGTGTGAGATATACACGGACCACAAAAGTCTGAAATATATCTTCATATAGAAGAAGTTGAACATGAGGCAGAGAAGGTGGTTAGAATAGATAAAAGATTATGATTGTGATATCTTATATCATCCGGGGAAGGCGAATGTAGTAGCCGATACGTTAAGTCGGAAGGGTAGAGAAAAAGGCATCGATGTTAACGACTCGGGAATGAGTTGATAACGGAGATGGCCAGGATGGAATTAGAAGTTAAGTTGCCAAGTGAAATAGCAGAGATGTTATTTTCAATAGAGACTCGACCAACGATAGTGGAACGGGTTAAGGAGGTACATATAAGTACTGAAGAATGTGATCGTGTGGAAAAGATAGTGAAGGATGATGTGAAGACTAAGTATAACCTTGATAAGGAAGGTTTACTTCATTTTGAAGGAAGAATTTGGGTTCCAAATAATTTTGAGTTGAAAGAAGATATTATGTGCGAGGCCCATAGTTTGAGGTACTCGATACATCCTGGTAGTACTAAGATGTATCAAGACCTTCGTCAGAACTTTTGGTGGCCGAACATGAAGAGGGAGATTGCAGAATATGTTAGTAAGTGTTTAACTTGTCGAGGAAAGTTAAATTTGAACACCAAAGACCAAAGTGGATTGATACAACCATTAGAGATTCAGGAGTGGAAATGGGAGCATATCACCATGGACTTTGTGGTGGGACTTCCAATGACGAGAAAAGGATACGACGCTATTTGGGTAATAGTGGATCGGTTAACTAAATCAGCTCATTTTCTACCAATAGGAGTTAGGTATAACCTAGAGCGATTAGCTAAGCTTTATGTTAAGGAAATCATTTCGGACATGGAGTACTGTTTGATTGTGTCCGATCGTGATCCACGATTCACGTCGAACTTTTGGAGGAGTTTGCAAGAGCAAATGGGATCGCATTTGAGATTGAGTACGGCGTATCATCCACAGATGGATGGACAAAGCGAATGGATAATCCAAACGCTAGAAGATATGTTAAGATCTTGCGTTATGGATTTCAAGGGGAGTTGGGACGAGCATCTACCTTTGGTAGAATTCGCTTACAACAATAGTTTTCACACTAGTATAGGCATGCCGCCTTATGAAGCGTTGTGTGGAAGAAAGTGCAGAACACCACTTTATTGGGATGAAGTAGGTGAACGTCGAATGTTGGGACCTAAGATGGTACAACAAACGGTAGATATGGTAAAGCTGATAAGAGCTCGATTACTAGCGGCTCAAGATAGACAATGGAAGTATGCAGATCCTCATCGAGAGAAGAGGGAGTTTGAAGTAGGTTCATATGTTTTTCTAAAAGTATCGCCTTGGAAAGGGAAGATACGTTTTGGAAAGAAAGGGAAGTTAAGTCCAAGGTTTGTAGGACCTTTTGAGATTTTAAGAAGGATAGGGGAAGTAGCTTATGAAGTAGCCTTACCTCCAGAAATGGAAAGAATACACAATGTGTTTCACGTGTTTGTGTTGCGTCCTTATAAACCGGACTACAAGCACGTAATAGAATATGAATCTATTCATGTAGAAAAAGACTTAACTTATGAAGAGATTCCGATTCAACTTATTGATAGGAAGGAACAAGTATTGAGAAATAAAGTAATACCTTCAGTAAAGGTAATTTGGAGTAACCACGATGCTGAAGAAGTAACGTGGGAGCTCGAAAGTAAAATGAAGGAAAATTTTCCTCATTTGTTTATGTAAGAATAGCGAGATTCTGGGGACAGAATCCTTATAAGGAAGGAAGAATGTAACGCCTGAGAATTTCGAATTTTCAATGAATTAAATTTTTATTTGATTATGTGGATTAAATGTATTTAATTGAGTAATTATGTGAGTACGATGTTCGAAGGTTGTTTTATGACCTAGAATGTGCAGATGTGGTTAGTATTATGGCTTTGTGCTAGAATTAATTGTTGTGAATTATCAAGATGAAAACGAAGGTTTTCTGAGAATGTTTGCGTAAAAACACTATTCATTCGATTTCGTTCAGAGCTAGGGTTTGATATTCTAAGAAACGTATAATGATAGAATACGAAGATAGTATGGAATATTCGATAATAATTCCGTTATGGCAAACGAAGTTTATGCATGCGGACTTAAAACCTAAGGGTTGAGTATATTGATTTTCGAGAAGGAAATGAAACGTGTGAAAGTAATTTCGTTAGGGTTAAGGCATGTGTTATACAATTAAGATACTATTTAGTATCTATGTATAATATGATGAGTTAATACAAAGTACAATACGACTATCTTACTAGTGTTATACGGAAAGAATACGTGAATTATACGTAGGGAATACGAGCTGTATTCTAGAATTTAGTTAAGACTTAATGTTAATTCATTTGGGTTGGATTATGTTTAGTCTAATCAATTGAATGAGCAAGCCCAATGGATTAAGTGATAAGCCCAAGTCGAGGCCCGATATTAGATTGGTTAAGCCCAATGCAAGAAAAATCGAGCAAGTGGATCGAGCCAGGTGGGTCATTGAATGGGTAAAACCCATGGGGCAACCCATGGGGATGACCCATGGGCATATGTGACGGCCACTTGGTGTCAAGCCAAGCATATCACTTGGTCACCAAGTACTTTACTTGGTGACAAAGTGGTAAATAAATAAGGAGGTGGAGAATTGGACCATTTTGCCCTCATTTGGTTTTCTATAAATGTAGAAAGCTAGAGTTGGATTTTTGTTGTTTTACAAAGCTTGTCCAAATATAGTGAGAGAGAGAGAAAGAGCTAGAAACATTAAATCCTTCTACTTCCAAGCAAACCGATAGGCGTTTATCAAGAGCGTGAATTACTTCAAAGGTAAATTCTTATAAGCGTAATCTTCATCTTTTTCGATTTCTTTCTCGTAGAAGAATCGTAGATGAGTGGAGTGTGTTTATTGAGGAGATATAAGGATGCCTATTAATGATTAAATCATTGATAGGTCATGACCAAATAGAAATTGTAAGTGTTTACATGAGTTAAAAACCATAAGCGTCTTGAACGTTAACTTAGTTATTAACGAACGTTTTGAAAACCGTTAAAGCTAAGGGATGTGCCTATTGTTTGGTTAGGATGACTATGATGAATCAATGGAGTTTTCCATGTGATTTGGCTTAGAGAACATTAGTAACGAAGTTATGGTGAATTATACGAAAATAGACATTAAACGTCAAAAACATAGAAAGCCCGGATTAAAGGTCAAAAGTTGACGTGGGACTTGAAAACGTTGGTTTCCAATGTCAACACGTGAGATAAGGTAATTAAGAGTCGTTGGCGAAAGAATCGTCGCATTCCGACTTATAACGAAGAAAACGAGTATTGGATGGATGAAAGCGTTAAGCGAGCGGCAAAAATGAACTTAAAGGTGAATTTTGAGTGAACGAATTCGAAAATATGAAATTCTTATACGAACACGTAAAGGATGTAATTCCTGACTTGTAGGCTTTCGAATGGGTTAATTCGGATGTAAAACAAACAAATTAGGAAGTCGGGAGTTTCGTTAGGAAACCAAACTTTTTTGGCCAATGGGTGCATTGAGTTGTTAGCATGACACCAAACCCAGTGTT
Organism: Panax quinquefolius; assembly: GCA_020205615.1. Classification (NCBI taxonomy): domain Eukaryota; kingdom Viridiplantae; phylum Streptophyta; class Magnoliopsida; order Apiales; family Araliaceae; genus Panax; species Panax quinquefolius. The sequence goes on along the minus strand of CM035167.1, from coordinate 84,153,391 downwards.
TTTACACCATCTGCATGGCGCCATGTATGGTGAGAGAAAATGAAAAGCGTCGGAGACTCGCGCTTGCGCATCGAGAGTTTGTCATGGACTTCATGTATGCACCACCGAAGTCAGGCAAAACTCTCTGAGAGAGTGTGCCATGTATACTAGAATACATAGGATCTGCATTGCATATTGCCGTGATGAAAAATGTTGACCAAGTTAGTTTTGTTCCATTTTGAATGAAGACTTAAAGCAAGACAATGAAGGTACTTAATGTACATGATAAGACTTACCTTAAATCACTTATAAGGTGTTGATGTAAGAAGATCTAGTAAGGTTTAATAGAAATTAAGCGAAGAACATAAAAAGGCGTAATAAGTGAACCATGAATGGCGTTCAACGTTGTTAGTTAACCAATAATAATCGAATGTCGGTTAAGGGCGTAAGAACGTTAATGAAATGTAACGAAGTATAGAAAGTTGAATCGACTTTAATAACGAAGTTAATTTGAATAAAACATAGAAGAAAAGAAGTTGGTTAGAGCTAGTAAAGTTAGTTTATTTGATAACTAATTACGATTGTGCTATGTGAATGTATCATGTAGATCTGTAAAGGCGAGAATAGTTGAATTATAAATTGAAAGGCGGCTTGAAGGCAAAGTCTTTCTTAACGCTTGCCTAACCTTCGTGTTAGCCAAGTTTTTTACGTGATGCATGATAAACAATGCATGAATGGTATTAAGGAAAGAGTCGATACTGTTTTATCTGGCTAGACAAGTATTGAAGAATAGATTGAATTGTTTACAAGTTTGTTGATATAGAAGCATAACGCTATATCTATGCATGCGAGTATTTGATACGGATGTAAAGGTAAGTTTGTCATGTACAAACAAAAGTATTTTCATCGATTATTCGATGGGAGCGCTTGAGGTTGCCAAATGTTGAGCGTAAATATCGTTTAACGTAAGAGTGTTGATCAACATAGAGTACAATAGTTTGATCACCTAGAAGTGCTCGTAAGTAAAGACGGGTGGATGGCCTTAGTGCTGGATATCTTTCAAGTATGAAAATGAAAAGAGTATGTTCATGGTCTATTGACTGGTTCATCATTCCTAAGCTATTTTATATACTGTGGAATGGTTTTTATGATATGAGAAGTATTAGTCAAATGCTTCATAGATAAGTGTTCAGTTATAGAATTAAAGCTTATATTTGTTGAGGTGAAATTCATATGATTCGTTGTTAAGACTTGCTGAGCTAGTTGTGCTCATTCTTGCTTGAACCATATGTTTTACTAAAGTTAAAATCTAACCGAGAGTTCTAAAGAGATAAAGGCAAGGCTAAGATGGACAATTAATAAATCTGTAATGAGAGTTCTAAATATATATGAAGAACAACAAATGGCTTAAGATGGATTTATTACAAATTAATACAAAGATAGTAATAATAGATTTATTTTGTATATTTTGGAATGATTGTATGAAATATACTTATGTTGGAAGATACAACGAATGTATTAGGTTATGAACACTCTTGGGAAAAAGGATTTATTAGGGGTGAAATGTAATCTAAAGATAGTAATTACACTCATTTTGTTGTTATTTCGATGGAATGATTGTATGAAATGTAGTATAGTGCGTGGAGCACCGAATCGGGTTGGAAGATGAAAGCGGAAATGCCGTTCCTTCCTTTCTCGACAACAATTGTGGAAATTCCTTCCCCATTCTTAGAGCCATTAATATTTTGACAACTTACAGGATTGAGCGAAATTCCCTTAGATTGATCTTGGTTGTCAATGATCTTCTTCAAAACCAAGTCATGTTGTTTAAACTGCCGTAGCCAGACTTTTTTGTTGTAGGATCTGGCGATCCTTTTCTGTAGAGCCCCCAAATCCGGGTACTTGAAACCCGAACTCGGTGATTTACGATACCATTTCTATGAGCGGAATAATACTAATAATAATAACAATAATATAAATATCAAACTTAATTTACATAATTATCAGAGTCTAGCTCCCAAGTACATAACCTTTATTACATTCATTACATATCATGATAGATAATATATATATCACTGTCTTAATAGTCTCAAACTATTACATAGAATACCACAAATCTTATTTGGTTAGCTTTCCTTTTACTTTGTTTCTGCAAGAGCTTTCTGGTTCTTCACAGTTAGCTGAAAACATTTAAATTAAGCAAGGATGAGCATTTGAGTGCCCAGCAAGTAATAGCAATTATATATATATATATATATATATAAGTTGAAAGAATTTAAATGTTTTCTTTATACTACCCTTCTACAACGATTCAACAGTTGTGAAGTAATCTGTACTAATGATAATAATATATCAATTCTATACCAAATCTTTGAAACTACGTACTGACTATAAATAGGGTTTAGGTGACATGCTATAAATATTGTTTTCAATTTTAAATGGGTTAAGCATGAAATTCATCATGCAAAACTGGTTATAACTTACAGACACGGGGGTGATCAAATTATGCCTGTATTGATCAATACTACATGATAGAACGAGGGTATCGTTCACTCTGTCCGCCTTGGGCGCATAAAAGTTTTCCCATGTATGTAAGACCCCAATTTTTTGAATAAAGATTAAATTTTCTCCAAATATATTTTTGAATATTATGGTGTGGATTTGATATAATGTTATAGTTGTGGGTAATATTTATAAATTTTGCAAAGTACGCAAGTTGTTATATAATATTCGATTGGTTGGGGAATTTTCATTTTAACAGGGAATTTTCGTTCAACGACACAATCATTGGTGGACTCCCACAACGGAATTATTGTCGGATTGAGAAAACGACAAAAATACTTTATGAAAATTACGGCGGATGTTTTACCGTTAACTGTTGAAACACCCGGTGTTAAAAAAAGAATGTCTGGCGTGGTTGCATAGTAGCTACACGGTATTGATTATTGATGCTTACGTGAGAAGTCACTTTCAGTTATACTCAATTATTACACTGATAATTCACGCATCATATCTATCATATTATTGATTCAATTATTGTCACAAAGTATCATCCGCATATAAATGTTTTTTTATTAAATCAATACTTGAGGCGACAAAGTTATTCATATTATAAATTGTAATATTTACAATGTCTAGAAGTTCATCGAGAGAGGTTTGGTCACCTAATTGGCATGATAGAGAGAAATCCTTATTGGAAAGCCCCCTCTTTCCTGGGGACGAACTGGTTGATAAATATTGTGAGTTATAATATTAATGGTGAATGTTGTTCAGAGTTGAATTTGGAGATGCGGACGTGATATTTGAGTCTGGAATGACGAAATTAGTAAAAATAGTCTGTAAATACAAAATTTTATGGGATTCACTATTTGGTCAAAAAGTCAACAGTTGACTTTTTTGGAAAAAGTCAAACTTTGAAATTTCAAAATTTATATTTTTGATAAAAATAGTTTCATTATGTTGGAATTGTTTGTGCTAATGAAAATCGACATTTATTCCTATGATAATTGATGTCTAGGGCTTATATTGATAAATCGGGTAATTTATCTGATAAATGAGCAATTAATTGCTACTAATTCACATACTAATATAACTATTTGTTCACATATGTGTACTATTGAATCACATTATTTACTATTAGGGGAGTTGGTGCAAGATTGATAATACTTGCATGACTAAGTTAAAAATGGAGGTATAGATGGAGGTACCATACTGTAATTCGTATTTTTCACATGATTATACTATTGATTCACATAATTGAACTACTGATTCACATTATTTACTATTAGGGGAGTTGGTGAAAGATTGATTATACTTGTAGGACTAAATTAAATATGAAAGAAAAGTTGGATGTATTGTACTGTAATTTTTAGAGCCCCAAAACGTGCAATTATCGAAACTATATTTTTCTATAAATAGAAGCTCATTCTTCCTTCATTTCTCACCAATTCACAAAAGCTTTAGAGCGATTATTATAGAGAGAAATTATAGAAAGAAGAAGAGAAGTCTGCTACCTCATTATTCCAGTATCCAATTTTTCTAAGGTAGGGAGTATTATTTCTTTCTGATCCATGAAGAGAACTTCTGTTATTCCATTATTTATTATTTGTTGGAATAACCTGTATACGCGAGCTACCCTATACTTGGTGAAATTCTTCTATTGTTCCATTCTTTATCATTCTGTTGGAACATCACATGCATGCGTTCTACTGTGGGACCTAGTTCCATCTTTATTATTACATTGAATATCATATCCGTGTGTTTTATGGGACCTTATTCCATCTTTTTATTATTCTCGTTGGAATATCACATGCGTGTGTTTTACGGGATAATCGAACCGATTAATCTTTATTATTACATTGGAATATCACATGCAATGTGCTTTACACCGGACCTGATTCCGTTATTTATTATTCTGTTGGAATAACCTGCCTGTGCGGTCTATCACATGCCTGGTGAATTCTTTTGTTATTCCATTCCTTATTATACTCAGTTGGTTATAGTTTTGACTTGTATACTCCATGAAATTAGTGGAATATCCTTGATATTTACGCTTCATCCAGTATCTTTTCATGGAAATATTCTTCTGAGCATTCTTGAATTTTACTCTAGAAAGTAGTATCATGTTGACAATTTGGACGTTATTAGTTCCTGGATAAATTAATTCTTGAACTTGTTTTATTGAATTCTTATATCATTGTCATCATCCTCATATTTATATTTTGTTGAAATTCATCTGTGGCCTATAGTGCATAGATGGACTTGGTATGATTATGACCAGGGATTATTCGGTGTAATCATGACCATAATGTTACAAATGATGTGGAAAAAGTCCTCCTTGGCCCGTAAAGCATTGATGGACAGTTGTTGGCATGATCATGACCATTATTGAATACACAAATATTCTTGGCCCGTAGTGCATAGATAATTGTGGTTGTGATACTAAAGAATATCATTGGCCGTAGTGCATGAGTGATTCGATGATGTGGATTATTTATTAAGCTGAGTCCCAACGATAAAAGTGATGAAAAACCTTCTAAATCATAAAAGATAGTAGATTTTATTCTCTACTTGACTCTTTTAATGGATTTCTTGTTCCACTGTAGTTAAACTTGATGGTTGTTATATTGTATCAGTTTAACACTGTTGAAGGCTAACGATAATATATTCTGCATTATCTTAGTCATAATATTTCCTACTGGGCTAGTTGAGCTCACCCTTTTACTTTTATTGTTCTCTTTAGGAAATGAGAACGTAGCAGGGACTAGTCTGGAAACGGAGTGACGGACCAGATGATAGCATTAGTAGTCCTCACTATTCAGTGAAATAGTGGAAAATAAATGTAATAATATTAAATTTGAGTTTGAATATTGTCTAGACAACAATATTTGTATTAAAACTCACAGCTTATGTTTTGTCGTACTTTACACGACAGTTGTATAATTAAGTTGTATTTATATTCTGTACCATGTATTTGACGACTCAGAATAGGTGATGTATACCTATTTTGGGGGCGTCACAGTTGGTATCAAAGCTTAGGGATATGATCCCTAGCTAAGATGTGAGACTAGAACTAGGAGGGGAGAGACGGGGAATTCCTTCGCTAGTATGACCTACCTAAGTTTATTTGGAATTTAATTGTTTGGTCAGAGTATATGGATAATATGTTGCATGTCCATTAACCCTTGTTTTGTGGCAGTATTTGAAAATGGCATTTGAGAATATTGAGAATAGCAATGGAGCACAAGAGACTGTTGAGTCTCCACAAATCAACAATCAGAATAATGTGCATCAGGAAGGCGACAATCCTCATGCAACAACAACACTGACCAAATGATGAACGATGGAATGTTCAGAGGCTTTATGCAATTCATGCAACATCAGGCGAGAGCAGCTCCTGTCCAAAATGTAGGTGGAAACACTGGAAACTCTCGGACGGTTATCGCTAAATGATTCGAGGAGCCTGGGACCACAGGGAGTTTATTGGAGAGCCAAAACCACTTAAGGCGGAAGCATGGATAAAGTAGATCACCAAGATATTTGATGTCTTGGGATGCTCCGAGGAGCAAAAGGTTCCCTTCGCCACCTTCATGTTGCGTGAAGAGGCAGATTACTGGTGGGAATCTATAAAACATACCCAGCCTGACGCACTCAAGATGTCTTGGAAGAAGTTCCAAGAGCTATTCAACGACAAGTACTTTCCCGAAAGTATTCGTCACATGAAAGAGGTGGAGTTTATCAAGTTGGAACAAAACAATATGACCGTGTCGCAATACGAGGCTAAATTTGCAGAGTTATCCCGGTTTACATCCCATTTGGTCGATAATGAGGAGCGAATGACACAAATGTTTTTAAGAGGTTTGAAACCGGAGATACGTCAATATCTTATTTCACATAAACTGTGTTTGTACTCAGATGTTGTAAATAGGGCTCAATTATTGAGCGTAGTGATAGTCAAGTCGCAACCAAGAGAAAGCGGTATGATGAAGATGAAAATACCAGTGGTAATAGTCATCAAAGCGGTGACAACAAACGTGGAGGGAATCAACATGCCAGAAATGGTAACTACTTCGGTGGTAATCATGGCCAAGACAGTAAAAATGGACATTTCAAGAAAAGGAGATTCAACAATGATGGAAAGACTTCAGCACCAGAAACCGTGGTTAAGGAAGGAGAACGACCACCTATCATATGCTTCAAATGCGGAGGGGAGGGACATATCAGTCCAAATTGCGCGATGCCATCCAAAGCGTGTTATAATTGTGGAAGAGAATGTCACCTAGCCCGATTTTGTCATTCACCGAAGACAAGTTCAACTAGGATGGTGGCACCAAAGGCCGTCCCAGAAAAGTCAAAGCCGGTAGTGCAAGGTAGAGCGTTTGTTGTGACCTCCCAGAAAGCAAGAAACCTGAACGAGGTCATCACGGGTAAGCTTATCATAAACTCTAGCAAAGTCTATACCTTATTTGATACCGGTTCTACCCATTCTTTTATTTCTCCTACTTGCGCTCAATGATTAAATTTGACTCCGAAGAAATTAGACTTTGACTTATCTGTTGAAACTCCATTAGGAGAAACCTTCATTACATCCACTGTTTATAAGTCTTATTTGATTCAAATCGGTAACCGCACGTTACCTGTCGATCTTATCTCCTTAAAAATACTTGCATTTGACGTGATTCTAGGGATTGATTGGTTAACTACTCATCATGCTAAAATTGATTGTTTTCATAAGGTTATTAGCTTTCATATTACTAATAAACCTATTATGCGAATTCAAGCGACCAAACCATTAAAATCAATCACGGTCATCTCAAGCCATAAAGCTATTCGTTTATTAAAAAACGGATGTCAAGCTTTCTTAGCTCATGTCACGGATTTAAAAAAAATACGTCAGATTTGAAGGATATTTCTATTGTTAATAAATTTCCTGACGTATTCCCTGAAGAATTTCCTGGCCTACCCCCAGAGCGTGAAGTTGAATTTTGTATCGACCTTGAATCCGGTACAAAACCCATTTCCAAAGCCCCATATCGAATGGCTCCTATTGAACTTCAGGAGTTAAAGACCCAATTGCAGTAATTGTTAGACATTTGTTTCATTCGTCCTAGTACATCTCCTTGGGGTGTTCCTGTTCTATTCGCAAAGAAGAAAGATGGGAGTATGCGACTTTGTATTGATTATCGGGAGTTGAATCATGTCACCATCAAAATAAATTTTCATTGCCACGTATTGATGACTGTTTGATCGATTATAAGGAGCACAATTTTTTCAAAGATCGATCTTCGATTCGGATATCATCATTTGAAGGTTAAAAGCGAGGATATTCCAAAGACGCCTTCGTAACCTGAATGCGGGCATTATGAATTCATAGTCATGTCTTTTGGATTGAATAATGCTCCTACGCCTTCATGGATATGATGAACAAAGTATTGAGGAATATTTGGATCATTTTGTAGTCGTCTTTATTGATGACATCCTCATATATTCCAAAAGCCGTGAACATCATGAGCAACACTTGAGGCTGATACTCCAAAAGCTTCGTGAAAATAAGCTATATGCCAAGTTGAAGAAATGCGAGTTCTGGCTTGAGGAAGTTGCATTCCTTGGGCATGTGATATCAAGTCATGGAATATATGTTGACCCAAAGAAAGATTGAAGCTATTCAAAGTGGGAGCAACCTAAATCGATGGATCAAGCACGTAGCTTTCTCGGGTTAGCTGGTTATTATCGGAGATTCGTGGAAGGATTTTCTCGAATCGCTACTCCATTAACTCAGCTGACTCAAAAAGATATAAAGTTCAGTTGGAGTGAGGAATGTGAGAAGTGTTTTCAAGAACTCAAGAGGAGACTCATTTCAGCACCTGTTCTGATAATACCATCTGGCTCGGAGGGATTTGTCATCTACAGTGATGCTTCAGGCAAAGGGTTAGGATGTGTTCTCATGCAACATGGGAAAGTTATAGCCTATGCCTCATGACAACTCAAAGAATATGAGAGGAATTACCCTACTCATGATCTAGAGTTGGCAGCTGTCGTTTTTGCGCTTAAGATTTGGAGGCATTACCTGTATGGAGAGAAGGTGGAGATCTACACGGATCATAAATGCCTCAAATATTTCTTCACCCTAAAGGAACTCAACATGCGACAACGACGTTGGTTTGAACTATTGAAAGATTATGATCATACCATCCAATACCATCATGGAAAAGCGAACGTGGTAGCTGATGCACTGAGTAGAAGATCATATGCGTGTACGAGTGCAATATTGTCAACGCAAAGGCCCATTTTGTATGACTTGCAAAGGATGGAGTTAGAGATAAAGACTCCAGGGACCTACATGATGATGGAAAACAGACGAGTAGAATCGACTTTAATCGATAAAGTTAAAGCTGCTCAAGCTACAGACCTGGAGCTAATGCATATGAAGAAGAAAGTGCAAGAAGGTGCTATGCCGGAAGCAAGAATCGATGAAGAAGGAATACTTTGAGTCAACTCCAGACTTTGTGTTCCTAACAACCCTGATTTAAAGTATAAAATTATGATGGAGGCGCACAACACACCGTTTGCAATCCATCCTGGGAGTACCAAAATGTATCGTGATCTTCGACATATATTTTAGTGGAGCAATATGAAGAGAGAGATAGCAGAGTTTATCTCATGGTGTTTAACTTGTCAACGAGTCAAGGCGGAGCATCAAGTACCAAAAGGTCCATTGCAACCACTTGAAATTCCAGAATGGAAGTGGGAACACATTACTATGGCTTGTGTTACTGGTCTTCCCAAGGTTTCTCAAGGCATAGATGCAATTTGGGTCATTGTTGATAGATTAACCAAGTCTGCTCATTTCCTACCTATACGAGAAACTTATACACTTGAACGTCTTGCTCGTATGTACATAAACGAGATTGTAAGACTTCATGGTATGCTAGTATCCATAGTTTCTGATCGAGACCCAAGATTCACTTCAAGATTTTGGGTTAGTTTGCAAAAAGCTATGGGCATAGATTTACGATTTAGCTCGGCATATCATCCTTAGACGGACGGGCAGTCGGAGAGGACCATTCAAACTCTTGAAGATCTATTAAGACTCTGTGTCCTTGACTTCAAGGGAAGTTGGGATAAGTTCCTACCATTGGTGGAGTTTTCCTACAATAACAGTTATCAAGCAAGTATTGGCCTGGCTCCATTTGAGGCGCTGTATGGAAGAAAGTGTCGTTCTCCAGTATGCTGGGATGAGGTGGGTGAAGCAACGTTGTTGGGACCGGAGTTGGTGTGTATGACTATAAAAAAGATACAAACGATCCGACAACGTATAAAAACCTCACAAGATCGATAAAAGAGTTATGCTGATCTTCATCGAAAGGACATAGAATTCGATATTGGAGATCATGTGTTGTTACGTGTTGCTCTATGGAAAGGAGTTACAAGATTTGGAAAGAGAGGAAAGCTCAACCCTCGATTCATTGGCCCATTTTTAATCATCGATCGAGTAGGAACTGTGGCGTATAGACTCGCTTTTCCGCCAAGTATGTCTCGTGTTCATAACATTTTTCACATATCTATGTTACATAAATATGTGAAAGATCCGAACCACATTATTGAATTAGAACCAGACGAGATAGAGGAAGATTTAACGTATGAAGAGTTACCTGTTAAAATCTTGGATAAAAAGGATCATATTCTATGCTCCAAGGTTATACCTCAAGTCAAAGTTTTATAGAGAAACCACGATGTGGAAGAAATGACCCTGGAGTTAGAATCTGAGATGCAATCAAGATATCCTTACCTCTTCGACATACCAGGTACGCACCCTAATTTCGAGGACGAAATTTCATAAGAAGGGGAGGTTGTAAGACCCCAATTTTTTGAATAAAGATTAAATTTTCTCGAAATATATTTTTGAATATTATGGTGTGGATTTGATATAATGTTATAGTTGTGGGTAATATTTACAAATTTTGCAAAGAAACGCATGAAGTTGTTATATAATATTCGATTGGTGGGGAATATTTATTTTAATAGGAATATTAAATGACAATGCAAGACACATGATCATTGTTGAAACACCGGTGTTAAAAAATGCGATGTCTGCGTGGTTACATAGTAGCACACGGTATTGATTATTGATGCTTACGTGAGAAGTCACTCGATTTATACACAATTATTGCTACGATAATTACTCGCATCATATCTATCATATTATTGATTCAATTATTGTCACAAGATCATCCTGATAAAATGTTTTTTTATTAAATCAATACTTGAGGCGACAAAGTTATTCATATTATAAATTGTAATATTTACAATGTCTAGAAGTTTGTCGAGGAAAGGTTTGGTCACCTAATTCAATTGCGCTTGATAGGGAGAAATCCTTATCGGAAAGCCCCCTCTTTCCTAGGAACGACCTAGTTGATAAATATTATGAGTTATAATATTAATGATGAATGTTGTTCGGAGTTGAATTTGGAGACGCGGAAGTGATATTTGAGTCCGGAACGACGAAATTAGTAAAAATAGTCTATAAACACAAAAATTTTCGGGATTAACTATTTGGTTAAAAAGTCAACAATTGTCATTTTTGGAAAAAGTCAAACTTTGAAATTTCAAAATTTATATTTTTGATAAAAATAGTTTTTTTATGTTGGAATTATTTGTGTTAGTGAAAATCGACATTTATTCCGATGATAATTGATGTCTAGGGGTTATATTGACAAATCGGGTAATTTATCAGATAAATGAGCAATTAATTGCTACTAATTCACATGCTTATATAACTATTTGTTCATATATGTGTACTATTGAATCACATTATTTACTATTAGGAAAGTTGGTGCAAGATTGATAATATTTGCATGACTAAGTTAAAAATGGAGGTACCATACTGTAATTCATATTTTTCACATGATTATACTATTGATTCACATAATTGAACTATTGATTCACATTATTTATTATTAGGGGAGTTGGTGCAAGATTGATAATACTTGCAGGACTAAATTAAAAATGAAAGAAAAGTTGGAGGTATTGTACTGTAATTTTTCGAGCCCCAAAACGTGCAATTATCGAAACTATATTTTTCTATAAATAGAAGCTCATTCTTCCTTCATTTCTCACCAATTCACAAAAGCTTTAGAGCGATTATTAAAGAGAGAAATTATAGAAAGAAGAAGAGAAGTCTACTACCTCACTATTCCAGTATCCATATTTTTTAAGGTAGGGAGTATTATTTCTTTCTTATCCATGAAGAGAACTTCTGTTATTCCATTCTTTATTATTTTGTTGGAATAACCAGTATACGCGGACTACCCTATACTTGGCGAAATTCTTCTATTGTTCCATTCTTTATCATTACATTGGAACATCACATGCATGTGTTCTCTACGTGGGACTGGGTTAAAATCTTTATTATTTTGTTGGAATATCACATGCATGCGTTTCACGCCATACCGATTCCGTCTTTATTATTCTCATTGAATATCATGTATGCATGCATTTTACATGGGACCGATTCCGACTTTATTATTCTGTTGGAATATCTCATACATGGGGTTTCTGTGGGACTGATTCCGTTATTTATTATTCATTGGAAGAAACACTCGCCTGTGGTCTATCGCATGCCTGGTGATTTCTTTTATTATTTCATTCCTTATTATACTCAGTTGGTTATAGTTTTGACTTCTATACTCCATGAAATTAGTGGAATATCCTTGATATTTGCGCTTCATCCAGTATCTTTTCATGGAAATATTCTTCTGGGCATTCTTGAATTTTACTCTAGAAAGAAGTATCATGTTGACAATTTGGACGTTATTAGTTCCTGGATAAATTAATTCTTGAACTTGTTTTATTGAATTCTTATATCATTGTCATTATCCTCATTTTTATATTTTGTTGAAAGTCATCTGTGGCCTATAGTGCATAGATGGACTTGGTATGATTATGACCAAGGATTATTCGGTGTAATCATGACCATAATGTTACAAATGATATGGAAAAAGTCCTCATTGGTCTGTAGAGCATTGATGGACAGTTGTTGGCATGCTCATGACCATTATTGAATACACAAATATTCTTGGCCCGTAGTGCATGGATAATTGTGGTCGTGATACTAAAGAATATCCTTGGCCGTAGTGCAGGGGTGATTCGATGATGTGGATTATTTATTAAGCTGAGTTCCAGCGATAAAACTGATGAAAAACCTTCTAAATCATAAAAGATAGTAGATTTTATTCTATACTTGACTCTTTTAATGGATTGCTTGTTCCGCTGCAGTTAAACTTGATGGTTGTTATATTGTATCAGTTTAACATTTATTGAAAGCTAACGATAATATATTTCGCATTATCTTAGTTATAATATTTTCTCATTGGGCTAGTTAAGATCACCCTTTTACTTTTATTGTTCTCTTCGTGAAATGAGAACGAAAGCGGGGACTAGTCTGGGAAAGAGTGATGAGGACGGATGATAGCATTATTAGTCCTCACTCTTCAGTGAAATAGTGGAAAATAAATGTAATAATATTGAATTTGAGTTTAAATATTGTCTAGACGACAATATTTGTATTAAAACTCACAGCTTATGTTTTGTCGTACTTTACACGACAGTTGTATAATTAAGTTGTATTTATATTCTGTACCATATATTTGACGACTCAGAATATGTGATGTATACCTATTTTGGGGGCGTCACAGTGTAGGGATGTTCATACTTGTCTGGGTTCCAAATTAAAGGTTTTATCTTGTTCAACAATAATCTATAATTCAACATATATGTATACGGGTAATTAACAAAGGTATATCAACATGTGATTAAATACAATGATTATCCAAGTGGGGACACTTGTATAACCATTTATAGAAATTAACGAACAGAATATATATATCTGAATTACCATATACTAACATGTTGATAATCAATGAGCGTATATAATATAGGGTTAATAATCTGTACAGTAATATTATAGTTTAGAAACATTCTTACTCATGTCCATTGCATAAAGAAAATGCAAAGGTAAGATACTTGCTTGATGCGCTGCTTACAATTTGCAATTTAGATTTATCATTTATGTCATGACCTATCATTAATCAGATCATTCGTTCGATTAGAACAATATACTATAACACATAGATCTTGCATTTCGCGATCAAAGACATAACCTAATCACATTATTACCCATGTTTAACAAACCATCAGATCACAAATAATCACATATCTAATTAAATTATTTAAGTCCGGATCAATTTCTTAAACATGTTGGCAAAATCTTGTGACTTTTATCGAAGTAATTATCGAGTTTAAGACTCTATTCTGTAACTTAATATCTATAAAAATCAGTCATATTATTTTTAAATGACTTAATATAATTTTAAAACATTTATTATAATTTATCATGAATTTTTAAACAGGAATCATTATTAAATAATTTAAATATTAAACAATTTTATTATCATTAATATTTAATTAATATTAAACTATTAATGAAATCATTTTCAAAATATTAAAGTTATTTATAATAACTTAAAATACTTTTAAAGTATTAATATTACCCTTAAATGATTTTTAAAATATTTAAAATTATTTTAAATAATTACCATTAATATTAAAGTATTAACGTACTATTTATAAAAATATTAAAAGTCATTAATCATTACTTAAAATATTTTTAATTCATTTATATCCTTTTTAAATGATTTTTAAATTAATAAAACCATTTTAAAACTATTTATTTAATATAATTATTAAATAAATTTAATATCATTAATAATAAATTAATAATTATTAATATTAAATTATTAATAAAATTATCCTTTAAATATTAAAAGTTATATTTTATAACTTCAAATATCTTTAAACACTTTATTTTCATTTAAAATGATTATTATAATATTAAAATCATTTTTAAACTAAATTATTTAATATAATTATTAAATAACTTTAATTTCATTAATAATAATTAATTAATGAAATTTATCTTTAAATATTAAAATTTATATTTTATAACTTAAAATATTTTTAAATACCTTATTATTATTTAAAATGATTTTTAATATAATAAAATTATTTTTAATTAATTTATTTAATTCATTTAGTAAATAACTTAATGATCATTAATTTTAAATAATTAATGAAATTTGCTTTAAAATATTAAAAGTTATATTTTATAACTTAAAATATTTTTAAATAACTTATTATTATTTAAAATGATTTTAAATATATTAAAATCATTTTTAATTAATTTATTTAATGCATTTAATAAATAAATTAATTATCAATAATATTTAAATAAATACTAATATTTATGAAAAATATTTCAAATTATTAATATTTAATTTTTATAATTTAAAAATAATTTTTAAAATAATTTTTGTAATTTTCAGAAAATAATTACTATTTTTAAATAATTTTTAGAATTTAAATAATTAATTTGATTAAAAGTGTCGCTAAAGATCGCTTATATAATGCATGTAACTGTCGCTATAGTGTTGTTCTTCGTGTTCTTGGCTAAACCCAGAACATTCATGCCAGTTTCCGAGTTGCTTAGTTTGACCAATCATAATTTAGTGTGTGTTGTGTTTCTGGGTCTGTTGTTTGTCAGATCATGTAGTACAAATACAAGACTACACGATCCAACAATAAACATCATCATAACGTGAATAAACAACGAGATCTGAGCCTTTAAAGTGGCTGTCAGACCTGTTCTTCATTTCTGGGTTACCCAGAAATGAAGAACAGTTTGTGAGGCCTACTTTGGGCTTCCATAACTTGAAATCCTTTTGATGTTTTTGTGATCTAAGCTTTGAAGTATGTAGACAACATGTAAATCTAGAGATCCATTCCATAAAAATGATAAAATAACAAACAAATAATAAAGATATATGTTGGTCAAACCTTGTCAGAGATCATGCTCTTAAGTTTTCTGGGTTACCTAGAAAACTAAGTTCGTGATCTTCTAGCATGGTTTGACCTTCCACTGACTTTGATCCGTTAGATATTTAAGTGATATAAAAGCTTAATATTGAAGTCCAAATACTAGAGTACAAATCTATTACAACATCAACAACAAACAAACTAACACTTGTAAGATACAAGGCCATAAACCTCTTTGTCGAACCGCACGGAAACTTTATGGGTAACCCGAAATGGTTTTCGATTAATGCCTTGGGTCAACGACCTTTCGATTTGGTTATAACTTACAATCTACAACTGATCTAGGCCTGATTCTTGATCCAGAGCAACGATCTCATAACAGACTACCATATTCAACACTTAAAACACAAAAATCAAACACGTATAGAGATCTACATGACCTGACATTCATTGTCAGACGACTGTTGAACTTTTTTCCAGATTTTGTAAATCTTCAAATCCGAGCCTCTAGATGTTATGGATTCAACATCTAGCCACCTAGATCATCTTTAGACAGCTTATACAACATATTTAACATAAAACAACAACATCTAACACATCATCAAAGGTCAGAATTCAAGCTAGGGTTTATACCTTTACTTTGATCAATCTTGATCTTAGGTTACTGATTTGTTTTTGATATTAGTGGGGCTCGGTTCTTGACTGATCTTAGGAGAGAATTTCGTAGGTTTGGGGCTTGAGAGAAAAGGTTTGAGTGTTTGACAAAAATATGTGAACAAATGACACTTTCTCTCTCTCCAAATCTATTTATAATACTTGTGTGCATTGTATTTGGATGATTGCTGGCTGAGTTGCTGTCATTTTTGAGTCACATTTGTCAAACAAGTTGGTCACCCACTCTTCCTATTTTCAAAATCTAGTTAGTAGCTTTAATAATGCAAAGGGGCAAAATGGTCATTTGTATTTTCCATTTAATGGCATTCTTGTCATTTGGCAAACCCTTAGGGTTTGACCCTCAGGGTTTAACCCTAAGGTTTAGCACAAATCAATAATACGATTAGCAATTAGGGTTTGCACAAAATAAAATTAAATAACTTTTAGTTTCTAAAATTTTGAAATTAGGGTTTCATAATTATGATTAATTTTCTAATTACTTTATACAGGAACATTAGGGTTTAAAATCACTAATTATAATTAACTTTGCTACTTTAGCAATTAGAGTTTAAAATTAGTAATTAGTTTTTATAATTTCTAATTAGGGTTACTAATTTTAGAAATTGGGTTTCTAGAAATTAATATATCTAAATGTTAATTAGCGTTAACCTAATTAATCATGAAATCACATAACACAGTTATATAATAATCTCGAACTCATGATTGAGTTTCAAGTTAGGGTTTTCTCATTTCAAAAATTAGGTTTTTGAAATATTAATTAGGGTTTTCTAAAGATTAGGGTTTCTAGATTTTTTAATTAGGGTTTACCTAATTAATCCACAACATAAATTATATAACACATTTATATAATAATCTTGTACTCTAAATTGGATCTCAAATTAGGGTTTAATATTATTACTAGGGTTTGGTCATAATATAATCAGTAATTGACCAACCATTATCAATCTGGACATACAAAGACATATTCATATAATCGAAAAATCAAAATATAATTAATATTATATTATTATTCTCATACCTTGACAATAATCCAAAATTAGGGTTTGGATTCCATATCGATTTATTCTTTCATATTTAACCTTAATAATTAAGGTAAAATAATTAACTTAATAATCGTACTAAAATACATATAATAAAATAATTATTATAATTATTCTTAAAATCACTTCATATATTATTTAAATAATATATGATTATATTTTATGGAAAATAATAAAAACATTTCTATCTTAAAATTAATTATTATAAGAATATACTTTATAATAATCAATAATTCTAAAATAAATTTATTTGTAAATATTTATGTAATAAATATATTTTTATTTACCATATAAATACACATACACATTATCTTGTACAAATCCTCATCTTTAAAATAAAAAAAAATTTATACATAAAATTTCTTATTTATTTATATAGAAAATATTGGGTTGTTACATTTCACCTCCTTATAAAGATTAGTCCCCAGGAATCACCGCTTTTAAAAACCTATACATATAACAATACATAGCATACACAATCATTGCTAGTAGATCTCGATCATAATTTGATCGAACTGATCTTTAACTATTCACATAAAGCTTGTCTTTCTGATTAAACGAAAATTTAATTTCTAAAAGAACTCAAATTCCTCCCTCAAAATTTCTTTATAAAATAATTTACTATATATAGGAAAATCATATATAATAAAATAATGATTGTATACGAATAATACACGGAGTTTCATTACCGCCTGGCGTAGTATCTGGATTGTCGTATGTTGTAGACCCTTGCTGTTGATTTTGTTGGCTTGTTTGACGAAGTCGGTCCGGTGATTGCTAAAGTCCCGCTGCCAGTGCCCGTGTTCACACTTCCTGTCTCCACCCTCCTCTTCGGACAATCTTTCACCTTGTGCTCAGTCGATCCGCATATAAAACATCCATTATTCATCCTAGGATTGGGGCAGTTGGGAGAGATATGACCCTCCTGCCCGCACTTATAACAAACAAACTTCCCCTTCAAACACTCCCCCGAGTGGTTCTTCCCACATATCTTGCACTGTACCGCTGGCTTCTTAGCACCTTCCTGCTTGATCTGAACATTCCCAACATAGTTCCCCTTCCTCTTGTTACTACTATTACCACCCCTACTTCCACTATTAATTTCCACCTTCCCAGCCCCTTCGGTCTTACCCTTATTCTTCCTCTCCTTGTTGTAGAGGCTCATAGCCTCACTCCCCTCCTCAGTAATAATCGCCTTCTCCATGAGTGCTGCAAATATAGGAATCTGCAACACCACCACCTTGTTGTAGAGCCAGGATTTTAATCCCAGCTCAAACCTTCTCGCTATTCTAGCCTCCGTATCAACTTGATGCGGGGCAAACCTAGCTAACTCATTGAATTTCGCGGCGTATTCTAACACCGTCATATTTGTGACGCCCCCAAAATTAGGTATACGTCACCTATCTTGGGTCGCCAGATACATGGTACAGAAATCAAATACAACTTAATAATACAACTGTCGTGTACAATACGACAAAACATAAACTGTGAGTTTGAATACAAATATTGTCTACTAGAGAGTATACAAACTCAAAAGGAGTCCTCATTACAATTATTATCACACTATTTCACAGAATAGTGAGGACTACTAATGCATCATCTAGGACCATCACACTGTCCCCGACTAGTCCCGGCTATGTTCTCATTTCACGAAGAGAACAAAAAAAGAAAGGGTGAGCTTAACTAGCCCAAAGAAGAAATACTATGACTAAGATAATGCGAGTAATAATTTATCGTTAGCCTTCAACAATGTTAAACTGATAAAATATAATAACTATCAAGTTTAGCTGCTGCAATGAACAAGCAATCCATTAGAAGAGTCAAGGAGTGAATAAAATCTACTATCTTCTATGATTTAAAAGGTTTTTCATGACTTTTATCATTTGAGACTCAAATTTTAATAAATAATTCACATCATCGAATCACCCCCGCACTACTACCGAGGATATTCTTTAGTATCACGACCACAATTATCCATGCACTATGGGCCAAGAATATTTGTGTATTCATTAATGGTCATGATCATGCCAACAATCGTCCATCAATGCACTACGGGCCAATGAGGACTTTTACCACATCATTTGTAACATTACTACCATAATTACACCGAATAATCCTCGGTCATAATCATACCAAGTCCATCTACATGCACCATAAAGCCACAAATGACTTTCAAAAAATATAAATATGAGGATGATGACAATGATATAAGAATTCAATAAAACAAGTTCAAGAATTAATTTGTCCAAGAACCAATAACGTCCAAATTGTCAACATGATACTGCTTTGTAGAGTAAAATTCAAGAATGCTCGTAAGAATATTTCCATAAAAAGATTTGGATGAAGCGCAATTATCAAGGATATTCCACTAATTTCATGGAGTATAGAAGTCAAAACTTTAACCAACTGAGTATAATAAAGAATGGAATAACAAAAGAAATCACCATGCATGCGGTACTTCGCATAGAAAGGTTATTCCAATGAATACTAAATAACGGAACCAGATCAGTCGAAATTCGCACCAAGGTGTGATGTTCCAAATGTAATAATAAAGAATGGAATAACAACAGATTTTACTTATAATATATTCTATTTATAATCTAATAAAACGAATAACTTTATAAAAGATTTTACTATGCAAACACTATGCATAGGGCACTATGCAAACACTATGCATAATAAAATATAATATATTCTAATTATTGTCTAATAAAGCAGATAACTTTATAAAAGTATTATGTTTTATATAAAAAAATTTACTATGCAAAACACTACGCAGGAACTATGCAACACTATGCATAATAAAATATAATATATTCTATTTATAGAATAACTTTGTAAAAGTATTCTGTTTTATATAAAGAGATTTTACTATGCAAAACACTATGAAGACACTATGCAACACTATGCATAATAGAATATAATATATTCTATTTATAGAATAACTTTATAAAAGTATTTTGTTTTATTACATTAATAATACCAATAAAACAAAACTGAGTGACTTATCACATAAGCATCAATAATCAATACTGTGTGCTACTATGCAACTACGCGTATTACTGTACTTTTAACACCGGGTGTTTCAACAATTAACGGTAAAACTTCCGCCGTTATTTTCGTAAAGTATTTTTGTCTTTTTCTCAATCCGACAATAATTCTGTTGTGTGGTCCACCAATGATTGTGTCGTTGTACGAATATTCCCTGTTAAAACGAATATTCCCCAACCAATCGAATATTATATAACAACTTGCGTACTTTGCAAAATTTATAAATATTACCCATAACTATTATATCAATTTCACTCCATAATATTCAAAAATAATATTTATAGAAAATTCATCTTTATTCAAAAAGTTGGGGTTTTACAATCTCCCCTTCTTATGAAATTTTGCCCTCGAAATTAGGGTACGTACCTAGTATGTCGAAGAGGTAAGGATACCTTGATTTCATTTCAGATTCTAACTCCCAAGTCATTTCCTCAACATCGTGGTTTCTCCATAAAACTTTGACTTGAGTTATAACCTTGGTGCGTAGAATATGTTCCTTCTTATCCAAGATTTGAACAGGAACCTCTTCATACGCCAAATCTTTTCGCTATTTAAATCGGTTCCAACTCAATAATGTGGTTCGGGTCTCCCACATATTTACGTAACATGGATATATGAAAAATGTTATGAACACGAGACATACTTGGCGGTAAAGCGAGTCTATACGCCACAGTTCCTACTCGATCGAGGATTAAAAATGGGCTGATGAATCGAGAATTGAGCTTTCCTCTCTTTCCAAATCTCGTAACTCCTTTCCATGGAGCAACACGTAACAACACATGATCTCCTCTATCGAATTCCACGTCCTTTCGATGAAGATCAGCATAACTCTTTTGTCGATCTTGTGAGGTTTTTATACGTTGCCGGATCGTTTGAATCTTTTCCGTAGTCATTCGTACCAACTCTGGTCCCAACAACGTTGCTTCACCCACCTCATCCCAGCATACTGGGGAACGACACTTTCTTCTATACAACGCTTCGAATGGAGCCATGCAAATACTTGCTTGATAACTGTTGTTGTAGGAAAACTCCACAAATGGTAAGAACTTGTCCCAACTTCCCTTGAAATCAAGGACACATAGTCTTAATAGATCTTCAAGAGTTTGAATAGTCCTCTTTGACTGTCCGTCCGTCTGAGGATGATATGCCGAGCTAAATCGTAAATCTGTGCCCATAGCTTTTTGCAAACTAACCCAAAATTGCAAAGTAAATCTTGGGTCTCGATCAGAAACTATGAATACTGGCATACCGTGCAATCTTACAACCTCGTTTAAGTACATACGAGCAAGACGTTCAAGTGTATAAGTTTCTCGTATCGGTAAGAAATGAGCAGACTTGGTCAATCTATCAACAATGACCCAAATCGCATCTATGCCTTGAGAAACTTTGGGAAGACCAGTAACAAAATCCATGGTAATGTGCTCCCACTTCCATTCTGGAATTTCAAGTGGTTGCAATGGACCTTTTGGTACTTGATGCTCCGCCTTGACTCGTTGACACGTTAGACACCTTGAGATAAACAACGCTATCTCTCTCTTCATATTGTCCCACCAAAATGTATGTCGAAGATCATGATACATTTTGGTACTCCCAGGATGGATTGCAAACGGTGTGTTGTGCGCCTCCATCATGAATTTATACTTTAAATCAGGGTCGTTAGGAACACAAAGTCTGGAGTTGACTTGAAGTATTCCTTCTTCATCGATTCTTGCTTCTAGAATAACGCCCTCTTGAACCTTCTTAATTCTTCACATTCATCAGCTCCGGGTGTGTAGCTTGAACGACTTTAACTTTATCGATTAAAGTCGATTAATTCTACTCGTATATTCGTTATCTTCACGTGGGTTCCTAGAGTCTTTAACTCTATCTTCATCATTTGTAAGTCGTACAAAATGGGTCTTTGTGTTAACAACATCGCACTCGTAAACGCATACGATCTTCTACTCAACGCGTCAGCTACCACGTTCGCTTTCCCACGATGGTATTGAATGGTACGATCGTAATCTTCAACAGCTTGAGCCAACGTCTTTGGTGCATGTTACGTTCATTTTAGTTGAAGAAATATTTGAGGGTTTTAGAAATGGGTTTTGTACTGGGGTCAATACAAAATTCGATTTCACGCTTTAGGGGTAGGCTAAGAAGTCTTCAAGAATACGTAAGGAAATTTATTAACAATAGAAATATCATTCAAAACTATGACTCTCATCCAAGACTTGGGTAACACGTCACATTGATACCTATCAACTTGTCATCGTCATTCACAGCGTCGCCTACAGAAAATCTGGCTTTGGTGCATTCCACAAAAGGAAGTCAACAACGAAAGGACCAGGGCTCTTTACTTATGGCTTGATATGACCATGATTGACTCTAGTGATTTGGTTACTTGAATTCGTATAACAGGTTGGTTAGGAATATGAAAGCTAACAACCTGACGAAAAGCATGATGAGTAGTTAACCAATCGATTTCTAAAATCACATCAAAGGCAAGTATTTTCAAAGAGATACGATCGACAGGTAACGTGAAAGTGTTGATTTAAACAAGATTTATAAATAGTGGAGGTAATGAAGGTTTCTCCCAACTGAGTTTCAACAAATAAATCAAAATCTAACTTCTCCGGAGTTAAATTCAAACATTGAACATAACTAGGTGAAATAAAAGAGTGAGTAGAACCGGTATCTAACACGGTATAGACTTCATAAGAGTTTATGACTAACATACCCGTGATAATTTTATTCAGGTTCCTTGTCACGAAAAAAAACGTTCTCTCTTAAACTACCGGCTTTGAATTTTCTGGGACGACCTTTGGTGCCTCCATCCTAGCTGAACTTGTCTTTGGTGAACGACAAAATTGGGCTAAGTGACCTTCTCTTCCATAATTATAACATGCTTTGGACGACATCGCTAGCTTTGACCGATGTGTCCCTCCCTCCGCATTTGAAGCATATGATAGGTGGTCATTCTCCTTCCTTAACAAACTGGTGTCTTTGGTCGATGTCATTCCATCATTGTTGAATCTCCTCTTCTTGAAATGTCCATTCTTATTGTTTTGACCATGATTACCATCGAAGTGGTTACCATTTCTGGCATGTTGATTCCCTCTATACTTATTGTCACCGCTTTGATGATTGTTATCACCGGTATTATCATTTTTTCGGCTGCTCTCTTTTGGTTGTGTTGACTCGTTATCGCGCTCCTCTAACTGAGCCCTATTTACAACATCTGAATACAAACATAGTTTATGAGAAATAAGATATTGGTGTATCTTCGGCTTCAAACCTCTTAAAAACATTTGCGTCATTCACACCTCATTATCGACCAAATGGGATGAAAACCGGGAGCCTCGTATTGCGACACGGTCATATTGTTTTGTTCCAACTTGATAAACTCCACCTCCTTCATGTGATGAATACTTTCGGGAAAGTACTTATCGTTGAACAGCTCTTGGAACTTCTCCCAAGACATCTTGAATGCGTCATGCTGGGTATGTTTTACAGATTCCCACCAGTGATCTGCCTCTTCACGCAACATAAAGGTGGCAAAAAGAACCTTTTACTCCTCGGAGCATCCCAAGACATCAAATATCTTGGTGATCCGCTTTAACCACATCTCCGCCTTAAGTGGTTCTGGCTTTCCCAAAAACTCCGGTGGTCCCAGCTCCTTGAATTGCTTAGCGGTGACCAACCGTGGGTTGCCATTGTTTCCTCCTGCATTACGAAAAGGAGCCGTCTTCGCCTGATGTTGCATGAATTCTAAAAAGCTCTTAAACATACCGTCGTTCGTCAATTTATCAGTGTTGTTGTTTACAGGAGGATTATCGCCATCCTATTGCACATTGTCCTGATTATTGATCTGTGGAGACTCAACGGTCTCCTATGCTCCATTGCTATTCTCAACATTCTCGGATGCCATTTTCAAACACTGCCACAAAACAAAGGTTAATTGACATGCAACATATTATCACTATACTCTGACCGACCAATCAAATACCAAATAAACTTAGGTAGGTCATACTAGTGAAGGAATTCCCCGTCTCTCCCCTCCTAGTTTTAGTCTCACATCTTAGCCAGGGATCATATCCCTAAGCTTTGATACCAATTGTGACGCCCCCAAAATTAGGTATACGTCACCCATCTTGGGTCGCCACTTACATGGTACAAAATTCAAATACAACTTAATAATACAACTGTCGTGTACAATACGACAAAACATAAACTGTGAGTTTGAATACAAATATTGTCTACTAGAGAGTATACAATCTCAAAACGAGTCCTCATTACAATTATTATCACACTATTTCTCAGAATAGTGAGGACTACTAATGCACCATCTAGGACCATCACTCTGTTCCCCGAATAGTCCCAGCTATGTTCTCATTTCTCAAGAGACGGTAAAAGAAAAGAAAGGTGAGCTCAACTAGCCCGAAAGAAGAAATACTATGACTAAGATAATGCGAGAATAATTTATCGTTAGCCTTCAACAGTGTTAAACTGATAAAATATAATAACTATCAAGTTTAACTGCAGCGGAACAAGCAATCCATTAGAAGAGTCAAGGAGTGAATAAAATCTACTATCTTCTATGATTTAAAAGGTTTCTCATGACTTTTATCGCTGAGACTCAGCTTAATAAATAATTCACATCATCGAATCACCCCTGCACTACGGCCAAGGATATTCTTTAGTATCACGACCACAATTATCCATGCACTACGGGACAAGAATATTTGTGTATTAATTAATGGTCATGATCATGCCAACAACTGTCCATCAATGCACTACGGGCCAATGAGGACTTTTACCACATCATTTGTAACATTACGGTCATGATTACATCGAATAATCCTCGGTCATAATCATAGCAAGTCCATCTATGCACCACAAAGCCACATATGACTTTCAAAAATATAAATATGAGGATGATGACAATGATATAAGAATTCAATAAAACAAGTTCAAGAATTAATTTTTCCAAAAACCAATAACGTCCAAATTGTCAACATGATACTGCTTTGTAGAGTAAAATTCAAGAATGCTCAGAAGAATATTTCCATGAAAAGATCTTTGGATGAAGCGCAATTATCAAGGATATTCCATTAATTTCATGGAGTATAGAAGTCAAAACTTTAACCAACTGAGTATAATAAAGAATGGAATAACAAGAGAAATCACCATGCATGCGGTTGCCAGCATAGACAAAGTTATTCCAATGTAATACTAATAAGGGCGGAATCAGTCCGTAAGAAACGCATGCATAAGATATTCCAACAGTAGTAATAATAAAGATGGAACCATGTCCGGCGTAAATGAACAGACAGGATATTCCAACAGAATAATAATAAAGACGGAACCAGTCCGCAGTAAACGCATGCATGTGATGTTCCAATAGAATAATAAAGAATGAAATAACAAAAGAATTTCACCAAGTATAGGTAGTCACAGATATCTGAGTTATTCCAATGTAATAATAAAGAATGGAATAATGAAGTTCTCTTCATAAATAAGAAAGAAAGAGTACCCCCACGAGTACAACAAATAATATTCCCTACCTTAGAAAAAGAAGAGTAATGGATATATAAAATCAAGAAGCGAGAACACTTTTCTTTTTTTCTCTATAGTTTTTCTCTCTAGAGTTTTCAAAGTGAATTAAGTAAGAAATAATGAATGAATGAGCTTCTATTTATAGAAAAATGGACTGCATAGTAACTAACTCATGAACGGTCCAGATTGATTTACTTTAATCTAATGGTCCATATTTAAAGCAAAATCTTTTAAATAAAAATATAATATATTCTATTTATAATCTAATGAAACGAATAACTTTATAAAAGATTTTACTATGCAAACACTATGCATAATAAAATATAACATATTCTAATTATTGTCTAATAAAAGCAGATAACTTTATAAAAGTATTATGTTTTATATAAAAAAATTTACTATGAAAAACACTATACGCACTATGCAACACTATGCATAATAAAATATAATATATTCTATTTATAGAATAACTTTATAAAAGTATTATGTTTTATATAAAGAGATTTTACTATGCAAAATACTATGCAGACACTATGCAACACTATGCATAATAGAATATAATATATTCTATTTATAGAATAACTTTATAAAAGTATTTTGTTTTATTACATTAATAATACCAATAAAACAAAACTGAGTGACTTATCACATAAGCATCAATAATCAATACCATGTGCTATTATGTAACTACGCGTATTACTGTACTTTTAACACCGGGTGTTTCAACAGTTAACGGTAAAACTTCCGTCGTTATTTTCATAAAGTATTTTTGTCGTTTTCTCAATCTGATAATAATTCTGTTGTGGGGTCGACCAATGATTATGCCGTTGTACGAATATTCCCTGTTAAAACGAATATTCCCCGACCAATCGAATATTATAACAATAATATTACAACAATAATCTGCCTTAGCTTTTTCCCTATTACATTACAACAATAGATCTATCCTATTACAAGATAGCTTAGTAATCTGCCTTAGCTTTTTCCCTTATCCTTTTTCGATCCTTCGGGACGTTTAGTCTTCGCTACATTCATATGGTTCAAGCAAGAGTGAGCATAACTAGCTCATCAAGTATAACAATTTAATAACAACATGCCTGACACATACAAATCGTATATCTTCAATAACTAAACAATAGTTATGAAGTACTATTGATAATTCAAAATAGCACTTCATCTTTTCTTTCAAAATGTTTTACAATAACAACCATATTTAGTAAAACATTCACTCCGGTCAAAGACCTCGAGTATTCATTCTTTGTTGGAAAAAGGACAACCCGGAAACAAGTCCATAAGCCCGATATCACTTACGAGCACTTCTAGGTGATCAGCCTATTGTACTCTATGTTGATCAACACTACATCCATTAAACATATGCACGTTTAAGCATTTGGCAACCTCACGTGCCTGTCGTTTTACCGACAAAACATTTGTTTAACATTTCAGTCTTCTTTTGAAAACCATATCAAGTAGTTGACAAAAGATAGCAACATTTGATAATACATGAATAGATTATCAATACATCAAGTCTAGCCAAAAGAATTGGCTTCAACTTCAACATACCTTAATTCATGCGAAAGAATACATGAACCTCAAAAACTTGTTCAGATTGAACTGAGATAAGAGTTAGAATACTTGCCTTTAGCGTCTGCTACGGTAAATTAACTTTATGTTCAAGTTGTTCAAGTCTCTATAATACATGATCACATAATGCCTTACATTAGGTCACATATAATCAAGTATGTCTATGACTATATCATACCATTCATTTCAATCTAATTGTGTATTAGATTCAGTTACTATTCGTTCCGGTTTATCATTACCCTTCCATTTATATTCGACTATGTTATCTCGACCTTTACATTACATTCCTTAAGGTTTAACAAAGTTTAAACAATGTTACATTACCTTCCTTAAGTTATGTTTACTTTTAAATCAATTAGGTTTTCTTCTCTTTGTACTTAGAAACCTTCATTACTATCTTTGTTACGAGATCTGGCTATATGGGCGCCACTTTATACCTACATCTCTCGACCTTTGTGGCGCGAGCTCTAATGTCATTGTCCCAGACCAGCCTGGCCATGCTTGAGTCCTTACTTATTAGAGCGTGCTACGCATCACTCTCCGTAAGATTTTGATCTGCATGTACATGAAATGCTATTTCACCATATGTACTATAGTTATAGTTCATGCATGAACTCTCTGCAAAGGTGCTCGCGATTCGTTCGCGTCTTTTTGGCGTGGGTCATTTGTTTAGGGTTGGCCATGGCTAGCGCCAACTCTGCACCGTAAAAAATTTCAGTTTTTAATTTTTGTGAACTTCGCGGATGCATAACTTCTTCGTTATAAGTCTGAATTGGCTCGTTCGAAAGCCTACGGTTCACAAATTATGTAATCTATATGTTCATGCAAGAATTTTATCTATTTGACTTCGTTTGCTAAAAATTCATCTATTGGTTCATTTTTAACGAAAACGATAAACGTTCGTGAACGTTCAACGCTCGTTTCTTCGTTCTAAGTCTGAATTCGATCATTTTCGAGTCCGCAACTCTTAAATGCCAAATAAGACTTGTCTCCATTAGAAAACAATGGTTCCGAGTTCAATCACATAATTTGACTTCCATTCCGAGAATTTTACGAATTCGACGATTATCGTCCAATCGTGCAAATTCCGGCAATTCTTCCTTCTTATGATTTATTCAACATTACAAATGAACTTCATTCATCATGTGAACACACTAACATACTTAATACAACAACTTATATTCATTGTTGGATTTTGACTTATTCTTCATGAGCTTATAACTTGTCAAATTATAAACTACTTAAGATTTCATTGTTAATGACTTATGACAATTAAAGTTTGTTAATCATCATACTTTATATGTTCTTAACATATAACTTAACTTCGGTATACATGATACATATGATCATATAAATTCTTTTATATTCATATCATTTCTCTTAATAAACTCCTTACAAGTTCATATTATTTTCACATAAGTTTATAACTTATGCTAGCTTAAATGACTTATTACAAACTTAATTGGCTTAAGTTCACTACTTACTCATTCATGTTTCTTAATCCAACTTTTCTTATCATCCTATCATTGTAGAAATAGAAGATACTTGAGAAGAAATCTTACTCTTTTGAAGTCTTGGTAAGGTAGCTTTCTTCTTCTTCGTACTTATGGAAGTAACTTATTTGTGACTTAAACTCTCTAACACTTAAGCACTTTGTGATGTCTAGATTATTTGAACAACCAACAAATGGCTTGTAAGCTTTCTCTATTTATAGAAATTGCAAAGCTAGGGTAGTTTAGTCATTAAACCATCCCACCTCCTCAAGCCACCTCCTTACTTTTCATTACTTGCAAGGCACAAAACCCATCCTTTGCTTGGTCATTACTCATTTAAGTTGGTCATTAATTCAAAGTCTTGGTCACCACATTACTTGGTCATTACTTATCTTGATTACCACTTATATTGGTCATCACACATTAACCATATTAATATGGTTTTGCCCCATGGGTATATTAATTCATTGGACTCTAGCTTTGGCTTGGATTAAATAAATCCTTGGGCTTTGCATTAATAAACACTAGCTTGTTCACTAATCAATTATTGGGCCTCTTCCTTTAACTCACTTGGACTTATATTAATTCTTATCAATCTTTCCAAGTCCATTAACATTTCTTAATACATATACATATAGTTTGTATATTATTTTCGTATTCTAATTCATATAGAATTTATATACGATATTTCATCCTTCATACAAACGAGTATATAATACTTCGTATTATACTGCTTTTCATTACTTTGTACAATACCAAGTATCATACAATTATTACTTATTCCTTAACACTTCGCTTTACTTAACGTTTATAAATTAAGTCCATGTTTAATTATTACATTTTCCATAACTAGATTTTTATTACATAATCCATATTACCTTGTTATTTCATCATTACGTATTTCTCGGAAACTCAAAATTATATCCCGAGCAAATACCGATGAATAGTGTTTTTCAGAAAATTTCTCGGAAAACTTTTATTTTCATCTTGGAAATTCAAACACTTTAATTCATCCATGTAGCTCAAATACTACGACATTCTAACATCAATAGGTTATATAATGACAACCGTCTTGATAACACAAGGAATACGATTTTATTATTATTTAATTTAATAAAATCATTTTACAATAAGATCCAAATTTCTCGGTCGTTACAAGGAAGGGTTTTAACTTTGGGAATACTGGAGTAAAACAAAGGGATCTTAAGTGTAGGATCGAAGCATGCAAAACATGCATGAAGGCTTATCTAGGAGTCTGTCTCAAGGGGAAGTCAGTTTGTTATAACTGTGGGTAGGATGGTCATATTTCACCCAATTGTCGTAACCCTAGGAATAACCATGGGTGTTTTGTATGTGGGACGATGGACCACATGACAAGGAATTGCCCAAAGAAGGAGTCAGAGGGTAACAAGGGTACTAGTAGTGGTAAGCTAGCCATTAGTAGACCAACACCACCGGGTAGACCTATGGCCCTTACTTTTAATATGACTGTCCAAGATGCGGTTGTATTAGCGGATGTAGTAGCAGGTATTATTCCGGTCAATGAAATAAATGCTTATGTGCTGTTTGATTTGGGTGCTACTAGTTCTTTTATAGCATGTAAATTTGTTAAATGATTAGGATTACTCCCAGTAAGATTAGAAATACCTTTAAACATTAAGGTAGCGAACAAAGAGATAATTCCCGTTGAGCATATTAATAGAAATTGTTGCGCAGATATTAGAGGTAACAAATTGTCGGTAGATCTTATACTGATAAGGTTGGGAGAATTTGATATAATTCTCGGGATGGATTGGTTGTTTAACTATAGAGCGATAATAGATTGTCAAAGGAAAAGTGTGAACCTTCAGATTTCTAAGAAACCCAAGGTAGTGTTCTATGGTAGTAAATCACCGGGGCGCTCTTGTTGTCTAACCATGACACAAGCTAGGAAGATGTTGAAGAAGGGGTGTGTAGGATACTTATGCCATGTTGTTGATACCCAGAGAGTGGGAGCATCATTTGAACAGATACCAATAGTACAAGAATTCACAGATGTATTTCCAGATGAGTTACCAGGTCTTCCACCGGATAGGGAGTTCGAATTTGTGATCGATGTGCTACCAGGAACGACACCAGTTTCTAGGGCACCATATCGTATAGCGCTGGTAGAAATGAAGGAGTTAATGATTCAATTACAAGAATTATTAGACAGTAAGTACATTCAACCGAGTGTTTCCCTGTGGGGAGCACCGACATTATTTGTAAAGAAGAAGGATGGATCGTTACGACTTTGTATCGACTATCGTGAGTTGAACAAGTTAACGATTAAGAATAAATACCCATTGCCCATGATCGATGATCTATTTGATCAGTTGAAAGGGGTAAAGTATTTTTCTAAGATAGATTGGCGTACGGGGTATCTTAGGAGGATGTACCTAAGATGCCGTTCAGAACTCTTTATGGTCATTACGAGTGTCTGGTTATGTCGTTTGGGTTGGTAAATGCGCCACCCGCATTTATGGATATGATGAACATAGTGTTCAAGCAATACTTGGATAAGTTTTTCGTAGTGTTCATTGATGATATTATAGTCTATTCTAAGATGCCAGAAGATCATGCTGAACATTTAAGGTTAATGTTGGAAACACTATGGAAGGAAAAGTTGTATGCGAAATTCACTAAGTGTGAATTTTGGCTTGAAGGAGTGCAACTTTTAGGGCACATTATTGACAAAGTTGGCATTTCAGTGGATCCAATGAATGTGGAAGCGGTTATTAATTGGGAGCAGGCGAAAACATCAACTGAGGTGCGGATTTTCCTTGGGTTAACAGGATACTATCGAAGGTTCATCCAGGACTTTTCTAAAATAGCTATTCTGTTGAAAAATTTGACGAGGAAGTCCGTGAAGTATGTGTGGACGAAGAAGAGTGAGAATAGTTTTCAGGAACTGAAGAGGAGATTAAATGAAGCACCTATATTATCTTTACCAGATGATACACAAATTTGTATTTTATAGCGATGCTTCACGTAGAGGACTGGGTTGCGTGCTCATACAACATGGTCATGTCATTGCGCATGCATCACGGCAGCTAAAGGATTATGAGAAAGTTTATCCTACTCATGACCTAGAATTGACAACAGTAGTTTTTGCATTAAAGATATGGAGACACTATCTATATGGGGAGAAGTGTGAGATATACACGGACCATAAAAGTCTGTAATATATCTTCACGCAGAAGGAGTTGAATATGAGGCATAGAAGGTGGTTAAAATTGATAAAAGATTACGATTGCGATATCTTATATCATCCAGGGAAGGCAAATGTTGTGGCCAATGCATTAAGTAGGAAGGGTCGGGAAAAGCTATCAATGTTAACGACTCAGAATGAGTTAGTAATAGAGATGGCAAGGATGGAGCTAGAAGTTAGGTTACCCAGTGAATCGGTAGAGAAGTTATTTATAATGGAGACTCAACCAACAATTGTGGAACGAGTTAAGGAAGTACAACTGAGAGACGAGGATTGCAAATGAATGAAGAAGAGAATTGAAGATGCAAAGAAGACTAAGTATAACCTTGACAAGGAGGGGTTACTGTGTTTTGAAGGAAGAATTTGGGTTCCATGTAATGCAAAATTAAAGGAAGAGATAATGGGAGATGCCTATAGTTCGAGGTACTCGATACATCCAGATAGCACCAAGATGTATCAGGACCTTCAATAGAACCTTTGGTGGCCGAACATGAAGAGAGAAATAACAAAATATGTTAGTAGGTGCTTAACTTGTTAGAAAGTTATGGTCGAACACCAACGACCAAGTGGATTATTACAATCACTAGAGATTCCGGAGTGGAAGTGGGAGCATATCACGATGGACTTTGTGGTGGGACTTCCAACGAAGAAGAAGGGATACATCGCTATTTGGGTAATAGTGGATCGTTTGACGAAGTCGGCTCACTTTTTTTCCGATAGGAGTTAGGTATAACCTAGAGCAATTAGCTAAACTTTATGTTAAGGAAATCATTTCAAGACATGGAGTACCAGTTTCAATTGTGTCAGATCATGATCCATGATTCACATCAAATTTTTGGAGGAGTTTGCAAGAGCAAATGGGAATGCAGTTGAGGTTGAGTACAACATATCATCCTCAGACTGATGGTTAAAGTGAATGAACAATTCAAACATTAGAGGATATGTTAAGATCTTGCGTTATGGATTTCAAGAGGTGTTGGGACGAACATCTAACTTTGGTGGAGTTCGCTTACAATAATAGTTTTCACGCTAGTATAGGTATGCCGCCTTATGAAGCGTTATATGGAAAGAAGTGCATGATGCCACTATGCTGGGATAAATTAGGTGAACGTCAGATGTTGGGACCTGAGATGGTACATCAAATGACAGACATAGTGAAGTTAATACTTATTCAACTAGTAGCGGCTCAAGATAGACATAAGAAGTATGTGAATCCTCACCGTGAGAAGAGGGAGTTTGAAGTCAGTTCATATGTCTTTCTAAAGGTGTTGCCTTGGAAAGGGAAGATATGCTTTGAGAAGGAAGGGAAGTTAAGTCTAAGGTTTATAGGACCTTTTAAAATTTTAAGGAGAGTAGGAGAGGTAGCTTACGAAGTAGCTTTACCTCCAGAGTTGGAACGTATACATAATGTGTTTCACGTGTCAGTATTATAGCGCCCCCAAATTTGGGTATCTTCCAACCCGACAGATGGTGCTATACTGTACAACATTCATACATTCATTCAAATTGAAAAGTCTCAAAGAACGAACATGACTTCTTTATATTCAAAGTAATATTTACATTTCCCAAGTTCTATACCCTTTACAAAGGGTCTTTGTCATAATATCAGTTACATTGCAACAATATACATATACTATTACAAGACAACTTAGTAATCTGCCTTAGCTTTTCCTTTATCCTTTTTCGATCCTTCGGGACGTTCAGTCTTAGTTGCATTTATATGGTTCAAGCAAGAGTGAGCATAACTAGCTCAGCAAGTAAAACAATTTAATAACAACATGCTTGACACATACAAATCGTATATCTTCGATAACTGAACAATAGTTATGAAGTACTATTGATAATTCAAAATAGCACTTCATCTTTTATTTCCAAATGTTTTACAATAATAACAATATTTAGTAAAACATTCACTCCGGTCAAAGACCTCGAGTATTCATTCTTTATTGGAAAAGGACAACCCAGAAGCAAGTCTGTAAGCCCGATATTACGTACGAGCACTTCTAGGTGATCAGCCTATTGTACTCTATGTTGATCAACACTACACCCATTAAACGTATGCACGTTTAAGCATTTGGAAACCTCACGTGCCTGTCGTTTCACCGACAAAACATTTGTTTAACATTTCAGTCTTCTTTTGAAAACTATATCAAGTAGTTGACAAAAGATAGAAACATTTGATAATACATGAATAGATTATCAATACATCAAGTCTAGCCAAAGGAATTGGCTTAAACTTCAACATACTTCAATTCATGCGAAAGAATACATGAACCTCAAAAACTTGTTCAGATTGAACTTAGAAGAGAGTTAGAATACTTGCCTTTAGCGTCTACTACGGTATATTAACTTTATGTTCAAGTCGTTCAAGTCATTCAAGTCTCTACAATACATGATCACATAATGCCTTACATTAGGTCGCATATAATCAAGTATGTATATGACTATATCATACCCTTCATTTCAATCTAATTGTGTATTAGATTCGCCACTATTTCATTCTGTTTATCATTATCTCTTGCATTTATATTCGACTAGGTTATCTCAACCTTTATACAACATCCTTAAGGTTTAACAAAGTTTAAACAATGTTACATTACATTCCTTAAGTTATGTTTACTTTTAAATCAATTAGTTTTCTTTTCTTTATACTTAGAAACATTCATTACTATCTTTGTTCTCGAGATCGGCACGCCATGGCCGCCATTTTTATACTTACATCTCATCATGCACATGTGAGCTTATCAGATCAATGTCCTGACTTGAGTGCCATGCACATGAGTCCTTACTTTTAATGGGTCAGGCCAAGGCGCGCCACCTCAGAGGATTTTGGTATCGTATATGGCATTCATGCGCTACGCCACATATCAGTACTATAGTTCACGCTGCCATGCATGAACTCTTGCGAAGAGGCTCGAATAATCGTTTCACGTGCAGCTATGGCGAGTCATTTTGCCTAGGGTTGGCGCCGCGACGCCAACTCTGTGCACCAGAAAACAATTTCAATTTTTAATTTTTGTGAACTTCCCGGACGCATAACTTCTTCGTTATAAGTCCGAATTAGCTCGTTCAAAAGCCTACGATTCACAAATTATGTAATCTACATGATCATACAAGAATTTTATCTATTAGACTTCGTTTGCTAAAAATTGACCTTTTGGTTCATTTTTAACAAAAACGATAAACGTTCGTGAACGTTCAACGCTCGTTTCTTCGTTCTAAGTCGAAATCCGGTCATTTTCGAGTCCGCAACTCTTAAATGACAAATATGACTTGTCTCTATTGGAAAACAATGGTTTTGTGATCAAACACAAAATTTGACTTCCATTTCGAGAATTTTACAAATTCGACGTTTATCGTCCAATCGTGCAAATTCCGGCAATTCTTCATTCTTATGATTTGTTCAACATTACAAATGAAGTTTATTCATCATGTGAACATCTTAACATACTTAATACAACAACTTATGATCATTGATGGATTTTGGACTTATTCTTCATGAGCTTATAAATTGTCAATTTATAAACTACTTAAGATTTGATTATTCATAACTTATGACAATTAGAGTTTCTTAATCATCATACCTTACATGTTCTTCACATATAACTTTACTTAGTATATATGATACATATAATCATATAAGTTCTTAATTCAATTCTCTTACTAAACTCATCACAAGTTCATATTTTTATACTTAACATTCAAGGTTAACTCATAATAAGTTTATAACTTTTATAAGTTCAAATGACTTATTTCCAAATTATGTGGCTTAAGTTTATGACTTATACATTCTTCTTTCTTCTTAACATCCATGTTCCTTAATTCCAATTTTTCTTATCAACCTATCATGGTAGAGATAGAAGATAATTTATCGAAGAAGTCTTACTTTTTGTAGTCTTGGTAAAGTAGCTTGCTTCTTCTTCTTACTTATGGAATGACTTATGTGTAGCTTATTCTCTCTAACACTTAAGCACTTTTGAGATGTTAGATTATTTGAACAACTAATAAATGGCTTGTAAGCCTTCTCTATTTATAGAACTTGCAAAGCTAGGGTAGTTTAGTAATTAAATCACTCACCTCCTCAAGCCACCTCCTTACTATTCATTACTTGGCTAGCACAACTTTTATCCTACACTTGGTCATTACTTCAAAGTCTTGGTCACCATTCTAACTTGGTCACCACAATACTTGGTCACCACAATAACCATATCAATATGGTTTGCCCCATGGGTCATACAACTCATGGATTTCATCTTGGGCTTTCATTAAATCATCCTTTGGGCTTTGCATTAATGAACATCAATTGTTTCATTAATTAATAGTTGGGCCTCTCCCTTTAATCCACTTGGACTTGTATATAATTGTTATCCAATCTTCCATGTCCATTATCATTTCTTAATACATATTGTTGATGTAGTACTTTTGCATTCTAATTCATGTAGAATTTATATACGGTATTTCATCCTTCCTACAAACTCGTATAATACTTGTTATTATACTCGTTTTCATTACTCCGTACAATACCAAAGTATCATACATTATTACTTATTCAATACTATTTCGCCTTCCTAAACGTTTATCAATTAAGTCCACAAGCGAATTATTACATTTTCCATAACTAGGTTATTATTATATAATCCATCTTACCTTGTTATTCCATCATTACATATTTCTCGAAAACTCAAAATTATATCCCGAGCAAATACCGATGAATAGTGTTTTTTGAAAAATTTCTCGGAAAACTTTTATTTTCGTCTTGAAAATTCAAACACTTTAATTCATCCACGTAGCTCAAATACTACAACATTCTAACATCAATAGGTTATACAATGACAACCATCTTGATAACACATGGAATATGATGTTATTATTATTTAATTTAATAAAATCATTTTACAATAAGATCCGAATTTCTCGATTCGTTACATTCTTCCCCTTATAAAGATTCTCGTCCCCTAGAATCTCGTCTTACTTTTTAATCAAATAGATGAGGAAAATTTTCTTCATCTTTTTTCTAGTTCCCACGTCGCTTCTTCAAAGATCGTGGTTCTTCCATAATACTTTTATCGATGGTATTACCTTGTTCCTCGTAACTTGTTCCTTTCTATCAATGATCTCGCATCTACGACTCTTCATATGTTAAGTCTTTCTCGATATGAATCGGCTCATACCGATTACAT
The DNA here is from genome assembly GCA_020205615.1 of Panax quinquefolius. Taxonomy (NCBI): domain Eukaryota; kingdom Viridiplantae; phylum Streptophyta; class Magnoliopsida; order Apiales; family Araliaceae; genus Panax; species Panax quinquefolius. The sequence goes on along the minus strand of CM035167.1, from coordinate 84,116,253 downwards.
GCTTATAGTCCCCCGCTTTATATGGACGTAATACGATACGTGAAACACGTTATGTATTCGTTCTAGGTCCGGAGGTAATGCTATCATATAAGCTACCTCTCCCACCCGCTTTTAACACCTCAAAAGGTCCTATAAACCTGGACTTAACTTTCCTTTCTTTCCAAAGCGTATCTTTCCTTTCCAGGAGATACCTTTAGAAACACATACGAGCCCACATCAAACTCTCGACTTAGTCTATGTGAGTCCGTGATACTCTTTCCGCTCATCCCGAGAAATGTGACGAGACGCATCCAATTAACTTTACCACATCCGCTATCTCGCCGCACCATTTCGGGTCCTAGCATCCCGCTGTTTCTCCCACCTCATCCCAACATAAAGGTGTTCTGCACTTTCTCCCATACAGAGCTTCATAGGGTGGCATACGTATGCTTGCATGATAACAGTTGTTATACGCAAACTCTACTAGTGGTAGGTGATCATCCCAACTACCCTTGAAATCCATGACGCAAGACCTCAACATGTCTTCTAACGCTTGAATTGTCCTTTCGCGCTCGCCCATCGATTTGTGGATGATAAGTCGTGCTTAACCTCACCGTGTTCCCAATCGCTTCTTGCAAATTCCTCCAAAAGTTCGATGTGAATCGTGGATCACGATCGACACAATCGATAATCCAGACTCCATGTTTGGAAATGATTTCCTTAACATAAAGTTTAGCTAATCGGTCTAAGTTATACTTGACCCTAATTGGCAAAAGTGAGCCGATTTCACAACCTGGGTCCACTATTACCCAAATCGAATCATACCCTTTTTACGTCATCGTTTAAGTCCCACCACGAAGTCCATCGTGATATGCTCCCACTTCCATTCTAGAATCTCCAATGACTGTACTAAGCCACTGGGTCGTTGATGTTCGGCCTTAACTTTTTGACAAGTCAAGCACCTACCACATACTCGCTATTTCTCTCTTCATGTTTGGCCACCAAAAAAACTCGTCAAGGTCTTGATACATCTTAGTGCTACCAGATGTATCGAGTACCTCTAACTATGAGCTTCTTGTAACACTTGCTCCTTTAATTCCTTCTCATTCGGAACCCAAATTCTTCCCTCAAATCTTAATAATCCCTCATTATCAAGACTATACTTAACATCTTCTTTCTCGGATAACCGCTTTTCATTTGGTTACACTCATCCGCCTTGAGTCAGACCTCCTCGATTCTTTTCTACGATGGTAGATTGCATCTCCGTCAGAAAGAGTAACCGCCCCAATCACTCTAAGATCTTCACTTCTATTTCCATCCTAGCCATCTCTCGTTATTAACTCATTTTGTTAACATAGACAACTTTTCCCGACCCTTCCTACTTAAGGCGCTCAAGAACTACATTGGCCTTTCCAGGTGATACAGATTTCACAATCATAATCCTTTATCAACTCCTACCATCTTCTCTCTGTCTCATATTCAACTCCTTCCGAATGAAGATATACTTTAGACTTTTATGGTCCAGATATATCTCACATTTTTCCCCATAAAGATAATGTCTCCATATCTTTAGGGTAAACACTATCATGGCCAGTTCCGCATCATCATGAGTAGGATAAACTTTCTCATAATCCTTCAATCGCCGAGATGCATACACAATGACTTTGCCATGTTGCATAAGCACACAACCAAGTCCTCTATGCAAGCATCACTATACACTACAAAATTTCCCGTGTCATCCGGGCAATGACAAAAAACAGAGCTTCACTTAATCTTTTCTTCATTCTTGAAAAATCGTCCTCACATTTATCCGTCCATACATATTTCACCGTCTTCCTTGTTAAATTAGTCAACGAGGTAGCTATCTTTGAAAAATCTTGGATAAATCTTCGATAAGTACTCGCTAACCCTAGGAAACTCCGCGCACCTCAATTGGCATTTTCGGTTGTTCCCAATTCATTATCGCTTCCACCTTCGCCGGATCCATCGAATCCCCTCTCGTCAATGACATGACCTAAAAATCGTATTTTTCCAAACTAAAATTCACATTTGGTGAATTTCAGATATAACTTCTCCTTCCTTAGTGTCTCCAACACTAATCTTAAGTGTTCAAAGACGATCTTTCAAGCGCCTTAGAATAGACTAGAATATCATCGATAAACACCACGCATTTAACTTGTCCAAATATAATTTGAACACTGCTCATCATATCCATAAATGCATTTGGTGCATTCACAACCCAAATGACATCACCGTAAACTTATAATGACCATAACGAGTCCCGAATGCGCCTTTGGTACATCTTCCTTCCTAATCTTCAACTGATGATACCCCATTCGCAAATCTATTTTTGAAAAATACTTCACCCCTTTCAATTGATCAAAGAGATCATCGATCCCGGCAATGGGTATTTATTCTTTATCGTTAACTTTTTCAACTCCCGATAGTCGATACAAAGCCTTAACGATCCGCTCTTCTTCTTCGACAAAAACAACACCGTGTGTCTCCCTACCACGAAACACTTGGTTGAATGTACTTTTTTGTCCAATAGTTCCCTCAGAATGAACCATTAGTTCTTTCATTTCCACAGCGCCATACGAGACGGTGCCCTTGAGATCGGTATCGCGCTCCCGGCAAAGTGTCTATCACAAATTTGATCTCCCTATCCGTGCGCAGAAACCCGATAACTCACTTGGAAATACATCCATGAATTCATTTACTATAGGTATTTGTTCCATGGTGCTCCCACTCTCTGGGTATCAACAACATGGCATAGGTAACCTACACAACCCTTTCTTAAAAGTTTTCTAGTTTGTGTCATCGTAAGGAAACACGGACGTCCCGGCAATTTACTACCATAAAATACTACAGGAGGTTACTTCAATGTCCTGATGCTCACACATTTCTTTTGGCAATCTATAATTGCTCCATGGTTAACCAACCAATCCATTTCGAGAATTACGTCAATTCTCCTAACTTTATTTCCAGATTAAGTCTACCGATAACTTACAACCACGCACATCTACGCAACAACTCCTATGAATATCTTCAACAGAATTATCTCTTCATTTGCTACCTTAATGTTCAAAGGGTTACAGTAATTTTTCAGAAATAATTCTAGTCGCCTAGCAAAATCACATGCTATAAACGAACAAGTAGCACCTTAATCAAAATAAGACGTATTCATTTATATTGATGATCGAAATAATACCTCTGAACTACATCCCCCGATGCCACCGCATCTTCGACCATCATATTAAAAGTGCGGGCCATTGATTTCCCTATTGAGCTAGACCACTAATAGCTAACTTCCCGCTATTAGTTCCCTTATTTCCTTCTATCCCTTCGGCAGCTTTTTGCTATGTGGTCATTGATCCACATACAAAGCATCCGTGATTTTTTTTTGATTGGGACAAGTTAAGTAAATGTGCCCTTCCCGTCCACAATTATAACATACCACCTTTCCTTTGAGACAGACTCCTAAGTGAGTCTTCTTCCCACAGTTTTACAGCCTCCATCCTCCTCTTAGAGTCCCCTTGTTTTACTCCCAGTATTCCTGCAGTTAAAGCCCTTCCTCTTCTCGACCGCCGCCACTTCCATCGGCTCCCCTGGCCTTGGTTCCTCCATCAACCTTGCCTTTATTTTTCTTATCTTTGTGGTACTAGCCGAGAGCCTCATTCCCACACCTTCGATAATTATTGCTTTTTCTAGTATGGTTCCAAATGAAGTACTTTGGAACACAGAGATTCTGGCTTATAGAGCTGTGGTTTCAAGCCCCGCTCAAATCTTCTAGCCTTTCTCACTTCAAAGGTCCACTTGATGTGGAGCTTAATCGTGCCAATTCATTAAACTTGGCAAGACATCGGGAACCCATCATATCCCTTGTCTCAATTCAAGAAACCTCATCTCCATCCTCCTCAGATACTTGTGGGAAAATAGTTCTCAAGAAAATCTCCTCGAACCTCTCCCACGTTAGGTTTCCTATATCGCCCCTACTGGTTTGCCTCCCACTAGAAGTTGGCCTCTCCTTTCATCAAATAGGTTGCAAAGGCAACCTTTTGACCATCCTCAACATTTGCTATTACAAATGCTTTCTTGATTTCTTTTACCCAAGTCCGGGCTTCTATAGGTCCGTAGTTCCTTGAACTCCCGGCTGACCTACACTTTTAAAGTCCTTAAAAGTAGTAAGTAGCTCATACTACTCTGTGAATTATGGGTACATTAGCCCTCATTCTATTAAATGCATGCCAAGTTAAAAGATTAACGAACTCCTGCGATTGATTAATCGGACCACCTCCAGGTTGGTTAACATTAGCTACTCGATTTTTTTGTTTCCTTCTTGGCGGCATTTTTTGTTAAGAAAACAATACATCATTATTACTTTATTCTTGTTGGTTTGTTATTATTTGTAATAAAACAATAACTCATACTCATTACTCAACATATTCCATAAAAAGACTTATATTGATTCATAACTTGTAGTATAACACTACATTGTTTACGATACTCAGCCTTAGCTGATTACATTACCATCCCGCAATTACTTTACAAAAATTGGAATTTACAAAAAACTACCCTTTGTTATACAAAAGAGGGTTTTAAGTCACTAATAGATACATAATATTTACATATCTATTCTACTCTAGCTATTGCTAGACTACATCTGTTGTAGGGCATTCTCGAAACCATTGTTGGCCAGACCGATAATAACATCTCTACTAATAGTGTGTCGGGTCCGTCTCGCTTCTATCTCGATATCCACCTACCGTCATTGAAATCTACGTGAGAACTCCTATGTATATAGGACATCCTCTCCAACTTCCTCTTTTTAGTCTTTAGCTCTCGCTGAGCTCAAAGACTTCACATTTCACTCTCTGACCTTGTCCTTAGCTAGAACTCTATCATCATGCTCCTCTTCCCACATTCCTCCATGCTAGCCTTATCCTCACGGGATGACTTGGAGTTCCTCTTTCAACTCCTTAACCTCTTGGCAAGAATGGACATTCCTATCCAATACCGACATAAACAATGCCTTCATTGATTCATTGATTTCCCCATGTAGACATTTCCTCCGTAGGTGGAACTCGGTCAAAGGACATCACGCCCACCTCCTCCTCTAGTATGCCATCAAATATGACATGTAGTCTAAATCGCCCGAGTCTCCCGACTCGATTGTCACCAACTCGGTTCCCATCGCTACGGATTTGGTAGTATCTCTACCCGATTAACCTCAATCCTCGCCACTACATGTATATCTCTATACATATCATTTTCTCCCGACATCTACAATAAAACAATATAGTTTGATTAGTACACGCCAAGAAAATAATAGAAATACATAACATAATATAATGCATTTTTATAGGTTACTTTCCATCTTTTTACTTTATTCTTTCTTAAGATTATGAATTTAAGGTTCTACTTTCCCCTTAAGTTTTATAACCTAGGCTTTGATACCAACTTGTAGCGCCCCCAAATTCGGGTATCTTCCAACCCGACAGATGGTGCTATACTGTACAACATTCATACATTCATTCAATTGAAAAGTCTCAAAGAACGAACATAACTTCTATATATTTAAAGTAATATTTACATTTCCCAAGTTCTATACCCATTACAAAGGTTCTTTGTCATAATATCAGTTACATTACAACAATAGACCTATACTATTACAAGACAGCTTAGTAATCTACCTTAGCTTTTCCTTTATCCTTTTTCGATCCTTCGGGACATTCAGTCTTAGCTGCATTTATATAGTTCAAGCAAGAGTGAGCATAACTAGCTCAGCAAGTATAACAATTTAATAACAACATGCTTAACACATACAAATTATATATCTTCGATAATTGAACAATAGTTATGAAGTACTATTGGTAATTCAAAATAGCACTTCATCTTTTCTTTCCAAATGTTTTACAATAGTAACAATATTTAGTAAAACATTCACTTCGGTCAAAGACCTCGAGTATTCATTCCTTATTGGAAAAGGACAACCCGGAAGCAAGTTCGTAAGCTCGATATTACTTACGAGCACTTCTAGGTGACCAGCCTATTGTACTCTATGTTGATCAACACTACATCCATTAAACGTATGCACGTTTAAGCATTTGGCAACCTCACGTGGCTCGCTGCTTTTTTACCGACAAAACATTTGTTTAACATTTCAGTTTCTTTTGAAAACCATATCAAGTAGTTGACAAAAGATATCAACATTTGATAATACATGAATAGATTATCAATACATCAAGTCTAGCCAAAGGAATTTGCTTAAACTTCAACATACTTCAATTCATGCGAAAGAATACATGAACCTCAAAAACTTGTTCAGATTGAACTGAGATAAGAGTTAGAATACTTGCCTTTTTAAATCTCGCTACTAAGATATTAACTTTATGTTCAAGTCGTTCAAGTCTCTACAATACATGATCACATAATGCCTTACATTAGGTCACATATAATCAAGTATGTATATGACTATATCATACCCTTCATTTCAATCTAATTGTGTATTAGATTCAGTTACTATTCATTCCTGTTTATCTTTATCCTTGCATTTATATTCGAATAGGTTATCTCAACCTTTATACCACATCTTTAAGGTTTAACAAATTTAAACAATGTTACATTACATTCCTTAAGTTATGTTTACTTTTAAATCAATTAGTTTTCTTTTCTTTATACTTAGAAACATTCATTACTACCTTTGTTCTCGAGATCGATGTCATAGGCCATTTTTATACTTACATCTCATATTATAGCTAAGCTTATCAGATCATCGTCTCCTGACTCTTGAGGCCATGCCATGAGTCCTTACTTAATGGGCGTATGCATGCTACACTCTCAGAGGATTTTGTATCGTATATATATGCAAGTGCACATATCAGTACTATAGTTCACATGATCATGAACTCTTGCAGAGAGGCTCGAATAACTGTTCGCTGCACGCATCATGCATGAGTCATTTTGCCTAGGGTTGGCGCCGTGGCGCCAACTCTGTGCACCAGAAAACAATTTCAGTTTTGAATTTTTGTGAACTTCCCAGACGCATAACTTCTTCATTATAAGTCCGAATTGGCTCGTTCAAAAGCTTACGATTCACAAATTATGTAATCTACATGATCATGCAAGAATTTTATCTATTTGACTTCGTTTGCTAAAAATTCACCTATTGGTTAATTTTTAACGAAAACGATAAACGTTCGGGAACGTTCAACTCTCGTTTCTTCGTTCTAAGTCAAAATTCGGTCATTTTCGAGTCCTCAACTCTTAAATTCCAAATATGAGTTGTCTCTATTGGAAAAAAATTGTTTTGTGATCAAACACAAAATTTGACTTCCATTTCGAGAATTTTACAAATTCGACGTTTATCGTCCAATCGTGCAAATTTCGGCAATTCTTCATTCTTATGATTTGTTCAACATTACAAATGAAGTTCATTCATCATGTGAACATCTTAACATACTTAATACAATAACTTATGATCATTGTTGGATTTTGGACTTATTCTTCATGAGCTTATAACTTGTTAATTTATAAACTACTTAAGATTTGATTATTCATGACTTATGACAATTAAGGTTTCTTAATCATCATACCTTACATGTTCTTCACTTATAACTTTACTTAGTATATATGATATATATAATCATATAAGTTTTTAATTCAATTCTCTTACTAAACTCATCACAAGTTCATATTTTCATACTTAACATTCAAGGTTAACTTATAATAATTTTATAACTTTTATATGTTCAAATGACTTATTGCCAACTTATGTGGCTTAAGTTCATGACTTATACATTCTTCTTGCTTCTTAACATCCATGTTCCTCAATTCCAACTTTTCTTATCAACCTATCATGGTAGAGATAAAAGATAATTTAGAGAAGAAGTCTTACTTTTCGTAGTCTTGGTAAAGTAGCTTGCTTCTTCTTCTTACTTATGGAATGACTTATGTGTAGCTTATTCTCTCTAACACTTAAGCACTTTTGAGATGTTAGATTATTTGAACAACTAACAAATGGCTTGTAAGCCTTCTCTATTTATAGAACTTGCAAAGCTAGGGTAGTTTAGTCATTAAATCACCCACCTCCTCAAGCCACCTCCTTACTATTCATTACTTGGCTAGCACAACTTTTATCCTACACTTGGTCATTACTACAAAGTCTTGGTCACCACTCTAACTTGGTCACCACATTACTTGGTCACCACAATACTTGGTCACCACAATAACCATATCAATATGGTTTGCCCCATGGGTCATACAACTCATGGATTTCATCTTGGGCTTTCATTAAATCATCCTTTGGGCTTTGCATTAATGAACATCAATGGTTCATTAATTAATATTGGGCCTCTCCCTTTAATTCACTTGGACTTGTATATAATTGTTATCCAATCTTCCAAGTCCATTATCATTTCTTAATACATATTGTTGATGTATTATTTTCGTATTCTAATTCATATAGAATTTATATACTAGTATTTCATCCTTCCTATAAACTCATATAATACTTAGTATTATACTTGTTTTTTCATTACTCCGCATAATACCAAAGTATCATACATTATTACTTATTCAATACTATTTCGCTTTCGTTTTTAACGCTTATAAATTAAGTCCACTAGGTTTTATTAATTATTACATTTTCCATAACTAGATTTTTTATTACATAATCCATCTTATTTCTGTTATTCCATCATTACTTTAATTCATCCACATAGCTCAAAACTCAAAATCAATATATAAATGACAACCAAATATCGATGAATATGATTTTTTTTAAAAAATTTAATAAAAACATTTTATTTTCGCCTTCGAAATTCAAACACTTTAATTCATCCATTTAGGTAGAAAAGCTCATAAATACTTAATTCAGATTATTGATAGAAGGAATTCTAACATCAATAGGTTATACAATGACAACCATCTAGAAGAAGATGAGAACATAAATGAAGGAATATCCCCATTTGTTTTATTATTATTTAATTTAATAAAATCATTTTACAGTTTTAAGATTATTTGAATTTCTCTCGAGATGGAATATCCAATAATATTTCAGTTATAGCAAACAAAGTTTTTGCCTGCGGACTTAATGTGACACCCCCAAATCTGGGTTACCTGACCCCCGATTTTGGAGCTTACGATCCACAATATAAATAACATATAACTACCTATTCATATAGAAATAGTAATACATAAGTCATTAACAGAGATTGTTAATACATTAGTCCCAAGTCATCTAACCTTAACATTACAAACATACCCTTTAGATATACAAAAAGTGTTTACAAATACAACATAATAATAAGTCATTATAACTACTCCAACATTTTGCCTTTACCTTTGTTTTTCTTAGACCCGCTGGCCTCTTCTTCCCTAGCTGAAATATTTTATTTAGCAAGGGTGAACAACAGATTTGCCCCACAAGTTAAGACATACAATAAATGTATAAAAATTAAGAATAACAGACTATGTGTGATAACCCGGGATTTCGAATAATTAAAATTTTACAAATAATTTTTTTTTTAATATTAATTATCAATTTTGTGACAAGTTTCTGTGATACGAGTTTCGAGAAGGTCAATTTGTATATTGACTAATAAATTAAGAGTAGAGTTGTGCTTAACGGAGAATAGAAACCCTAACCCTAGTTACGGATAGGGATTCGATAGAAAATTTAATTAAAATAATTATATTAATATGTATGTGTTTGAACGGTATAGAATTTTTGATCAATGATTGATCGGATAAGGATTAAAATTAATAAACCCTAATAGGAGATTTAAGACCCTAATCTCAGGATTAGAAACCCTAACGTACAGTTAGTAACCCTAATCGAAAGCCGAGAATCCCTAATTTTAAATTCAGGAATCCTAAAACCATAATTAGGAAACCTAATCCTAATTAGTAAGCTTAATGTGTTTATTAAACTATAATATGATTAGAAAACCCTAATTATATTTTAGTTATCTTAATTTCTATTTTACAAACCCTAATTGTAATTTAGAAATTTTAATTTTTCTAATTAAAACCCTAATTTCATATTCGGGATTTCTAAACCCTAATTGGAAGGCCTATTATATTTATTAAACGTTGATATGATTAAGAAAACCAAATTTAATTAGGAAACCCTAATTTTAGTTTCAAAATTTTAATTTTCTACATTAAAACCCTAATTTAGAAAAATCCTAGAAAGTTAATGATTTAAAACCTAAGGGTTAGAACCTTAGGGTTAAAACCTAAGGGTTTGGACAAAAATCTAGAATGCCATTAAATTATTTTGCTAAAGACCAAAATACCCTTTTTTATTTTTTTTAAATGGTAAGTTGTAAAAATTCTAAGTGCTTTAGTGGGTTACCTAACCATTTGACTTGGTGACACAAAACATGCAGCAAATCAGTCATTGTTGGCCAGCAATCTCAGCAACATCCACTAGATCATAATATATATTAGTTATGAGAGAGAAAAAGTCACCAAAGTTGGTCATTTTTCACATAAGCTCTCACCAACTCTCTCTCACACAAGACCTCCGAAATTCTAAAGTATTTCAGTCACTAGATCACCTCCTAGAACACCAAGAACAGATTTGAAGAGTAAGGATCAAAGATTTAGCAAGAGAAGGTATAACCCTAAAATCTAATTTGATCTTGTATGCTTAGATAAATTTTGTATTATTGTGTTTTGAATCTTGCTAATGGATGTTTTATGTTGATCTATGATGATCAAACATATATCCATAGCATCAAACTGCCTTAAATTGATGATTTTTAAAAACTGTTCTTGAGCTCGAAAAGTGTTCTGACAACCTAATGTCAGTGCCCACATATCATTGCTCCTTTAAGATTTTTCTTGTTTGATGTGTTGGATCTATAACCTGGTATGAGTTCTTTCATCTTCAAGTGGTGTTATAGCCATCAGATGTCTAGATTCATTTTTATTAATGGTCAAATAGGGTTGACCGAGCATGACCAGTCACTTTCTGGGTAACCCAGAAAGTGTAAAACATTGTCTGACAAGTTCTTTGAAGGTCTGGATCTGACAGGTGTTAAGTTGTTTGATGTTTTTTTTGTAACCATGTTGGAGCCTGTATAATGGACTCTAGATCAATTCTTTTATAACATTAAAACTGTCAATAAATCGATCGTGATAGGTGGTCAAAGTAGGCCACTTGCACTGATTTGCATTTCTAGGAATTTTCCAGAAAAATGAAGAACACGTTTTCTGACAGCGTTTGACCGGAATAAATCTGGCGATTTTAATGTTGTTTAACTAGGATGTTATTAAGGAACTGTACCTTGACACTAGTACTGTGACGACCCGGAAATTCGGATCGTCCAGAATTTAGGTTTAAAGAATTAGTTATTAATAAAACTAATTTTTATTAATACTATTATGTGCTATGTGTTTATTAATCGTTCTATAACCTAGGATGATTCTAAATCGAGAGGATTCTGGCTACGAGCTAGACTAAACGAATAAGAATTTTCAAGACGAAAACGAATGTTTTCCAGGAACAAAATATTTTCGGGGAAAAAGACGAAATAGGCACTATTCATCCATTTCTGCTCGGAGATTTCCTTTGAAATTCCGAGAAGTTATTGATTACGTTTAATTTTGAGACGTGATGGAATATTCAATAATATTTCAGTTATGGCAAAAATGAAGTTTTCGCCTGCGGACTCAAAACCTAGGGGTTAAGAAAAGTGAGTTCCGAGAATTTAATGATCACGTATAATAATTAGGGTTATTATGGTTAAGGAATACGAGTATGATACGAGTTATTATACTAGTAGTATGAAGATTAGTATGACGTATAATACGAATATCGTACGAATTAAATACGAAGAAAATACGAGAATACGAGAATGAAATGCGTAGAATACGATTAGTCTTAATGGACTTTGAGTTCATGGACTGTGTAGGATCCAATTGGACTTGGATTATGTCAAGCCCAATGCTTTGTGAAATCTAGCCCAAGTTAGGCCCAATAAGAATTAGGGTTAAGGCCCAAACTAAGAAAATAAACCGCGGATCGAACCGATGGGTAAATGGATGGGTAAGAACCATGGGGCAACCCATGGGGTGACCCATGGGCATGTGGGGCAGCTACTTGGCCACCAAGTCAGGGTGGTGGCCAAGTAAACTTGGTGGCTAAGTTGTTGGAGGAGGTGGGAATAGTAAGGAGGTGGGGGCGAAATGAGTAAAATGCCCTTAGCTTTGAAAATCTATAAATAGTAAGCTTATTTTATTTGTTTTGAGATTTTGAAAATCCCACACTTGAGAGAGAGAGAGAGAGAGCTCGGATGAAGAGGAGAAGGAAGTGCGTGAGCATGAATGCTCGGATCAAAAGTGATCGTGAAATAGAAAAGTTTGTAAATCGCCGGCTTTGTCTAGCGGGAGAAAAATAAGAAGAAGAGGTAATCTAAAACCTAGCTTCTAATAGATTTTTCTTTAAGTTTTCTATGTTAAAACATAACTTAATGAAGATAAGAAGTAGATAAGGTTAGAGATGATTTCATATGGTTGAAATCATGAGAAAAGAAGAAATAATAAATTAGAAGTTTTGTTTGTAAATTTCTTAAGGAAGTATAAGATTCGTAGCGAATTAGAATGATCCGAGTGGATTATATGAAGGAGTAGGTGAAATAAGTAAGGAATGATGTTCTATAACATCAAATTCCAATAAAAAGTGAAATCATAATCCAAAATATCGATTAAAACGAAGAACGAACGAAGAACACGCGAAGAACATGAAGAACGTTGTTGATGGACAAATTTAAAACCATTGTAGAATAATTGTTGTTGATGGACAATTTTAAAACCATCACGTATAAGTTAGTTGCTTATTTCTTGGTTAGGAACGGTAGAAACGTTCATGAAGAACGGATTAAAACTTAGCTATAACGAAGTTATGGAGAAATTTCGTAAAAGACGAATGAGAATTAGAAAGTTAGTAATTGAACCCGAATGTGTAGGGTTTCATAAAAAAGTAAGAGAGTGTAGAAAACGTGAGTCATGGACTCAAGAACGAAGGAGTTTCGAGTTCGGATGACTGAATAACGGACGAACGAACAAAGAGCGTTAAAAGCGTAAAATGAACAAAGGGTGAAGATCAAGCCAATTGAATGGCACGCTAATGGAGTTAGATTAAATTTCTGCTCGATGGGTATTAAAGTACATAAGATAAGCAAGAGAATGGCTTTGGAATAACCTCGTTCTGAGTTATAACGAAGGAGTTATGAGATCGCGAAGTAAGCATCTCAAAATTAATTTAACACTTAGAGAAAACTTTAGAGTTGGGGCTCAGCCATGCATGGCCAATCATGCCTTTGTAGAGTGGCGCAGAGTAGTGCATCGGGGCCGAAGTTCTATTAACTCACGCCACATCATGAGTGATAAAGAAGAGAGTGGCACCGCAGCGCCAGTGTTGAGAAAAAGCCAGAGATGAGCTTTTAACTGCTCAGCTCTTGGGGGAAATGTAAGGGGAGATAAAGAATATAATATTCAACTAATGTAACACTTAATCAAGTAATGTAAACCTTTATTAAAGGTTGAACGCATAGATTAACAAGATTAAATGACGAAGGATATAAACGTGGGTTACATAACCGATATCCGAGGACTGTAGTCGTAATAAACGAACGTGAGGGATTGCTATGGTTGTGATTCCTTAGACGATGAGTGACGAGAGTAATGAATAACATTTCGATGTTATGTCATGATAAGGAGAGATAAGTGTGAAGCGTATAGACGCTGTGAATGCAATGATGTTGCGATGCACGATCGGTCTTAGCATACAACGATCGGTATGGCTTCGACATTAAGAATGACTAATGAACATGGGGTTCAAGTAATGGGTAACGAAAGTATTAATAAGATATGAATTATCTAGAAAGCCGTAATGAACGGTATTAAGATTAATGAAAGCCAAATGTGAGTCGATAAGGAATGAATCCAGAAGTATGGCATTTAGTTGCCAGAAAGCCATAAGGAATAAGAAATTGACTTAATCGAACATTATAGTTTAATAGTTCGCATATGTTAAGAGAAGTTAGGTTGTGGTACAATTGTAACTTTGATGGTTGACATATGGGAGCTGGGCTAAATAATTCCTTTAGAGAGCGAAGGTATATACAAAACTGGTAACCGATCTAACTCACTGTTGTGGGACAGTGTAGATGAGACGGGAACTTGTTTGTTAGTTATTTGTGGGAAACCACTCAGAGTACCATATGGACTACTAGCAGAGACGCGATGTGTGCTGAGTCCTAGAGAAGTTATAAGAAGAAGATAAGAATATAAATCATCCAAGATGATGAACGTTTTGAGTAAGACATCTCCGTATGTCATAAAGTCGTAAACTGGTAAAGGAAGTTAGTCGCGTAAACTTATATTGCAAGAACGCGAACTCTAATAAGTAAAGTTAAATAAACCAATGTGTAAGTTCAATATATGACTAATTGGTGTTTATGTTTTCCTTATGTGCTACATAGGAATTGGAATGAGCAGTTCAACGTAAGTTGTAGCTGTGCGTAAGGCAAGTTTCCTAACTTCATTCATTTACGTGAATGCTAGTTTCTTAAACTTCTCAGATGTTGTACTTGAGAAGTCTTGTCTATGTGTATATGCGTGATGTATGTACAATGTGGTAGTATTTATGAGGCCTTGTGCCATAATTTGAACACTTCGGTGTTTCTGTGATTGAGCTGTTTAATACAAGTATGTTCTGTTTATACATGAACCGTTATTGTTAAGTCTGTGCTAATGATTCTAGCCAAACAGGATGTGTATGAAAAAGGTAAAGGAATGAAAGTATTTCAAGGTGAAAATTATTGATGTTTTAAGATGATAGGAATCGAGACTATTCCTATTATTCAAGCTGCTTCATAACCTTTGTTCAGTTATAGAAGTTCTAAAGAAATGTTTAATTCTGAAGTGGTTTGTTCAACTGTTATGACTTGCTGGACAATTGAATGCTCACACTTGCTTTAAATGAAAACAATTTTCAGCGAACAAGGTTAGAAGAACTTAAGGATCCCGTAAAAATCAAGCTGACGATATCCAGATGAATTGTCATTCAGAATGTGAAGAAGCGAGAAGATCAAGTGAAGACTTGTAATTTAGAAAGATGAAATTGAACAATAGACTAGTTAATGAACTATTATATATCATTGGTGGTGGATAAAAGTCACTCTTGTAAGATGAAATGGATAATGTAATTACCATTATTTGTAATGAAAAAGGTTATAAGGTTTACAGAACCTAGGATTTGAGAGTGTATGTTGTTATATTTTGGTATATAATGATGTATATTGGATGAAGGATGCACTCGTGACGTATGGAATTCGGGTGTGAAGATAGACCCGATTTCGGGGCGTTACAAGTACTATATATTTGAACCAAGAAACCACTTAAAATATTACCAGAACATGATATTAATCGAGGCCCAAAATAGACCCTCGAAGCTTCTGGGTTTCTAGGTTACCCAGAAAACCCAGATTCGGTCTGAAAGAAGGTTTGGGAGATCAGATCTTCATGTTGTTTGGTTGTATGATCACGATGTAGGTTGGATGTTGTAGTGTGTCATAAGAACTACACGACCACATTTCAATCCAGCCTGAACATTTAGTACATTGAGAATCAAAGGTCAAACTTGACAATTTGAGCATTAATCGCCGGTGTTCTTGAGGCTCAAGAAGAACAACAACGATTGATTCATTGTCATTAAAGCTCTATAGCGATGGTTTTATTATTTTTTAATTTCTAAATATTTCAGAAATTATTTAAAAATAGAATTAAATTATAAAAATTACCAAAAATGGTTTTAAAAATCATTTTAAATTCTAAAAAATAACTTTTAATTACTTGGGACATTTTTCATTAATATTTCTAATTATTTAGATATTAATGATATTTAGTTTATTTAATTAGTGTGTTAAATAAATTAGAGGAAAATGATTTAATATTATGAAAAATCATTTTAAATAAGAATAATGTATTTAAAAATATTTTGAGTTATAAAATGTGACTTTTGATATTTTTAGAGAATTTTCATTAATAATTTAATATTAATGATAGTAGATTTATTTAATTATTAAATTAAATAAAAAAGATAAAAAGATTTTCTTGATTTAAAAATTATTTTAAATAAGAATAAAGTGTTAGAAAATATTTGGAATTATAAAATATAAATTTCAATATTTTGAAGAATTCTCCTTAATAAATTAATATTAATGATATTAGATTTATTTAATTATTATATTAAATAAATGAATTAAAATGATTTTATTGATTTAAAAATCATTTAAAAATGAGAAAAATGATTTGAAAATATTTTAAGTTATAATTAATGACTTTTAATATTTTGATAATAATTTCATTAAGATTTAGATATTAATGGTGATGATTTAAAAATAATTTTAATTATTTTAAAAATTATTTAACTGGAATATTGTTGATTTAAAAATATTTTAAGTTATTAATAATAACTTTAATATTTTGACAATATGTTATTAATATTTTATATTATTAAATATTAATAATGATAAGATTATTTGATAATTAAATCATTTAAAAATGATTTAAGTGTTTGAAAAATTATTATAAATAATAATAATTGTTTATAAATTATTAATAGCTTCTGAAAAATATTATAAATGATATATGACTTATCTACATTAATATTGAAGCTTTGAAACCGAATTTAATTGACAATAACTGTGTTAATTGTCGGATAGGTTGACTCGTAAACGAGAATGGACCAAGTCCAATCGAATAGAACTAATTAAACTTGATAAGTGTTTATATAGGTTATAAATACTGATGTGGCTATGTGGTAATGTGCCTAGGAGAAGTTTGACTGTAAATTACAGTGATACATGTTATGAAATTATTGTGCTAATTATGAGACCGATATTATTGGTTATAGGTCTTACGAACGCAGATAAGTATTTTGTGTAGCTGTAATCAGCGGAAGAGGCAAGTTTCTTAACTCAACCTTGAGTTATATTCATTCAATTATTATAATGGTTAATTATTGCTAATTATACCATGTCCAGGGAATTTAGTGTTGATTATTCGCAGTTAGTGCATGTTTAATAATTCAAATTAAATTACTGATTCAGAGAATATACAATTGTAGAATAAATGTTATTGGATATTCATATTCGTAGAAGATAGAATTGACAGTACAGATAATTCCTATTTATTGTCAAAATTATGTTGAGAAATGTCTTAGCCAATTATTCTGGACTAGACAAACATTTGTTAAAACTTGATAGGTTCGAGAAGAGAATTCAATTATTATTGATAGATCGATGCCAATTATTTCGGCTAGATCGATAAGTAAATAGAAATTGAAATCATTAAATTTCGTTGTTAAATCAAATCTTGATTCTGAGACTGAGAATAACAACCTTTTATATAAAGGGAACATTTTTAAGTGGTATATTCAACCATTGCGCGTGACATAAGTATTATGCATAATATAGGGTACTTGCAGAGGGGTATGATTTAATCTTTATGGTTATCTGATACTCCTGCGTATGTATCAAAGTAAATTTTTAATAGATGCCCGAGAAAAGAAGTTCAAGATCCAATGGATCACTCAGCATAAATCTGGAAAACATTCCACTTTGTAATTGCATAGAATTGATTCTTGATTATTCATTAGAATATCGCAGAAACTTTGAAAGCGTTGTACTCTTTCATTATCAAATTATTGGGTTGCCTAGAATACAAGAAGACTTGTTATTGATTAACGATTTGTTCAGCTATTTCAAAGTTCCCCGAACTTTGGTTTCATTCTATCAAAATAGATAGTCTGTTCCTATTAATTCGTATTCATTTATTGTATGTCTTCAGTTGCGGCGCAAACTTGTTGCTCACCCTTGCTATATATAAAACATTTCAGTTAGAATCGAAGAGGCCAGCGGATCGAAGAAGAACAAAGGCAAAGGCAAGATGCTGGAGTAGTATAATGAACAATATTATTATTATGTTGTATTGTATTGTAAACCCTTTTTGTATATCTAAGGGGTATTTCTATAATGTTAAGGTCAGTGGACCTCAGACTTATGTATTAACAACATATATATGTTAATGAGTTATGTATTCCTATTTATATTGAAATGGGTAGTTAGATATTATTATATTATGGATCGTGAACACCAAACTCAGGGGTCATGTAACCCAGATTTAGGGGCGTCACAGGTTGGTATAAAAGTTGTAGTGACCAAGGTGTCACAAGTTGGTAGCAGAGCTATAGGTTATAAACCTTAAGTGGGGTGGGGGAAAACCCTAGGATTATAACCATACGCGAGATAGAGAAAACTCATTTAGAGTTATAAGTGAGGGATTGCCGAAGTGCATCAATAGTGAGATATGTGGACATATAGTGTGAGAATGTTGTACTGGTGAAGTACTAATCAAGTTGTTTAAACTGATTGTAGGATGTCTAGAGAAGATCAAATGAGTGCGAAGATGCTAGCAGTTGTTGCACCAATGCCAGAAGCCGAGGTGCCAGCGCAAAGCAAATCAGTTGAGAAGGTGGGAGAAGATGAACCTATGATTAATCTGGGGAGCGATCATGACGATTATCCCGAGATGTATCAGGGTGGAGATGAGGAGGCAGAGTCTTAGCAAGCTAAAGTGGAGTTAAATAATAAGATCAAAGTTGAAGAATAAGATCAGCTATTTGCAGAAGTCCAGGAACTCCAAAGTTAAGTGTTTCTTCTAAAGGAGTTGTGGAAGACAAAGCGGGCATTACGCAAAATGACTGAAGAACGAAACGAGCTCGAGGTGCAGGTGGAAAGGATGAAGACTGAAGGTGGTGGATCGTCTGAAGGGACAATCAAGCAGCAAAAAGGCAAGAAAAAGAGAAAGAGGGACAACGACAGCCCTAATTTGGAAAGGTCAAACTCGAAGAAGAAACAAGCCTGTAGCAAGTGTGGAAAGACTCACGCGGGAGAGTCTATGATGTAGAAGATTGTGTGCTTCAACTGCAAGCAAAAAAGACATATTTCTCTACATTGTCCTAAGCCAAATATGAGGAAGTGTTTCTCATGTGGAAGAACGGGTCACGGATTCAACCAGTGTCCTAACAAAAACAAGTCTGGTGCAGGGAGTGGACGGTAGATAGCTTAAGTTTGAGCGTTAGTATCTTTTGGTAGAAGATTATGATATTAAGTGTTGTAATATCACAAATGATGTGTGAACATATGTGAATATAGATATGTTTGTATGAATGAAATCTTTATTTTCTATATGAACATAAGATTAAGATTAATTTGTGTGTTCTTAAAACTCATACTTATGGTAAGTTAATAACTCATGATTATATGAAATGTTCTGAACCCCTCAGCGAATGGACGCCAAAGGTCTGACTAGGATAAATTCATACACTCATATAATTGTGGCAAGTTCCTGAACGCATAAGTGTGGTAAGTTTGATTTAACCGGTAATAACTATGTGTGAATAGAGAATTGCAACTTTTGCGTAAAAAGTTGTATTATTAATCTCGATATGATTTAAAAGGGATAGTAAATGTGTTAAATAATTATATATATCTTTGTGGCGCCCCCAAAATAGGTATACATCACCTATTCTGAGTCGCCAAATACATGGTACAAAATTCAAATACAACTTAATTATACAACAGTCGTGTAAAATACGACTAAACATATGCTGTGAGTTTTAATACAAATATTGTCATCTGGACAATATACAAACTCAATGGGGTCCTCATTACATTTATTATCACATTATTTTAT
This sequence comes from Panax quinquefolius, assembly GCA_020205615.1. NCBI lineage: Eukaryota > Viridiplantae > Streptophyta > Magnoliopsida > Apiales > Araliaceae > Panax > Panax quinquefolius. The sequence goes on along the minus strand of CM035167.1, from coordinate 84,096,501 downwards.
AGAATTGTGAGGACTTCTAATGCTATTATCTGGACCATCACTCTGTTCCCCGACTAGTCCCTGCTATGTTCTCATTTCCTGAAGAGAACAATGAAAGAAAAAAGGTGAGCTTAACTAGCCCAGTAAGAAATATTATGACTAAGATAAAGCAGAATAAATTATCTTTAGTCTTCAATAGTGTTAAACTGATACAATATAACAAACATCAAGCTTAACTACAGCGGAACAAGAAATCCATTAAAAGAGTCAAGTAGAAAATAAAATCTACTACCTTTTATGATTTAAAAGGTTTTTCATCACTTTTATCGCTGATACTCAGCTTAATAAATAATCCACATCATTGAATCACCCCTGCACTACGGCCAAGGATATTCTTTAGTATCACGACCACAAATTATCCATGCACTACGGGCCAAGGATATTCGTGTATTCATTAATGGTCATGATCATGCCAACAACTGTCCATCAATGCACTACGGCCAATGAGGATTTTTACCACATCATTTGTAACATTACGGTCATGATTATACCTAATAATCCCTGGTCATAATCATACCAAGTCCATCTATGCACTATAGACCACAGATGACTTTCAACATACTATAAACATGAGGATGATGACAATTCATTAAAACAAGTTCAAGAATAAATTTTAAAGATTTAGAAGTTAATTCATCCTGAACTCAATAACGTCCAAATTGTCAACATGATACTGCTTTGTGGAGTAAAATTCAAGAATGCTCAGAAGAATATTTCCATGAAAAGATACTGGATGAAGCGCAAATATCAAGGATATTCCACTAATTTCATGGAGTATAGAAGTCAAAACTTTAACCAACTGAGTATAATAAAGAATAAAATAACAAAAGAAATCACCAGGCATGCGATAGACCGCACAGACAGGTTATTCCAACATAATAATAAATAAAGGAACCAGGTCATGCGTAAACGCACAGACAAGATATTCCAACAGAATGATAAATAATGGAACTAGGTCATGCGTAAAAGCACGCATGTGATGTTCCAATGAATAATAAAGAAGCGGAACCGTGTCATGCGTAAAGCACGCATGGAGGTTCCAAATGTAATAATAAAGAATGGAATAATAATGAAATCACCATGCATGCACAAAGATTGCATAGGCAGATGGTTATTCCAACATAATGATAAAGAATAGAATAATGTAAGAATTTCACCAAGTATAGGGGTGGCACAGATATCTCGACTTATTCCAACAGAATAATAAAGAATGGAATAACAGAAGTTCTTTTCATGAATACAAGAGAAATAATACCCCTACCTTAGAAAGAAGAGTACTGGATATAGAAGTAGTGAAGTAGCAGAACACTTTTCTTCTTTCTCTCTATAGTTTCTCTCTCTAGAGTTTTAGTGAATTCGTAAGAAATAATGAAGGAATGAGCTTCTATTTATAGAAGAATGGACTACATAGTAACTAATTCATGAATGGTCCAGATTGATTTACTTGACACGGACGGTCCAGATTTAAAACAAAATCTTTTAAATAAAATATAATATATTCTATTTATAATCTAATAAAACGAATAACTTTATAAAAGTATTCTATTTTTATATAAAAAAGATTTTACTATGCAAAACACTATATAGAATTATATAACACTATTCATAATAAAATATAATATATTCTAATTATTGTCTAATAAAACAAATAACTTTATAAAAGTATTCTATTTTATATAAAAAGATTTTATTATGCAAAACACTATGCAGACACTATGCATAATAAAATATAATATATTCTAATTATTGTCTAATAAAACAAATAACTTTATAAAAGTATTCTATTTTATATAAAAAGATTTTACTATGCAAAATACTATGCAGCAATTACTGTAGTAATAATTGAACAATACTAAGTGACTTCTCACGTAAGCATCAATAATCAATACCGTGTGCTACTATGCAACCACGCGTATTATTGTACTTTTAACACCGGGTGTTTGAATAGTTAACTGTAAAACTTCCGCCATTATTTTCATAAAGTTTTTTTGTCGTTTTCTCAATCCGACAATAATTCTGCTGTGGGGTCCACCATTGATTGTGCCCTTGTACGAATATTCCCTGTTAAAATGAATATTCCCCCACTAATCGAATATTATATAACAACTTGCGTACTTTGCAAAATTTATAAATATTACCCATAACTAAAATATTATATCAAATTTACTTCATAATATTCAAAAATGGAATTTATAGAAAATTCATCTTTATTTATAAAAGTTGGGATCTTACATGTACTATGTGCTATGAAAATTCATCTTTATTTATAAAAGTTGGGGTCTTACATGTACTTTGCTCGTGAATGCCCTCAGAGGAAGGTGGAAGAAACAGCAAGAAGTAAGGGAGGCAGCAGTGGAGGTACTTGGGCCATTGCTGGACCTACAGCATCAAACAAACCCACAGCCAGAACTTTCAACATGACTGTGCAAGATGCTGTGCAATCAAAAGATGTGGTGTTAGGTATTATCCCAATCAACAATATTAATGCTTATGTATTATTTGATTTGGGTCCTACTTGCTCGTTTATATCTGATGAATTTGCTAAGAGGTTAGAATTTCCTAGAGAAGAACTGAATTTCCCTTTGAACATAGAAATTGCGAATAGGGAAGTGATTCGTGTTACGTTCGTATACAAGAACTGTAGGGTGAAGATAAAAGGGAATATCATTATGGTAGATTTAATTCCGATTAGACTCGGGGAATTTGATGTAATTTTGGGAATGGATTGGCTGTTCAAATATGGAGCGGTAATTGATTGTCACAAGAAGTGTGTAAACTTTATGACTCCGTCAAAGGTAGTATTCTATGGTAGCAAGTCGCCTAGACAAATGAAATGTCTAACGATTATGCAGGCCAAGAAGTTGTTGAGTCAAGGCTGTGTGGGTTATTTAGCTTACATAGTTGATACTCATAAGAAGGGTGAGAAACTGGAAGAGATACCAGTGGTTAGGGAATTCGTAGATGTATTTCTGGAAGATTTGCCAGGACTTCCGCCTGACAGAGAGATTGAGTTCGTAATCGACTTAGTGCTAGGAACTGCACCAATATCGAAGGCCCCGTATAGAATGTCTCCGATAGAAATAAAAGAACTGATGGTACAACTGCAAGAGCTGCTAGACAAGAAGTATATTAAACCAAGTGTATCACCGTGGGGAGCGCCAGTATTATTCGTGAAGAAGAAAGACGTATCAATGCGTCTTTGCATTGATTATAGAGAGTTAAACAAAGTAACTATTAAGAATAGGTATCTGTTGCCTAGAATAGATGACTTGTTTGATCAGTTGAAGGGTGCTAAATATTTCTCGAAAATAGATTTGAGAAGTGGGTATTACCAATTGAAGGTAAGAAAGGATGATATACCTAGAACGACATTCAGAACTCGGTACGGACATTAGGAGTTTCTGGTGATGTCTTTTGGTTTAACAAATGCCCCTGCCGCGTTCATGGATTTGATGAATAGGGTGTTTAAACCATTATTAGACAAGTTCGTAGTGGTATTTATCGACGACATTCTGGTGTATTCCAAAACTCAAGAAGAACACGTGGATCATTTACGTTTGACATTGGAGACACTAAGAAAGGAAAAGTTGTACGCAAAATTTTCTAAGTGCGAATTTTGGCTCGATCATGTACAATTTTTGGGTCATGTGATTGACAAACATAGGATTTCAGTGGATCTATAAAAAGTAGAAGCTGTAATCAATTGGGAACAACCAAGGACACCTTCGGAGGTGGGGAGTTTCTTGGGGCTGGCCAGTTATTATAGAAGATTCATTCAAGATTTTTCCCAGATAGCCACTCCGTTAACAAATTTGACACGAAAAGCTGTGAAATTCGTTTGGACAGAGAAATGTGAAGAGAGCTTCCAAGATTTGAAGAAGAAGCTAAGTGTGGCACCTGTGTTAACCCTGCCGGATAATACATGAAATTTTGTGGTGTATAGTGATGCCTCACACAAAGGATTGGGTTGTGTTCTTATGCAAAACGGCAAAGTTATTGCCTATGCATCAAGACAACTGAAGGACTATGAGAAAGGTTATCCGACTCATGATTTGGAATTGGCTGCAGTAGTATTTGCTCTCAAGATATGGAGACACTATCTTTATGGAGAGAAATGTGAGATCTACACAGACAACAAAAGTCTGAAGTATATTTTCACTCAGAAAGACCTGAACATGCGTCAGAGAAGATGGATAGAATTGATAAAAGGATTACGATTGTGAGATCTTTTATCATCCAGACAAAGCGAATGTGGTTGCAGATGCTTTAAGCAGGAAAGGTCAGGAGAAGTTGATGCTGATAACAACTCAGGAGGAGCTCATTTTAGCAATGGCAAAGTTAGACCTGGAAATCAAATTTCCACAGGAATCCGACGAACGACTATTTCAGTTAGAAGCAGGTCCAACTTTACTGGACAAGGTGAAGAACGCTCAGTTACAAGATGAAGAATGTGGGAAGATAAAAGAGAATATGGTTGAGGGTAGCGATCGAAATACAAGGTCGATCTTAGAAGGATTACTACTGAGACGAGGGAAGAATCGGGTTCCAAAGAACACACCGAGTGAAAGATAAAATCTTGACCGAAACTCATAGCTCAAGATATTCGATTCATCTAGGAAGTACGAAGATGTATCAAGATCTACGCCGACATTTTTGGTGGCCAAATATGAAAAGGGACGTTGCAGAATGCGTGGCGAAATGTTTGACATGTCAAAGAGTAAAAGCCGAACATCAAAGACCCAACAGATTACTTCAACTGTTGGAAATATTAGAATGGAAGTGGGAACACATCACGATGGATTTTGTGGTGGGTCTTCCAACTACTCAGAGAGGATGTGATGCAATTTGAGTGATAGTGGACAGACTGACGAAATCAGCGCACTTTTTACCAATAAAGATTAGGTTCAATCTTGATCAGTTAGGAAGATTGTACATTAAAGAAATCGTTTCGAGACATGCAGTGCCAGTGTCAATTATGTCCGATAACAATTCACGTCAAACTTTTGGAAGAGACTACTAGAATGCATGGGAACTCAATTGCGAATGAGTACAGCTTATCATCCACAAACAGATGGCCAAAGCGAACGAACGATCCAGACATTGGAAGATATGCTGAGAGCATGCGTCATGGATTTCAAAGGAAGTTGGGAAGAACAATTACCGTTGGTGGAATTCGCCTACAATAATAGTTATCATGCAAGCATCGACATGCCACCTTACAAAGCGTTATACGGCAGAAAGTGCAGAACTCCACTGTGCTGGGATGAAGTTGGTGAACGTCAACTGCTAGGACCAGAACTAGTGCAACAAACTGCAGAGATTATCAAACTCATCAGGACAAGGTTGGTAGCAGCTCAAGACCGATAGAAAAAGTAAACTGATCAACACAGGCAAGATCGTACATTTGACGTAGGAAGCTACGTATTCCTAAAAGTTTTTCCTTGGAAGGGGAAAATTCATTTCGGTAAAAAGGGAAAACCAAGCCCGAGGTTTATTGGATCCTTTGAAGTGCTGCAAAAAGTAAGAGAGGTAGCTTACGAGGTAGCTCTACCTCCAGGATTGGAAAATATTCACAATGTTTTTCATATTTCGGTGTTACGACCATATAAACCAGATTACAATCACGTGATCGAGTACAAACCGTTGCAGTTCGAGAAAGATTTGTCTTATGAAGAGATTCCTATCCACGTAGTCGACAGGAAAGAACAAGTGCTCAGGAATAAAGTGATACCTTCTGTGAAGGTGATATGGAGGAACCACAATGCTGATGAAGCTACGTGGGAACTCGAAGAGAAAATGATGAAAGAGTACCCTGAGTTATTTGTTTAATCCGTGTCTTCGATTTTGGTGACAGAATCTTTGTAAGTATGGAAGAATGTAACGAATGTGTTGTTTGAGTTGTGATTCTGGGGACAGAATCCTTATAAGAGGGGAATGATGTAACATTCCAGATTTTATAAATGTAAATTATAAATATTTATTGATTTATATAAATATTTATTGGATGTGTTTATTATTAAATAAATAATTGTTCAATTTGATTGAGTTGATTTAGTTAATTATCTATTTGTTAAATAATTAATGTGATTAGTTAATTATTTTTTGTTAAATAATTAATGTGTTATATGGATTGAGTTATGTGATTAAGTAATTTATTTAATAAATTGTTATTAAATAAAGTTTGGCAAATAACTATATTAAAAGAGTTATTAAAATAAATTAAAGTAATTTTAATTTAGTTTTGCCAAACAAGATTTAAGTATATTAATCCTTTAATTTTTAAATGGTTTGCCAAACAAAGCCTTATGGCTTTTGGTTTTTTTTGAATATAAATTATTAATTTAATAAATAAAAAATATATATATATATATATATATAATATATTATTTTGGTAACTGCTAATTTAATACGAATCATTAGTGAGCGTCAATTTTTTTTTAATAATTGAAAAGACTTATGTTGGTTTTTATTTAGTATACATATACTATTATTTGGCTTACCTTAGAGTTGGATGCTAAAAGAAAGAAAGGAATACATAGATAGTTGAGAGAGAAAAGGCTGGGATTCTAGGAAATACAGAGTTCTTCAAGCTTTTCTAAGGGCTTAACAAGTATTTCTTAACAACAAAAGGTAGGTGTTTATAACCTTAATTGTGACGCCCCCAAAATAGGTATACATCACCCATTTTGAGTTGTCAATACATGGTACAGAAACAACTACAACTTTATTATTACAACAGTAAAACTGTGAGTTTGAATACAAATATTATCTTCTAGACAATATCTATACTCAAATAAATCCTCATCATATTTATTGATACATTATTTTACAAAAATGGTGAGGACTACTAAACAACTCTCTCTAGAACCTTCATTCCATACCCCAGGCTACGTGTATTTATATATTCTCGCCTCCCGAGAAGAAAAATGGAACAAAAAGGAAAAGGGTGAGCTCAACTAGCCCGGTAAAGAATATTATAACTAAGATAATATACAACAAATTATCGTTAGTCTTCAACAGGAAAAATCTAATAGAATACAATAGACAACAAGTTTTAAATCAATATTCGCAATGAAATAATAATTCATTAGAAGAGTTAAGTAGAGAATGCAAACTACTATCTTCTATGTATGAATTTAAAAGTTCACCGTCTATCTTTTATCTTTGTAACATCAATCAATATATATCTGGAATCAAATATTCATCTTTGCACTACAAAAGCCAAAGATATTCATCGATTGGTCATGTTCATCTAAACACTGTTCATCTTTGCACTACTGGCCAAAGATATTTATCGTAAATCATTCATCTTTTACTACAAGCCAAAGATATTCAATAATATCATCATTTAAGACCGAGGATGATGAAAATATTTTTAAAGAAGCGAATCCGATTGAAACAAAATGACAAGGATTAAGGATTAAGGATTCGTACTTTATTTTATCCATGTCCAAAAATACCTCAAAAATAATGATAGTGGTTTAAAATTCAAGAATGATCGTAACATGGATACAATCAAAGCTAGTATCCACAATAGATATTTTAGATTTAAAAGGAAAATTTTCATTTTTCGATGAATAGTCTTAGTATTCGTGAATAGTGTCGTATACGTGAATAGTCTTGAGTATCGTGAATAGTAACTCAGGACACCAAAAGTTCCAAATTTGATAAAACTTCATATCAATATTTCAAAGATAATGATATTGAAGAAATAATATCATTCTGAAAAAAAAATAATATCCCTTACGAAAAAAAAGATTTCTAATTTGAAAACAGGATATAGGCTATGACTTGAACTTGCACCGTATAGCAATACTCAAAATATACTCAAAATACTCACAAGAATACGCTCGATAATATAGAGAGAAAACTTGGTTTACGGTGTGATTTTATTTCTAACCTAAGCACCTATTTATATGAAAATGCTTAGAACACACAAAGTAGAAAATTTAATAAAATATAAATATATATATATCAAAATTCTACGCCACTCTTGAAATCTGATTTTAGCTCAATAAGCACATGCCACCTTCTAGAAAAAGTAAGAAAAACGTTTTCTAATTTAAACTTCCAAAATCAATTATTTTGACTTGAACTTCAATAATTCACAATAAATAGCCCTTTTGTCGGAAAATTGAAACTCACGACTTTTTATAGGAAATTCAATTTCTACAACTTACTGAAGAAAGTTTTTCCAAATTCCAAATAGAAATTGAATAAAATCCACAAGCGGGTGATTTTACTGGCTATAATCAAATTTCGGTCAAGAAATGGGGTCCACCGACACATAAAACATGCTTTAAATATTTTGGTAACAAAATACTCTTCCTCCACATATACTCATATATCCCATATTCATCGTAAAAATATCATCATTATTATATTATTAAAATATAATAATATATTTAAATAAATTATTTTATCAGAAAAAGATAAAATTTCAATTTTCAACAATTGTCACATTAAAAATTTTCTCCATCTATATCCACATAAAATCAATATTTTTCTCATCATATGAATCAATAATTAATTATTCACAAATAATATTATAGAATCACAATATTGACAACCAGGCAGTTTATAGGAAAGAGGGAGCTTTCCAATAAGAATTTCTCCTTACTGGTGCGCAATTAGGTGTCCAAACCTCTCCTTAGATAGAACTTTCTAGACATTGCCAATAATGTTATCTAATAATATTATTAAGATAATATGAATTATTTCTTCGATAATGAAAAATACTATGTAATGACAATTATTGAAACAACAATAATATAAAATATCAACGGAGCAATTATTAAATCAATAAAATAAAATCTTTGAAAAGTGAGTTCTTTGTAACCATTATTGAGTAGTGCCTTCACGCATGCGAATCAATAATTGGTGTAATCTGAGTGTGCTTCTTGTGTGTTAACCAAAGTATTTTAACAAGATAATCTGATGAACAACTACGCCGTTATTTTTAAACAACTTATATTTGTCGTTTTCTTCATCCAATCGCTTTCCGTTATGGGGCCCATACATGGTTGCGCCGTCGTACGAATATTCCCCGACAGTACGAATATTCCACGACCAAACAAATATTCCCCGACAACAATGAATATTTTATAACCACTTGCTTATTTTGAAATATTTGCGTATTTTACCTATAACTATCCACATTAATCAAATCAACCCTTACTATTTCAAAATAATAAATAGAGAAAATTAAACTTCATTAATAACAAGTTGGGGTCTTACATTAATCTATGTTTATGTAATCATATATGTTTTACAGTATATAGTCTCTGTGAAATTGTAGGTCTCGGTTTATCAATTTTTTTAATTGTTATCACTAGCATGTGTATCTGTATATATATATATATGACTGTATGCTAATTATAGGCTAAAGGAAGAAATTGGTTTGTATAGTGAAGTATATATATACGAATATATGTTTTGTAGAAATATCAAAATTTATGTATGCTAACTGAGGAATTGAACTATACATATTAATTTGTTATATGTTGGTATACTTGTATTTCAAAGGAATCAAATTTGGTTGATAACAGTGGAATTTACGTTCATTGTACTTTAGATATCAACAATGGAGTTTTAAAATTTTGGTTTCAAAGAAAAATAGTGTTTTCAAGGATTTAAGTTTCTGATATTGTTGGTTAGTTGTGTAAAATGTGTATGTATATTCTTTATAATGTTTATGTGACATTATACATGTTAATTGGTGTTAATTGTGTTAAAAAATTAAGATAGTAGCTTTGGCTCTGTTCTTTGTTTTGTTTACGTGAGTTTTTGACCGACCAGTCAAAATTCACGCTCAGTCATCAAGTTTGCCTATAGCGTAAAAGTCGCGCTTATGACACCGGACTTTTGTGCAATGCCGAGGCCGGACCCCCGCAGCGCCTTGAGTCCCTATGTAAGTCTGTGGCCAAGCGCCACCTCAGCCATGCAAATACGACCTCATGATTCAAGCGCCTCGCCCTGGCCACTTATGTGAAAAGTTGAAATGACTTTTGTCTTGTATAAAAGTCTGATATTTTAAAGGATTGATGTATGATAAATGTTGAGTATGTATTTCTTGTATTATAGTATGTTAATACTATGAGTGAACATGGAATTACTAAGTAACAAATATTGTTATTAGTTTTATTAGATAGAATTTGATTATGCGATTTGATTACATGGTTAGACATTTAAACCATACGTGATGTAGCGTTGATTATGACTAATCATGTCATGTTAACATATGTATATAGGATAATTGTGATTTGGATTATAACGGTTTAATCTACGCGCAAGGCAAGATTCTAAATCCCTATTTTTTTATATTGAGCAAGTTTTCTAATCCTAAAGCTTCGTTATGCAAATTTCATATGCTATACTTTATTGAGTAAAGTATTTCCATTAAGCAACTTAGTTGTATCCAGTTATTCATGATGATACAAGCTTCCCATCTCCACACTTTCGTTGAGATAGTTATTATGATTATGCAAGTTTTTCCTAACTCTAAACTTGTTATATTAGCATGCAAGTACCTTTATTCTGTTGACTCAGTTTATCGTTCCAATTATTATTTTTATGCATGCTTGATATTAAATTCTAAGATGTAACCTTAGCTTAATGTTATTCAAAGCAAGGTATGATGTGTTATTCAATGGTTATGCTATTAGATTATCCCTAAAGCATGAACTTAGAACAAAATGTTTATTCAGTTATGATTATTCAATAATATAGTGCTATTATCTTTTATTCAACTAATCCTTAGTTGATGTCCGTTGAATTCCAAATTACCTTTAAGTGTATCCAAACCAAACTGACTTTGGGGCGGACTTGTACTCGAAATACTGAGATGAACAACCCTATTTATAGGGGTTACACTTAATTTTGTACTTTGCGCTGAAATGTTTGTATACAATACATGTACGAAGGGTTGATCCCCCTAAGTACCTTGAAGTCATTATAGTCGTATGACTGTAAAAGTTAAAGTTGAAAGATTACTTATAACTGTGGATAAGGTTCATGGTCATTAGACCCTCAGTTGAATGTTTAAGATGTTGATAGAATTTATTGTTCAATTCTATTGAGCCCCTGAATGGGCAAGGAATGTTTTAGTTATTTTAAGCCTCTGAATAGGCAATGAACGTATAAGAAGTTAATAGAACTTATTGTTCAGTTCTATTAAGCCCGTGAATGGGCAAAGAATGTAAAAGTTTTATTCATTTATATTTCAAGTGAGCCTTGTTTGCTCACTCTTGCTTGTAAAATCCTTACAGCTAAAGATGGAAAGGGTGACGTACCTAGCACCAGTAAAGGAAAGGGAAAGATGAACAGGTACTGAAGACTTTGGTTTCAAGATTGTAATGAAGTTTATTTTATTTTTCGCATGAATGATTGTTTGTAAAGGTTAGATAACCTGGGAGACTTTATTTTATGTAATTCCTGTATGGGTAGGTTTATTATTAAATTTTATTTATGATTGGGTAGTTATAAATGAATGTTTTTATTACGTGAAGACCAAATCTTGAGGTAATGAAGTACCGGGATTTGGGGTGTCACACTTATTGTGTTAAGAATTTGTATAGAGCAAGAGAATTAATATAAGATTTTTATTTAAATCAGATCATGCCCCCTAGACGATAGAATCGAAATCAAAGAGAAGAGCAGTCAGTGAATAACGAAGGAGGTCAAGCTGACCCAATTCAAAACTTTGTGGATATGTTAGCCCAAGCTATGGAGAATAGAGCTCCAGCAGCAAGAGCAAGGGCGACAGGACAACCAACAGATAGATTGGCTCACTTCAAGGACTTTAATGCGGTAAGACTGCCTGAATTCAAAGGGACCACAGATCCGATTGAAGCCCAAACTTGGGTAAAGGAGATGGAGAAAGCATTCGTCATTGCGCGAGTGGCAGAAGAGCAGAAGACGGCTTTTGCAACATACTTAATGAAGGGAGAAGCCAATTACTGGTGGGAGACTAACCAAGCGAGAGCGGGTACAACAGTGGTGACGTGGACAAGATTTAAAGAAATGTTCTTTGAGAATTACTTTTCAACAAGTATGCAAGCTCGAATGGAAGTCAAATTCTTAGAACTTAAGCAGGAGAACTTGTCGGTAACAGAATACGCTGCCAAATTCAATGAGTTGGCTAGATTTGCACCTCATCAGGTGGATACAGAATTACGGAAGGCGAGAAGATTCGAGAACGGGCTGAAGCCGGGGATATTCAATAAGGTACCGGTATTGCAGATTAACACATTCGCGGCTTTGATGGAAAAAGCTTTAATTGTTGAAGGAGGGAGCGAAGCTGCATCTCGATTTCATCAGGAGAAGAAGAAGACCAATGATGGTAGAAGCAGTGGGGGTAGTAATCCAAATAAGAGGAAATGGAGTGAGAATACCCAGTTGGGTAATAAGACAGAAGATAATATGAAAGGAAGGGAGCCATGTTCGAATTGTGGGAAGAACCATGCTGGAGTTTGCCTGAAGAAGAAGGGAGTCTGTTATAACTACAGGCAAGATGGACACATGTCGCCCAATTGTCCCAGTCCAAAGAAGATACAAGGTTGTTATGCCTGTGGATCAACTGACCATATAGTGCAGGCTGTCAAAGAGGAATCTTTGAGAAGGAAAGTGTCAACAAGGGACCCAGTAGCGAAACCTTGGCAACTCGAGGACCTGCACAGCCAAGAAGACCAACGACCCGTACATTCAACATGACAGCGCAGGATGCAGTGGCTACTAAGGAGGTTGCAGCAGGTAATGATTTTGTTTAGAAATTTAATTACGCGAGTAATATGAGTTGGATAATTCTGTGAACTGTTTTCTTTTATAGATTCAAGTCACAGGTTAGAATTTGAGACACAATTTAATATTGTGTTGATAAAAATGAATTGATGATACAACTTTAAAAGATTGTAGAGAATAAGAAAGCGGTGATTCCGAGGACAAAATCCTTTTAAGGAGGGGTGAATGTGATAACCCGAGATTTCGAATAATTAAAATTTTATGAATAATTTTTTTTATTTATTTAATATTACTTATCAATTTTGTGACAAGTTTCTGTGATACGAGTCTCGAGAAGGTCAATTTGTATATTGACTAATAAATTAAGAGTAGAGTTGTGCTTAAAGGAGAATAGAAATCCTAACCCTAGTTACGGATAGGGATTCGATAGAAAATATAATTAAAATAATTATATTAATATGTATGTGTTTGAACTGTATAGAATTTTTGATCAATGATTGATCGGATAAGGATTAAAATTAATAAACCCTAATAAGAGATTAAAAACCCTAATCTCAGGATTAGAAATCCTAACGTACAGTTAGTAACCCTAATCGAAAGCCGGGAAACCCTAATTTTAAATTCGGGAATCCTAAAACCCTAATTAGGAAACCCTAATCCTAATTAGTAAGCTTAATGTGTTTATTAAACTTTAATATGATTAGAAAACCCTAATTATATTTTAGTTATCTTAATTTCTATTTTACAAACCCTAATTATAATTTAGAAATTTTAATTTTTTTAATTAAAACCCTAATTTCATATTCGGGATTTCTAAACCCTAATTAGGCAACCCTAATCCTAATTGGAAGGCCTAATATATTTATTAAACGTTGATATGATTAAGAAAACCTAATTTAATTAGGAAACCCTAATTTTAGTTTCAAAATTTTAATTTTCTAAATTAAAACCCTAATTTAGAAAATCCTAGAAAGTTAATGATTTAAAACCTAAGGGTTAGAACCTTAGGGTTAAACCTTAAGGGTTTGGAAAAAAATTTAGAATGCCATTAAATTATTTTGCTAAAGACCAAAATACCCTTTTTCATTTTTTTAAATGGTAACTTGTAAAAATGCCAAGAGCTTTAGTGGGTTACCTAAACAAAACATCCAGCAAATCAGTCATTGTTGGCCAGCAATCTCAACAACATCCACTAGATCATAATATATATTAGTTATGAGAGAGAAAAAGTCACCAAAGTTAGTCATTTTTCACATAAGCTCTCACAAACTCTCTCTCACACAAGTCCTCTGAAATTCTAAAGTATTTCAGTCACTAGATCACCTCATAGAACACCAAGAACAGATTTGGAGGGTAAGGATCAAAGATTTAGCAAGAGAAGGTATAACCCTAAAATCTAATTTGATCTTGTATGCTTAGATAAATTTTGTGTTTTTGTGTTTTGAATCTTGCTAATGGATGTTTTATGTTGACCTATGATGATCAAACATATATCCATAGTATCAAACTGCCTTAAATTGATGATTTTTCAAAACTGTTATTGAGTTCAAAAAGTGGTCTGACAACCTAATGTCAGTGCCCACAGATCATTGCTCCTTTAAGATTTTTCTTGTTTGATGTGTTGGATCTATAGCCTGGTATGAGGTCTTTCATCTTCAAGTGGTGTTATAGCCATCAAATGTCTAGATTCGTTTTTATTAATGGTCAAATAGGGTTGACCGAGCATGACCAGTCACTTTCTGGATAACCCTGAAAGTGTAAAACATTGTCTAACAAGTTCTTTGAAGGTCTGGATCTAACAGGTGTTAAGTTGTTTGATGTTTTTTTTTGTAACCATGTTGGAGCCTGTATAATGGACTCTAGATCAATTTTTTTTATAACATTAAAACAGTCAAAAAATTGATCGTGACAGGTGGTCAAAGTTGGCCACTTGCACTGATTTGCATTTCTGGGAATTTTCCAGAAAAATGAAGAACACGTTTTCTGACAGCGTTTGATCGGAATAAATCTAGCGATTTGAATGTTGTTTAACTGAGATGTTATTAAGTAATTATACCTTGACACTAGTACTATATATTTGAACCAAGAAACCACTTAAGATGTTACCAGAGCATGATATTAATCGATCCCCAAAATAAACCCTCGAAGCATCTGGGTTACCCAAAAAACCCAGATTTGGTCTGACAGAAGGTTTGGGAGATCAGATCTTCGTGTTGTTTGGTTGTATGATCACGATGTAGGTTGGATGTTGTAGTGTGTCATAAGAACTACACGACCACATTTCAATCTAGCCTAGAACATTAGTACACTAAGAATCAAATGCGGTCAAACTTGACCCCTTGAGCACTGACTGTTAGTGTTCTTGAGGCTCAAGAACACCAACAGCGACGATTACTGTCATTAAAGCTCTATAGCGACGGTTTTATTATTTTTTAATTTCTGAATATTCCAGAAATTATTTAGAAATAGAATTAAATTATAAAAATTACCAAAAATGGTTTTAAAAATCATTTTAAATTATGAAAAATAACTTTTAATTATTTGGGACATTTTTCATTAATATTTCTAATTATTTGGATATTAATGATATTTAGTTTATTTAATTAGTGTGTTAAATAAATTAGAGAAAAATAATTTAATATTATGAAAAATCATTTTAAATAAGAATAATGTATTTAAAAATATTTTGAGTTATAAAATGTGACTTTTGATATTTTTAGAGAATTTTCATTAATAATTTAATATTAATGATAGTAGATTTATTTAATTATTAAATTAAATAAATAAGATAAAAATGATTTTATTGATTTAAAATTATTTTAAATAAGAATAAAGTGTTAGAAAATATTTAGAATTATAAATTATACATTTCAATATTTTTGAAGAATTATCATTAATAAATTAATATTAACGATATTAGATTTATTTAATTATTATATTAAATAAATGAATTAAAAATAATTTTATTGATTTAAAATGCAAAAAATAATTTAAAAATATTTTAAGTTATAATTATTGACTTTTAATATTTTGATAATAATTTCATTAATATTTAGATATTAATGGTGATGATTTAAAATGATTTTAATTATTTTAAAAATCATTTAAGTGGAATATTG
The DNA here is from genome assembly GCA_020205615.1 of Panax quinquefolius. Classification (NCBI taxonomy): domain Eukaryota; kingdom Viridiplantae; phylum Streptophyta; class Magnoliopsida; order Apiales; family Araliaceae; genus Panax; species Panax quinquefolius. Next base: position 84,080,605 of record CM035167.1, on the reverse strand, counting down.
TTGGTTTGAAAATATTTTAAGTTATTAATAATAACTTTAATATTTTGACAAGTATGTTACTAATATTTTTATATTATTAAATATTAATAATGATAAGATTATTTGATAATTAAATCATTTTAAAATGATTTAAGTATTTGAAAAATTATTATAAATAATAATAATTGTTTATAAATTATTAAAAGCTTTCGAAAAATATTATAAATGATATATGACTTATCTACATTAATATTGAAGCTTTGAAACCGAATTTAATTAACAATAACTGTGTTAATTGTCGGATAGGGTGACCAGAACACCGAGAATGGATCGAAGTCCAACCAGAGCGAACTAATTAAACTTGATAAGTGTTTATATAGGTTATAAACACTGATGTGGCTATGTGGTAATGTGCCTAGGAGAAGTTTGACTATGAATTACAGTGATACGTGTTATGAAATTATTGTGCTAATTGTGAGACCAATATTATTGGTTATAGGTCTTACGAACGCAGATAAGTATTTTGTGTAGCTGTAATCAGCAGAAGAGGCAAGTTTCCTAACTCAACCTTGAGTTATATTCATTCAATTATTATAATGGTTAATTATTGCTAATTATACCATGTCCAGGGAATTTATTGTTGATTATTCGCAGTTAGTGCATGTTTAATAATTCAAATTGAATTACTGATTTGGAGAATATACAATTATAGAATAACTATTGTTGGATATTCATATTCGTAGAAGATAGAATTGATAGTACAGATAATTCCTGTTTATTATCAAAATTATGTTGAGAAATGTCTTAGCCAATTTTTTTGGACTAGACGAACATTTGTTAAAACATGATAGGTTTGAGAAGAGAATTCAATTATTATTGATAGATCGATGCCAATTACTTCGGCTAGATCAATAAGTAAATAGAAATTGAAATCATTAATTTTTGCTGTTAAATTAAATCTTGATTCTGAGACTGAGAAGAACAACCTTTTATATAAAAGGAACATTTTTAAGTCGTATATTCGACCATTGCGCGCGACCTAAGTATTATGCATAATATAGGGTACAAGGAGTCGGCCGGCCTTAAGTACTTGCGGAGGGGTATGATTTAATCTTTATGGTTATTTGATACTCCTGCGTATGTATCAAAGTAAATCTTTGATAGATACCCGAGAAAAGAAGTTCAAGATCCAATGGATCACTCAGCATAAATATGGAAAACATTCCACTTTGTAATTGCGTAGAATTGATTCTTGATTATTCATTAGAATATCACAGAAACTTTGAAAGTATTGTACTCTTTCATTATCAAATTATTGCGTTGCCTAGAATACGAGAAGTCTTGTTATTGATTAACAATTTGTTCAGTTATTTCAACGTTTCTCGAACTTTGGTTTCATTCTATCAAAATAGATAGTCTGTTCCTATTAATTTGTATTCATTTATTGTATGTCTTAACTTGCGGGGCAAACTTGTTGCTCACCCTTGCTATATATAAAACATTTCAGTTAGAATCGAAGAGGCCAGCGGATCGAAGAAGAACAAAGACAAAGGCAAGATGCTGGAGTAGTATAATGAATAATATTATTATTATGTTGTATTGTATTGTAAACCCTTTTTGTATATCTAAGGGGTATTTCTGTAATGTTAAGGTTAGTGGACCTGGGACTTATGTATTAACAACATATGTTAATGAGTTATGTATTCCTATTTATATTTAAATGGGTAGTTAGATATTATTATATTGTGGATCGTGAACACCAAACTCGGGGGGTCAGGTAACCCTGATTTGGGGGCGTCACACTATGTAACGTGATAGAATAACACCAAAGTTCGGGGAACTTTGAAATAGCTGAACAAATCTCTAATTACTAACAAGTCTTCTCATAATCTATGTAACACAATAATTTGATAATGAAAGAGTACAACGCTTTCAAAGTTTCTACGATATTCTATTGAATAATCAAGAATCACTTCTACGCAAATAACAAAGTGGAATGTTTTCCAGATTTATGCTGAGCGATCCATTGGATCTTGAACTTCTCTTCTCGAGTAACTATCAAAGATTTGACTTTGATATATCCAGGTGTATCAGATAACCATAAAGATTAAATTATAACCCTCTGCAAATACTTAGAGCGGCCAACTCCTTGTACCCTATATTATGCATAATACTCAAAACGCGCGCAAAAGCCGATATACGACCAAATATGTTCCCTTTTTATAAAAAGGTTATTCTTCTCAGTCTGTGAATCAGAATTTGATTTAACAAAGAAATATTATGATTTCAATATTTAGTCACTTCTCGATCTAGCCGAAATAATTGGCATCGATCTATCAATAATAATTGAATTACCTTCTCGAACCTATAAAGTTCTAACAATTGTTTGTCTAGCTAGAATAATTAGCTCAAACATATCTCAACAAAATTCGACAATAAACAGGAATTATCTATACTGTCAATACTAGCTTCTACGGATGTATGTATCCAATAATAGTTATTCTCTAATTATATTCTCAGAATTCACTAATTAAATTTAATGAATAAACATGCACTAACTGCGAATAATCAATAATAAATTATTGGACGTGGTATAATTAACAATAATTAACCACCATAATAATTGAACAAATATAACTCAAGGTTGAGTTAGGAAACTTACCTTCTGTGTTGATTGCTACTACACAATATACTTATCTGCATTCGTAAGACCTATAATCAACAATATCGGTCTCACAATTAGCACAATAATTCACAACACACAATAATGTAATTTACAACCAATCTGTCTCCTAGACCACATTCGTGTGTTTAGAAATTATATAAACACTAATCAAGATTAACTAGTTCGGTCGGGTTGGACTTCGATCTATTCTCGGTGTACTGGTCACCCTATCCGACAATTTACACCTTTATTGTCAATTAAACATGGTCTCTAAGCTTCAATATTATTTTAGATAAGTCAAAAATCGTTTATAATATTTTTCGGAAGCTTTTAATAATTTTCTAATAATTATTATAATTTATAATAATTTTTCAAACACTGAAATCATTTTTAAATGATTTAAATACTAATTAATTCTCTTATCATTAATATTTAATAATATAAAATTATTAATGAAATACTTGTCAAAATATTAAAGTTATTATTAATAACTCAAAATATTTTTAAATCATCAATATTTTACTTAAATAATTTTTAAAATAATTAAAATCATTTTTAAATCATCACCATTAATATTTAAATATTAATGAAATTATTATTAAAATATTAAAAGTCATTAATTATAACATAAAATATTTTAAATCATTTTTCTCATTTTTAAATGAATTTTAAATTAATAAAACCATTTTTCTATCATTTATTTAATTTAATAATTAAATAAATCTAATATCATTAATATTAATTTATTAATGAGAATTCTCCAAAAATATTGAAAATTAGATTTTATAATTCCAAATATTTTCTAACACTTTATTCTCATTTAAAATGATTTTTAAATTAATAAAATCATTTTAACCTATTTATTTAATTTAATAATTAAATAAATCTAGTGTCATTAATATTAATTTATTAATGAAAATTCTCTAATAATATTAAAAGTTACATTTTATAACTCAAAATATTTTAAACACTTTATTCTTATTTAAAATTATTTTTATAATATTAAAATCATTTTTCTCTAATTTATTTAATACACTAATTAAATAAATTAAATATCATTAATATTCAAATAATTATAAATATTTATGAAAAATATCCCAAATAGTCAACAATTATTTTTCATAATTTAAAATAATTTTTAAAACCATTTTTATAATTTTTATAATTTATTGTCTATTTTTAAATATTTTCTAGAAAATCAGAAATTAGAAAATAAATAAACCGTGGCTATAGCCCTTTAGCGACACTTTTTGTCGCCTTAGGTGTTCTTGAGCCTGAAGAACACTGTCATACCAGTTTTAAGGGTGTCTTGTTTGACCGTTGGTAATTTCCAATCTATACTTGTTTTGGGCAATGTTAAACATTGATCATGTAGTTTTTATGTAACACTACATGAATCAATCATCATCTCGCTCAAACAACATCACAACAAAGCGATCTGGCCAACCAAAGTCATAGTCAGACGGCTCCTGGGTTTTCCAGAAACCCAGGCAGTCTGAGTGGACACTTTCAAGTTCAAATTAATCTGAGTTCTGATTATGATTTTGTGGTTTAATAGTTCAAGTCAGAGTACATATGTCAAGGAACATTACTAAATCGGTCCAACAATAAAACAATAACTAGATTTAGCTCGGTCAAACATGGTCAGAAACGGTGTTCATACACTTTCTGGAGATTCCAGAAAAGTGTTCTCGTGATCAGATGGTCAAGTTTGACCAACAACTACATTAATCCTGTTGATGTTTTAAATGATCTAAAACCATGGATCTATAGTTCACATAATTAAAACACACAAATCCTGACAAGTCAACCGACTTTGACCGATTATAACTTGAAATCTGGACATCGAATAGCTTGGATTCCACTTCCAGATCAAAGACCTCATGTCAGAGTATGGACCAAAACTTTAAAATAACAAAAAATATAAACGAGGAAGGATCTGTAGCCACTGACATTCGGTTGTTAGACCACATTTAAGGCTCAAAAACAGTTTTTTGGAAAACACCATTTTAAGGCACTTTGATGCTATGGATCCATGATAGATCATCATAAAACATCCTTTAGCAAGATTCTAAACACATAATCATGAAATTTAACTAAGCATACAAGATCAAAATGAAACTTAGGGTTTATACCTTTTCTTGAATATGCTTAGATCTTGGCTCTCCAATATGATATTAGGTGATCTAGGGGCTGTTTATGTGACTGATCTACTTATGATTTTAGGTGCTTTTAGTGAGAGAGAGAGAGTTGGTGAGAGCTTGGACAACAAATGAGCAAAATGAGTACACTTTCTCTCTCTCAATCTTTTATAAACACTTAGATGCAATGTATGATCTGATCTTGCTGTCAATTGGAGGCTGGTTTGCTGAGATTTTATGTCAGAGAGTCAAGATAGTGGTTTACCAACTAAAGGTCTTGGCAAATATTGCAAGTTACCTAATTAAAAATTCAAAAGGGCATTTTGGTCATTTGTATGATATTTTTAATGGCAATCTTGACAATTGTTCAAACCCTTAGGGTTTAACCCTAAGGTTCTAACCCTTAGGTTTTACAACTCCAATTCTAGAAGTTTTTAATTAGGGTTTTAAAATAGAAAATTAAGAATTTTAAAAAATGTAATTAGGGTTTTAACTAGAAATTAATATTTCTAAAGTATAATTAGGGTTTCCTAATTATATTAACATTTACTAACCACTCTAAGCTTGCTAATTAGGATTAGGGTTTCCTAATTAGGGTTTGGGATTCCCAAATTTAAAATTAGGGTTTCTCAACTTTCGATTAGGGTTTTCAACAGTACGTTAAGGTTTCTAATCCGGAGATTAGGGTTTCTAATCTCTTATTAGGGTTTACTAATTTTAAACCTTATCCGATCAATCATTTATCAATAACTCTATACAATACAAACATATACTTATTAATATAGTTATTTTAATTATATTTTTTATCAAATCCCTATCCGAACTTAGGGTTAGGGTTTTAAATTCTCAATTAAGCACAACTCTACTCTTATTTCTCAGTCAATACACAAATTGACTAATTCTCACAGCTCGTATTACAGATACACAGCACAATATTGATAATTAATATTAATATTAATTAAAAAAATAAACCGTCGTTATAGCCCTTTAGCAACACTTTCTGTCGTCTTAGGTGTTTTTGAGCCTCAAGAACAATGTCCGACCAATTTCAAGGGTGTCTTGTTTGTGTAATATTCGAGTTTTATTTTTATTTTATTTTTTTAATATTTTTAAGTATGTAATTTAAGAATTGTTAATAAACGAATTTATATGAAACTTTTGGGTGATTTCATTTATTAGATGTATGTGTGTGGTACATATATGTGTTATTTCAAGATATGTGATGAGATGTATTTAAATGGTTGGTTTAGTTTTATTTAACTATTTAAATAAAATTAAGTAGGGAATTATTCTATTTTATTACGTGGGATGGTATTAAATCATGAGCTGGAGTTAGGGGCAGAATTTAGAGATGTGGACTATGTATTCGAGTCCGGAGCGTCGAAATTAGTTAGGATAGACTGTAATAAAGAAAAAGTGTCACAGTTGACTTTTTGGTCAAAGGCAACCTGTTGACTTTTTCGAGGAAAAAGTCAACTACGAATTTCAGAGATGAATTTGACTAAACGGATAGTCCCTTGACGTCATCGATATATGGTTCGCAAAGTTTGGTTCCGAAGGGTAAAATAGTCAAATAGCTTATTAATTGATTAATTGATTAAAATAATATATGTATTTTTTTAATAGAAATCAGCTGAACTGATGGACCCATGAGACTATTAAATTGGGACAAGGGAGGGAGTATACGTATATTACATAATAGCTAAGGTGGAAGTAATTTATTTTATTCCTTAAAATCAAAATTCTTTTTATTTTTCTAACTCCCACATTCATTTTCTCTAACTCCCACATTCTTCCTATTAATTAACTATATTATTGTAGTATTAAGTATTGTGAGTAACTAATCATTAGAGTTGGGGGTTATGGGAATCAAAAGACTCTAACAAAGCTATACATATATACAAACACAATTTTCTTTTAAGAAAATTCCACTAAATGAGTAAACATGGAGAGAAATTGAGAGCCTAAGAGAGTTAGAACTAATTTTGGAGGATTACTGAGGATTTGACAAGCAAGGAGAAGGAGCATCATATTAAACCAAGAAGAAATTAATCAAAAGGTAATTCATGAACCCATTTTATTTTTATAACAAAAATGAGAAGAAAATGCATATAAAATTGGTAAATGATTTGTTGTGGCTTTGTGTTGCCATGTTACTGTTGTTTGATGATTATAGATCATTAACAACAAAAGATATGGGTTAATCATGCATCAAATACATAGAAAATCAAAGAATTAAGCAATGCATGCTCTACCTTTGCTAAAAATGTCTCTAAGGTGCTAAATTAATCAAAAAGGTGGAAGTTTGTTGAAGTTTGATGTTGTGAAATGTGAAAACATGTGAGAGTAGATGATCTGGACATTAGGAATAATTTAATTGCATGCTAGAAGCAAAATCCCGGATTTTTGTCAAATTGGGTTTAACTAGTAATCTGTGATTTTTGGGGTTTTTCGGAGCCTCGGGATCATGGTGTATATAACTCGATTAATGTATGTAATAATTTTATAAAATAGTATGTAACATGAGGTACAACCTGTCCAAATTTCATAGGAAAGGGAGTTAAATTGAGCTAGTTATGAAAATCGTAAGCATACATGTTGGTAATAAAATCTACAGAATTTTGGAAATTCTAGAATTTTTTTTCTAAGTATAAAACTAGTGCTTGCACGCTTTTCTATGTAGTTGGTTTGTGGTCTTAGCATGCTAGTTTTATGAATGTTATATTTTTGTAAAATACCTTGATGTATGAAGGTTATTGTGTCCAAGTATCATGGTCATATCATCTTTACATTAGCGGGAATAAAATCGTAGAAAGTCAATTGAAAATCGTAGAGAGTAAACTCGAAAATCGTAGAGTCAATGAAAATCGTAGAGAGTTAACTCGAAAATCAGAGAGTCGTTGAAAATCATAGAGTTAACTCGAAAATCGTAGAGTCGTTGAAAATCATAGAGTAAACTCGAAAATCGTGAAGTCGTTGAAAATCGTGAGAGTTAACTCGAAAATCGTAGAGTCGATTGAAAATCGTAGAGTAAACTCTGAAAATCGTAGAGTCAATGAAAATCGTAGAGTAAACTCTGAAAATCGTAGAGTCAGTGAAAATCGTAGAGTAAACTCTGAAAATCGTAGAGTTAGTGAAAATCGTAGACTAAACTCTGAAAATCGTCGAGTCAGTGAAAGTCGTAGAGTAAACTCTGAAAATCGTAGAGGGCAGATAGTAGAGTGAAAATCGTAGAGTCAACACTGAAAATCGTAGAGTCAGTGAAAATTATAGAGTGAACTCTAAAAATCGTAGAGTGCAGATAGTAGAGTGAAAATCATAGAGTGAACTCTGAAAATTATAGAGTAAAGTTTATATTACAACTACTATGCGTTGCTAATAGTTGATGTGCATGATTATAGAATTGTGTAGGGCACGTGAAGTGCAGATAGCTGTAAGCTGTTAATCTGTTATTGGTAAACAATGATTAAGGCAAGTTTCTTACCCTATTTTTCATTATGAATTTATTCAACTCTTATTTAGTTGATTGCAGCGAGGGTAAGTTTGGGCTTGTGATTAAGTAATCATTCGTGCAAGCTCCTCTATTGTAAAGTTCTATAACTTCAATTATGATGCGAAAAGTTATTGATGATTATTCAATTCCTATTGCAACTGCTATACTTTAAAGTTCGTATTCCCTTAATGAACTATATTCAAGCATGCTTTCTAGCTTTCGTCCCAGCTAGATGTTATTGATGCAAACATAGTATATTGTTTAAACAATTCAAATCCTTTGAAGCTATTTGATGTTTACTAATCCAAATTGCTTTGGTGAGGTCCCGTATGAATATTAAGATGAACAACCTGGATAACGGGGTAACTGATGATGGGTATATAGTCCCATTTACGCTTATGCGTTTAAACTTTATACTTATGCACAATGTAGGTACGATAAAGTTGATCACCGAGTATTTTGCGAGACCGCTTACAATCTATTTGATTGTTAAACCGTCTCGATGGTTTTGATGAAACAAAGTAATGTTCGTGGTATCTAACACCCCTTAGTATGTTATTGAGAATTCCAGAACTCTTATCTTGATATTCCAGTTTATCTCTTGATATTTATTTCAACTATTGAGAAATATTCATACTAATGCTTCTACTTTTGATGTTTGTTCTCAAACTACTTTATATACTTGCTGGGCAATTTATGCTCATTCTTGCTTAAACTTTTCAGTTAAGGCTAATAACGCTGAGGGCTCGGGCAAGGACAAAGGAAAGTCTAAGATGAAATGATGAGAGTTATTGATGTAATAATTATATTTCCGCATATGATGTGATGTAGCGATAAACGATAAGTTTAAGTTTCAGTTTATTAAAGGTTGTAAAGACTTGGGACTTTATTTTGAATAAGTATGTAATAGTTATTATTATTATTATTATTATTATTATTAGAGTTACATAGATAGATGATGATGTATGGTATATCGTGAGCACCATGTCCTGTAATCGATGTTACACGGATTTGGGGGCGTCACAGTTTGATCGTTAGTAATTTTCAATATATACTTGTTCTGGGCAATGTTAAACATTGATCATGTAGTGTTTATGTAACACTACATGAATCAATCATCATCTTGCTCAAACAACATCACAACAAAGTGATCTGGCCAACCAAAGTCATTGTCAAACGGCTCCTAGGTTTTCCAGAAACCCAGGCAGTCTGAGTGGACACTTTCAAGTTCAAATTAATCTTAGTTCTGATTATGATTTTGGTGGTTTAACGGTTCAAAGTTAGAGTCCATATGTCAAGGAACATTACTAAATCGGTCCAACAACAAAACAATAACTAGATTTAGCTTGGTCAAACATGGTCAGAAACGGTTTTCATATACTTTATGGAAATTCCAGAAAAGTGTTCTCGTGATCAGATAGTCAAGTTTGACAAGCCACTACATCAATCCTGTTGATGTCTTAAATGATCTAACCCATGGATCTATAGTTCACATTACAGGCTACAAAATTGATATAAACACATAATTAAAGCACACAAATCCTGACAGATCAAAGCGAGTGAAAAACTTGTCAGACGCTGATTACACTTTTTGGGTTACCCAAATTTTTACTCGGTCATGGTCGGTCAACCAACTTTGACTGATTATAACTTGAAATCTGGACATCGAATAGCTTGGATTCCACTTCCAGATCAAAGACCTCATGTCAGAGTATGGACCAAAACTTTAAAACAACAAAAAACATAAACGAGGAAGGATCTGTAGCCACTGACATTCGGTTGTTAGATCACATTTCAAGCTCAAGAACAGTTTTTTTTGAAAAACACCATTTTAAGGCACTTTAATGGTATGGATCCATGATAGATTATCATGGATCATCATAAAACATCCTTTAGCAAGATTCTAAACACATAATCATGAAATTTAACTAAGCATACAAGATTAAAATGAAACTTAGGGTTTATACATTTTCTTGAATATGCTTAGATCTTAGCTCTCCAATCTGATATTAGGTGATCTAGGGGCTATTTATGTGACTGATCTACTTATGATTTTTGGAGCTTTTCGTGAGAGAAAGAGAGTTGGTGAGAGCTTGGACAACAAATGAGCAAAATGAGTACACTTTCTCTCTCTCAATCTTTTATAAACAATTAGATGCAATGTATGATCTGATTTTGCTGTCAATTGGAGGCTTGTTTTGCTGAGATTTTATGTCACAAAGTCAACATAGTGGTTTACCAACTAAAGGTCTTGGAAAATATTGCATGTTACCTAATTAAAAATCCAAAAAGGGCATTTTTGTCATTTGTATGATATTTTTAATGGCAATCTTGACAATTGTTCAAACCCTTAGGGTTAAACCCTAAGGTTCTAACCCTTAGGTTTTACAACTCCAATTCTAGAATTTTCTAATTTGGGTTTGAAAATAGAAAATTAAGAATTTCAAAAAATGTAATTAGGGTTTTAACTAGAAATTAATATTTCTAAAGTATAATTAGGGTTTCCTAATTATATTAACATTTACTAACCACTCTAAGCTTGCTAATTAGGATTAGGGTTTCCTAATTAGGGTTTAGGATTCCTAAATTTAAAATTAGGGTTTCTCAACTTTCGATTAGGGTTTTTAACGATATATTAGGGTTTCTAATCCGGAGATTAGGGTTTCTAATCCCTTATTAGGGTTTACTAATTTTAAACCTTATCCGATCAATCATTTATCAATAACTCTATACTGTACAAACATTTACTTATTAATATAGTTATTTTAATTATATTTTCTATTGAATCCTTATCCGAACTTAGGGTTAGGGTTTTAAATTCTCAGTTAAGCACAACTCTACTCTTATTTCTCAGTCAATACACAAATTGACAAATTCTCACAGCTCGTATTACAGATACACAGCACAATATTGATAATTAATATTAATATTAATTTAAAAATAAACCGTCGCTATAGCCCTTTAGCGACACTTTCTGTCGTCTTAGGTGTTCTTGAGCCTCAAGAACACTATCCGACCAGTTTCAAGGGTGTCTTGTTTGACCGTTGGTAATTTCCAATCTATACATGTTTTGGGCAATGTTAAACATTGATTATGTAGTGTTTATGTAACACTACATGAATCAGTCATCATCTCGCTCAAACAACATCACAACAAAGTGATCTGGCCAACCAAAGTCATTGTCAAACGGCTCCTGGGTTTTCCAGAAACCCAGGCAATCTGAGTGGACACTTTCAAGCTCAAATTAATTTGAGTTCTGATTATGATTTTGGTGGTTTAATGGTTCAAAGTTAGAGTACATATGTCAAGGAACATTACTAAATCGGTCCAACAACAAAACAATAACTAGATTTAGCTTGGTCAAACATGGTCAGAAACGGTGTTCATATACTTTCTGGAAATTCCAGAAAAGTGTTCTCGTGATCAGATAGTCAAGTTTGACCAGCCACTACATCAATCCTGTTGATGTTTTAAATAATCTAAAACCATGGATCTATAGTTCACATTACAGGCTACAAAATGGATACAAATGCATAATTAAAACACACAAATCCTGACAGATCAAAGTGAGTTAAAAACTTGTCAAACGCTGATTACACTTTCTGGGTTACCCAAATTTTTACTCGGTCATGGTCGGTCAACCGACTTTGATTGATTATAACTTGAAATCTGGACATCGAATAGCTTGGATTCCACTTCCAGATAAAAGACCTCATGTCAGAGTATTGACCAAAACTTTAAAACAACAAAAAAACTTAAACGAGGAAGGATCTGTGGCCACTGGCATTAGGTTGTTAGATCATATTTCAAGTTCAAGAACAGTTTTTTTTGAAAAACACCATTTTAAGGCACTTTGATGTTATGGATCCATGATAGATCATCATAGATCATCATAAAACATCCTTTTAGCAAGATTCTGAACACATAATCATGAAATTTAACTAAGCATACAAGATCAAAATGAAACTTAGGGTTTATACCTTTTCTTAAATATGCTTAGATCATGGCTCTATAATATGATATTAGGTGATCTAGGGGCTGTTTATGTGACTGATCTACTTATGATTTTTGGAGCTTTTAGTGAGAGCGAGAGAGTTGGTGAGAGCTTGGACAACAAATGAGCAAAATGAGTACACTTTTTCTCTCTCAATCTTTTATAAACAATTAGATGCAATGTATGATCTGATTTTGCTGTCAATTGGAGGCTGGTTTGCTGAGATTTTATGTCACAAAGTCAAGATAGTGGTTTACCAACTAAAGGTCTTGGAAAATATTGCATGTTACCTAATTAAAAATCCAAAAGGGCATTTTGGTCATTTGTATGATATTTTTAATGGCAATCTTAACAATTGTTCAAACCCTTGGGGTTTAACCCTAAGGTTCTAACCATTAGGTTTTACAACTCCAATTCTAGAAATTTCTAATTAGGGTTTTAAAATAGAAAATTAAGAATTTCAAAAAATGTAATTAGGGTTTTAACTAGAAATTAATATTTCTAAAGTATAATTAGGGTTTCCTAATTATATTAACATTTACTAACCACTCTAAGCTTGCTAATTAGGATTAGGGTTTGCTAATTAGGGTTTAAGATTCTTAAATTTAAAATTAAGGTTTCTCAACTTTTGATTAGGGTTTCTAACGGTACGTTAGGGTTTCTAATCCAGAGATTAGGGTTTCTAATCCCTTATTAGGGTTTACTAATTTTAAACCTTATCCGATCAATCATTTATCAATAACTCTATACAGTATAAACACGTACTTATTAATATAATTATTTTAATTATATTTTCTATCGAATCCTTATCCAAACTTAGGGTTAGGGTTTTAAATTCTCAGTTAAGCATAACTCTACTCTTATTTCTCAGTCAATACACAAATTGACTAATTCTCACAGCTTGTATTACAGATACACAACATAATATTGAAAATTAATATTTATATTAATTAAAAAAAATTTATTCGGATTATTCGAAATCCCGGGTTATGACATTCACCCCTCCTTAAAAGGATTCCGTCCTCGGAATCACCGCTTTCTTATTCTCTATAATCTTTTAAAGTTGTATCATTAATTCATTTTATTAACACAATATGCATTTGTGTTTCATATTTTAACTTGTGACTTGGGTCTATAAAAGAAAATAATTCACAGTATTTATGTAACTCAATATTACTCGCGTAATTTAAGTATTAAGAGAAATCATTACCTGCTGCCACCTCCTGGACAACCCCTGCATCTAGCGCCGTCATGTTGAATGTACTGGTCGTTGGTCTTCCAGGCTGTGCAGGTCCTCGAATTGCCAAGGTTCCGCTACCTGGTCCTTTGTTGCCACTTTCCTTCTCCATATTTCTTTTCGGACAGTTCCGAACCATATGATCAGTCGATCCGCACGGAAAGCATCCTTGTATCTTCTTTGGATTGGGACAATTGGGCGGCATGTGCCCCTCTTGCCCGCAGTTGTAATAGGCTCCCTTCTTCTTCAGGTAAACTCCAGAATGATTCTTCCCACAAGTTGCACATGGTTCCCTCCCTTTCTTATTCTCCTTTGTCTTATTACCCGACTGGGTATTCTCGCTCCACTTTCTCTTGTTAGGGTTACTACCACCACCCATCACTTGTCTTCTTCTTCTTCTTCTACTGATGAAATCGAGATGCCGCTTCGCTCCCTCCTTCAGCAATTAACGCCTTCTCCATCAAAGCCGCGAACGTATTGATCTGTAATACTGCTATCTTGTTGAATAGCCCCGGCTTCAGTCCATTCTTGAATCTTCTCACCTTTCTCGCCTCTGTGTCCATCTGATGAGGTGCAAATCTAGCCAACTCGTTGAATTTGGCAGCATATTCTGAAACAGACATATTCTCCTGCTTCAGTTCTAAAAATTTGACTTCCATCCTAAACTGCATACTCGGCGAAAATTAGTTCTCAAAGAACAATTCCTTGAATCTTGTCCAAGTCACCACAGCTGTACCAGCTCTCGCTAGATTAGTCTCCCACTAGTAATTGGCTTCTCCCTTCATCAGTTATATTGCAAAAGCTATCATTTGCTCTTCTTCCACACACGCAATGATGAATGCTTTCTCTATCTCTTTCACCCAAGTTTGGGCTTCAATCGAATCCGTGGTTCCCTTGAATTCTAGAGGTCCTACCGCTTTAAAGTCTTTGAAATTTGCCAATCTATCTGTTGGCTGTTCTCTCGCCCTTCCTCTTGCTGCTGGAGCTCTATTCCCCATAACTTCGGCTATCATATTTGCAAAGTTTTGCATCGGGTCTGCTTGACCTTCTTCATTATTCACCGATTGCTCTTCCCTTTGATTTTGATTATGTCGTCTAGGCAGCATGATCTGATTTAAATAAAAATCTTACATTAATTCTCTTTCTTTACACAAATTTTTAACACAATAAAAATTTAACACATAATTCTCATATATAAACGAATATTTATTCAAATATTTCATAGCACATTTAGTACTTAACACATATTACTATCCCTTTTTAAATTATATCAGGATTAATGTAGCGCCCCAAAATCCGGGTATCTTCCAACCCGACAGATGGTGCTATACTGTACAACATTCATACATTCATTCAATTGAAAAGCCTCAAAGAACGAACATAACTTCTATATATTTAAAGTAATATTTACATTTACCAGGTTCTATACCCATTACAAAGGTTCTTTGTCATAATATCAGTTACATTACAACAATAGACCTATACTATTACAAGACAGCTAAAACAATCTGCCTTAGCTTTTCCTTTATCCTTTTTCGATCCTTGGACGCGTTAGGTCTTTCTTTGCATTCATATGGTTCAAGCAAGAGTGAGCACAACTAGCTCAACAAGTATAAAAATTTAATAACAACATGCTTGACACATACGAATCGTATATCTTCAATAACAGAACAATAGTTATGAAGTACTATTGATAATACAAAATAACACTTCATCTTTCTTTCAAAATGTTTTACAATCATAACAATATTTAGAAAAACATTTACTCCGGTCAAGGACCTCGAGCATTCATTCTTTATTGGAAAGGGACAACCCGAAACTAAGTTCGTAAGCCCGATATTACTTACGAGCACTTCTAGGTGATCAGCCTATTGTACTCTATGTTGATCAACACTACATCCATTAAACATATGCACGTTTAAGCATTTGGCAACCTCATGTGCATGTCGTTTTATCGACAAAACATTTGTTTAATATTTCCAGTCTTCCTTTGAAAACCATATCAAGTAGTTGACAAAAGATAACAACATTTGATAATAAATGACTAGATTATCAATATATCAAGCCTAGCCAAAGGAATTGGCTTTAACTTCAACATACCTCAAATCATGCGAAAGAATACATGAACTTCAAAAACTTGTTCAAATTGAACTGTGACAAGAGTTAGAATACTTGCCTTTAGCGTCGGCTACGGTATATTAACTTTATGTTCAAGTCTTTTAAGTCTCTACAATACATGATCACATAATGCCTTACATTAGGTCACATATAATCAAGTATGTATATGACTATATCTTACTCTTCATCTCAATCTAATTGTGTATTAGATTCAGTTATTATCTGTTCCGGTTTATCATTATCCTAGCATTTATATTCGACTAGGTTATCTCAACCTTTATACAACATCCTTAAGGTTTAACAAAGTTTAAACAATGTTACATTACATTCCTTAGGTTGTGTTTACTTTTAAATCAATTAGTTTTCTTTTCTTTGTAACTAGAAACATTCATCACCATCCTTGTTTCGAGACCTGGTCATACATGAGTCTCTTACTTAGTGGGCCCTGACATGCGCCACACTCCGGAAGATTTTCATATTATACATGAAATGCTGGGCGCCACAAATTTACTACTACGGTTCACATTACTGACGAACTCTTGCGAAGCAGTTAGGAGACTGATTACTGTGTTGTGGTGCGACCGGTTTAGCTTTAGGGTTGGTCTTGTGGCGCCAACTCACGTGCACCAGAAAAAAATTTCAGTCTTTGAATTTTGTGAACTTCCCGGACGCATAACTTCTTCGTTATAAGTTTGAATTGGCTCGTTTAAAAGCCTACAGTTCAAAAATTACGTAATCTACGCGTTCATGTAAGAATTTTATCTATTTGACTTTGTTTGCTAGAAATTCACCTATTGGTTCATTTTTAACAAAAACGATAAACGTTCGTGAACGTTCAACGCTCGTTTCTTCGTTCTAAGTCAGAATCCGGTCATTTTCGACTCCGCAACTATTAAATGCCAAATATGACTTGTCTCCATTGGAAAACAATGGTTCCGAGTTCAAACACAAAATTTGACTTCTATTCCGAGAATTTTACGAATTCGACGATTATCGTCCAATCGTACAATTTCCGGCAAATCATCATTCTTATGATTTGTTCAACATTGCAAATGAATTCCATTCATCATGTGAACATCTCAACATACTATTTACCACAACTTATATTCATTGATGGATTTTGGACTTATTTCTTCATGAGCTTATAACTTGTCAAATTATAAACTACTTAAGATTTCATTGTTCATGACTTATGACAATTAAAGTTTCTTAATCCTCATAACTTATATGTTCTTAACATATAACTTTACTTATGTATTCATGATACATAGGTTCATACAAGTTCTTTTACATCCATATCACTCCTCATAATAAACTCATTACAAGTTCATAATTTTCATACTAAAATTCAAGGTTAACTTATAACAAGTTTATAACTTTTATAAGTTCAAATGACTTATTTCCAACTTATGTGACTTAAGTTCATTGCTTACTCATTCTTCTTACTTTTTAACATCCATGATCCTTAATCCATACTTTACTTATCAAACTATCATGGTAGAGATAAAAGATAATGGAGAAGAAGTCTTACTTTTGAATTCTTGGTAAGGTAGCTTTCTTCTTCTTCTTCTTACAAATAGAAGTAACTTATTGTAACTTAATCTCTCTAACACTTAAGCACTTTGAGATGTTTGGATTATTTGAATAACTAACAAATGGCTTGTAAGCCTCCTCTATATATAGATTTTCCAAAGTTTGGATAGTTTGGTCTTTAAAACAATCCCACCTCCTTATGCACCTCCTTACTATTCATTGCTTGCAAGGCACAAAACCTATCCTTTGCTTGACCACCACTCATAAGTCTTGGTCATTACTTCTACTACTTGATCATTACATTAACTTGATCACCACATATTAACCATATTAATATGGTTTGCCCCATGGGTCATTACAACTCATGGATTCTAGCTTGGGCTTTGATTAAATTAATCCTTGGGCTTTACATTAACAAACACTAGTTATTTCATTAATTAATAATTGGGCCTTAACATTTTATTCACTTGGACTTATACCAATTGTTAACCAATCTTCCAAGTCCATTAACATTACTTAATACATATATACATAGTTTATGTATCATTTTCGTATTCTAATTCATATAGAAATTATATACGATATTTCATTCTTCATACCAATTCGTATAATACTTTGTATTATACTCATTTTCATTACTTTCCACAATACCTAAGTATTATACAATTATTACTTATTCATAAGTACTTCGCCTTCCTTAACGTTTATAAATTAAGTTCGCAAGCGAAATATTACATTTTCCATAACTAGATTTTTATTACAAAATCCATCTTATCTTGTAATTCTATCATTACGTATTTCTCAGAAATTCAAAAATAAATCCCGAGCACATACCGATGAATAGTGTTTTTCAGAAAATTTCCCGAAAAACTTTCATTTTCGTCTTGGAAATTCAAACACTTTACTTCATTCACGTAGCTCAAATACTATGACCTTCTAACTTCAATAGGTTATACAATGACACCCGTCTTGATAACACATTGAATAGAATTATATTATTTAATTTAATAAAATCATTTTACAATAAGATCCGAATTTCTCGGTCGTTACATTCTTCCCCCTTTATAAAGATTCTGTCCCCAGAATCTCGTCCTACTTTAATTAAATAGATGAGGAAAATTTTTCTTCATCTTTTCTTCTAGTTCCCACGTTGTTTCTTCAGCATCGTGGTTCTTCCATAATACCTTTACTGATGATATTACTTTGTTCCTCAGAACTTGTTCCTTTCTATCAATGATCTGCATCGGCGATTCTTCATATGTTAAGTCTTTCTCAATATGAATCGGCTCATACTCAATTACATGCTTATAGTCCGGCTTATATGGACATAATACAGATACGTGAAATACGTTACGTATTCGTTCTAGGTTTGGAGGTAATGCTATCACGTAAGCTACCTCTCCCACCCGTTTTAATACTTCAAAAGGTCCTATAAACCTTGGACTTAACTTTCCTTTCTTTCCAAAGCGTATCTTTCCTTTCCAGGGAGATACTTTTAGAAACACATACGAGCCCACCTCAAACTCTCGACTTAGTCTATGCGAGTCCGCATACTTCTTCTGTTTGTCCTGAGCTGTGACGAGACGCATCCAAATTAACTTTACCACATCCGCTGTCTGCTGCACCAATTCTGGTCCTAGCATCCGGCGTTCTCCCACCTCATCCCAACACAATGGTGTTCTATACTTATTTCCATACAGAGCTTCATACTGTGGCATACCTATGCTTGCATGATAACTGTTGTTATACTCAAACTCTACTAGTGGTAGATGATCATCCCAACTACCCTAGAAATCCATAACGCAAGACCTCAACATATCTTCTAACGTTTGAATTGTTCTCTCGCTCTGCCCATCAGTATGTGGATGATAAGCTGTGCTTAACTTTAGCTGTGTTCCCAACTGTAACTCCTCCAAAAGTTCAATGTGAATCGTGGATCACGATCTGACACAATCGATACTGGTACTCCATGTCTGAAAATGATTTCCATAACATAAAGTTTAGCTAACTGGTCTAAGTTATACTTGACCCTAATTGGCAAAAAGTGAACTGACTTCGTTAACCGGTCCACTATTACCCAAATCAAATCGTACCCTTTATTTGTCGTTGGAAGTCCCACCACGAAGTCCATCGTGATATGCTCCCACTTCCATTCTAGAATCTCCAATGACTGTAATAAGCCACTAGGTCGTTGATGTTCGGCCTTAACCTTTTGACAAGTCAAGCACCTACTCACATACTCTGCTCTTTCTCTCTTCATGTTTGGCCACCAAAAACTCTGTCGAAGGTCTTGATACATCTTAGTGCTACCAGGATGTATCGAGTACCTCAAACTATGAGCTTCTTGTAACACTTGCTCCTTTAATTCCGTCTCATTCGGAACCCAAATTCTTCCTTCAAATCTTAATAATCCCTCATTATCAAGACTATACTTAGTATCTTCCTTCTCGGATAACAGCTTCTTCATTTGGTTACACTCGTCAGTCTTGAGTTGTACCTCCTTGACTCTCTCTATGATGGTAGATTACATCTCCGTCACAAAGAGTATCTGCCTCGAATCACTCGACATCTTTACTTCTATTTCCATCCTAACCATCTCTGTTATTAACTCATTTTGAGCCGTTAACATAGATAACTTTTCCCGACCCTTCCTACTTAAGGCGCTTAAGCAACTACATTGGCCTTTCGAGGTGATCTGAGATTTCACAATCATAATCCTTTATCAACTCTAGCCATCTTCTTTTTCTCATATTCAACTCATTCTGAGTGAAGATATACTTTAGACTTTTATGGTCTGTATATATCTCACATTTTTCCCCATAAAGATAATGTCTCCATATCTTTAGGGCAAACACTACTGCGGCCAGTTCCAGATCACGAGTAGGATAAACTTTCTCATAATCCTTCAACTGCCGTGATGCATACGCAATGACTTTGCCATGCTGTATAAGCACACAACCAAGTCCTCTATGCGAAGCATCACTATACACTACAAAATTTCCCGTGTCATCTGGCAATGACAAAATAGGCGCTTCACATAATCTTTTCTTCAGTTCTTGAAAACTGTCTTCACATTTATCCGTCCATACGTATTTAACCGTCTTCCTTGTTAAATTAGGCAGCGGGGTAGCTATCTTCGAAAAATCTTGGATAAATCTTCGATAGTACCCTGCCAACCCTGGGAAACTTCGCACCTCAGTCGGCGTTTTCGGTTGTTCCCAATTCATTACTACTTCTACCTTCGTTGGATCCACTGAAATCCCCTCTTGATCAATTACATGACCTAAAAACTGCACCTTTTCCAGCCAAAATTCACATTTGGTGAATTTCGCATGTAACTTCTCCTTCCTTAGTGTCTCCAACACTAATATTAAGTGTTCAGCATGATCTTCTGGCGTCTTAGAATAGACTAGAATATCATCGATAAACACCACGACGAACTTGTCCAAATATAGTTTGAACACTCATTCATCATATCCATAAATGCAAAGTGCATTATTCGTCAACCCAAATGACATCACCGTAAACTCGTAATGACCATAACGAGTCCCTGAATGCAAATCTTTGGTGGTACATCTTCGTGACGCCCCAAAATAGGTATACATCACCCATTACGAGTCGCCAAATACATGGTACGTAAATAACTACAACTTTATTAATACAACATATAAAAGCGTGAGTTTAAATACAAATATTGTCATCTAGATAATATCCACACTCAAATAAGTCCTCATTACAATTATTAATACACTATTTTACAGAATAGTGAGGACTACTAGAACAACTTCTAGAACCATCATTCCACACCCCGACTAGTACTCGCTACATTCTCGCCTCCTGAGAAGAAAAATGGAACAACAAGGAAAAGGGTGAGGTCAACTAGCCCAGTAAAGAACATTATGACTAAGATAATATAGAACAAATTATCGTTAGTCCTCAACAGGGAAAAATCTAATAGAATACAATAGACAACCAGTTTTAAATCAATCTTCGCAGCGGAAATAATAATTCATTAGAAGAGTTAAGTAGAGAATGCAAACTACTATCTTCTATCTATGAATTTAAAAGTTCATCGTCAATATTTTATCCCTGTAACATCAATCAATATATATCTGGAATCAAATATTCATCTTTGCACTACAGGCCAAAGATATTCATCAGTTGGTCATGTTCATCTAAACACCTATTCATCTTTGCACTACGGGCCAAAGATATTAATCAGTCGGTCATGTTCATCTCAACACCTGTTCATCATTGCACTACGGGCCAAAGATATTCATCAAGAAATCATTCATCTTTGCACTACTGAGCCAAAGATATTCAAGTAATATCATCATTTAGACCGAGGATGATGAAAAATATTTTAAAGAAAACGAATCCGGTGAAACAAAAGAACAAGTATTAAGGATTCGTACTTTAAATAATCCAAGTTCAAAAATACTTCATAAATAACCAGATTGGAGTAAAATTCAAGAATGAAGAGCAAAACATAGATCCAATCAAAGATAGGAATCATAACAGACAATCTTGGACACAGAAAAGAAAATTTAATTTTTCTATGAATAGTGTCGTATTCGTGAATAGTGTCGTATACGTGAATAGTAACTCCGACCTCAAAAGATAGAAATTTCACAAAAAGAAACATCATCACGCTTCGTGAATAGTACTTGTGAATAATAACTCGTGAATAGTAACTCATGAATAGTAACTCATGAATAGTAACTCTGACATAAAAAAGTTCCAAATTTGATAAAAAGTTCAAAACAATATTTCGGCATAATGATATTGAAGAAGATAATATCATTTAAGAAGAAACAACACCCCTTACCTCAGAAAGAATAGTACTTCTGACTGGAATACTGGATATAGTGCTGAAAGAACTTGCACCGTATAGCAATACTCAAAATACTAAAATACTCACAAAATACGCTCGATATTATAGAGAGAGAAATAGAGAGAAAACTTCAGTTTCTGGTGTGATTTTCAATTCTAACCTAAACACCCTATTTATAGAAAAATGCTTAGAGCTCCAAAGCAGAAAATTTAATAAAATATTAATATATATTATAAATTTCCTTAGCCCAACTTTGAAGATCTGAATTCAGATCATTTATAACACATGTGAGCCCACTAATTGCACAAAAAAAGTTTTTCTCAAAATAATTAACTAAAACTCCCAAAAATCAATTATTTCAGAACTTCGGAACTTCAATAATTCATAACAAATAGCCCTTTTGTCAGAAAATTCGAATCTCACGAATTTTTAATGGAAATTCAATTCTCTACAACTTTACAGAAGAAAATATTTCCAAATTCCAAACAAAAATTGACCGAAATCCACATACGGATGATTTTACAGGCTATAATCAAATTTCAGTCAAGAAATGGGGTCCACCGACACACAAAACATGTGTTAAACAACTTTTGCAACAAAAATATTCTTCCTCCACATATACTCATATATCCCACATTCATTGTAAAAATATTATCATTATTATATTATAATAATATAATAAAATATTATTTTATCAGAAAAGATAAAATATCAATTTTTAACAATTGTCACTTTAAAAATTTTCTCCATCTATATCCACATAAAATTAATATTTCCCTCATCACAAAAATTAATAATTAATTATTCACAAATAATATTACTGTAATCACAAGATCGACAACCGTGTAGTTCCTGGAAAGAGGGGCTTTCAATAAGAATTTCTCCTTCATGGCGGCGTAATTAGGTGACCAAACCTCTCCTTAGACAAAACTTTTAGACATTGCCAATAATATTTTCTAATAATATTATTCAGATAATATGAATTATTGCTTCGATAATGGAAAAATTGTGTAGTGACAATTATTGAAATAACGATAATATAAAATATCAACGCAACAATTATTGAATCAATAAAATAAAATCTTTGAATAAAGAACTACTATAACAATTATTGAGTAGTGCCTTTTCACGTAAGAATCAATAATTGGTGCAATACTGTAAAGTGCTATTGTACAACAACGCCAGACATCGTGTTTTAACCACCGGGTATTCCAACATTATTAACGGTAACAACTACGATGTTATTTATAAACAACTCATACTTGTCTTTTTCTTTATCCAATCGCTATCCGTTATGGGGACCACAAAAGACTGTGCCGTCGTACGAATATTCCCCGACAGCAAGAATATTCCACAACCAAATGAATATTCCCCGACAACAATGAATATTTTATAACCACCTGTTTATTTTAAAATATTCGCGCATTTTACTCATAACTAACCACATTAATCAATTCAACCCTTATTATTTCAAAATAATAAATAGAGGAAATTCCATTTTATTAAAAAAAAAATCGGGGTCTTACATCACATGCTATAAATGAACAAGTAGCACCTGAATCAAATAGCACGTATGCATTTATGTTATTGATCGGAATAATACCTGCAACTACATCCCCTGATGCCACCGCATCTTGGACCGTCATATTAAAAGTGCGGGCCATTGATTTACCTGGCTGAGCTGGACCACTAATAGCTAACTTACCGCTATTAGTTCCCTTATTTCCTTCTGTCCCCTTCTTCGGGCAGTTCTTCGCTATGTGGTCAGTTGATCCACATACAAAACATCCGTGATTTTTCTTCGAATTTGGACAGTTAGGCGAAATGTGCCCTTCCTGTCCACAATTATAACATACTTCCTTTCCTTTGAGATAAACTCCTAAGTGAGTCTTCCCGCAGGTTTTACAGGCCTCCATCCTCCTCTTAGAATCCCCTTGTTTTACTCCGGTATTCCCAGAGTTAAAGCCCTTCCTCTTTTGACCGTTGCCACTTCCACTGGCTCCCTCGGTCTTGGTTCCTCCATCAACTTTGCCCTTGCTTTTCTTATCCTTGTGGTACTGGCTGAGAGCCTCATTCCCACCTTCAGCAATTATTGCCTTTTTTATTATGGTTCCAAAATAAGTACTTTGGAACACAGAGATTCGGCTATAGAGCCAGGGTTTCAAGCCCTGCTCGAATCTTCTAGCCTTTCTCACTTCAGTGTCCACTTGATGTGGAGCAAATCTTGCCAGTTCATTAAACTTGGCAGCATACTGGGGAACTGTCATATCCCCTTGTTTCAATTCAAAAAACCTCATTTCCATCCTCCCTTGCATACTCGTGGGAAAATAGTTCTCGAAGAAAATCTCCTTGAACCTCTCCCACGTTAGGTTCCCTATGTCGGCCCTAGCCTGGTTTGCCTCCCACCAGAAGTTGGTCGTTCCTTTCATCAAATATGTTGCAAAGGCAGCCTTTTGACCCTCCTCAACATTTGCTATTACAAATGCTTTCTCGATTTCTTTTACCCAAGTCTGGGCTTCTATAGGGTATGTAGTTCCCTTGAACTCCGGTGGACCTACACTTTTAAAATCCTTAAAAGTAGTAACTCGTACTACTCTCGGAATCACGGGTACATTAGCCCCCGTTCTATTAAATGCAGCCGTAAAAAGATTAACGAACTCCTGCATTAGATTAACTGGACCACCCTCCGGTTGGTTAACATTAGTTCCCTGATTTCATTGTCTCCTTCTTGGCGGCATTTTGCTGTTAAGAAATCAACACATCATTATTACTTTATTCTTGTTAGTTTGTTATTATTTATAATAAAACAATAACTCATACTCATTACTCAATATATTCCATAAAAAGACTTATATTGATTCATAACTTGTAGTATAACACTACATTGTTTACATTACTCAGCCTTAGTTGATTACATTATCATCCCGCAATTACTTTCCAAAAATTGGGATTTACAAAAGACTACCCTTTGTTATACAAAAGAGGGTTTTACGTCACTACTAGATACATAATATTTACATATCTAATCTACTCTAGCTATTGCTAGATTACATCTGCCGTAAGGAATTCTCAAAATCTTTGCTGGCCAGACCGGCAATAACATCTCTACTGATAGTGTGACGGGTCTATCATGCTTCTATCTGATACCCAGCTACCTGCTGCTGGAAATCCACATGAGAACTCCTATGTATATAGGACATCATTTCCAACTTCCGCTATTTAGTCTTTAGCTCCTGCTTAAGCTCAAAGACTTCACATCTCAGCTCTTGGACCTTGTCCTTAGCTAGAATTCTATCATC
Source organism: Panax quinquefolius (assembly GCA_020205615.1). Taxonomy (NCBI): domain Eukaryota; kingdom Viridiplantae; phylum Streptophyta; class Magnoliopsida; order Apiales; family Araliaceae; genus Panax; species Panax quinquefolius. Next base: position 84,055,312 of record CM035167.1, on the reverse strand, counting down.
ATGCTCCTCTTCCCACATTCCCTCCATGCTAGTCTTGTCCTCACGGACAGCTTGGAGTTCTTCTTTCAACTCCTTAACCTCTTGGCACTAATGGACATTCCTATCCAATACTGACATAAACAATGCCTTCATTGATTCCCCTGTAGACAATTCCTCTATAGGTGGAACCTGGTCAAAGGACATCACGTCCACCTCCTCCTCTAGCATGCCATCGAATATAGACATATAGTCTAAATCGTCCGAGTCTCCAGACTCGATTGTCACCACCTCTAGTTCTACTGCTATGGGATTTGGTAGTATCTCTACCCGATTAACCGAATCCTCGCTCACTACATGTATGTCTCTATACATATCATTTTCTCCTAACATCTACAATAAAACAATATAGTTTGATTACTACACGTCAGTAAAATAATAGAAACACATAACATAATGCATTTTTATAAGGTTACTTTCCATCTTTTATTTCTTTATTCTTTCTTAAGGTTATGACTTAAGGTTCTATTTTCCCCCCATTAAGTTTTATAACCTAGGCTTTGATACCAACTTGTAGCGCCCCCAAATCTGGGTATCTTCCAACCCGACAGATGGTGCTATACTGTACAACATTCATACATTAATTCAATTGAAAAGTCTCAAAGAACGAACATAACTTCTATATATTTAAAGTAATATTTACATTTCCCAGGTTCTAAACCCATTACAAAGGTTCTTTGTCATAATATCAGTTACATTACAACAATAGACCTATACTATTACAAGACAGCTTAACAATCTGCCTTAGCTTTTCCTTTATCCTTTTTCGATCCTTCGAGACGTTCAATATTAGCTGCATTCATATGGTTCAAGCAAGAGTGAGCATAACTAGCTCAACAAGTATAACAATTCAATAACAACATGCTTAACACATACGAATCGTATATCTTCAATAACTGAACAATTGTTATGAAGTACTATTGATAATACAAAATAGCACTTCATCTTTCTTTCAAAATGTTTTACAATCATAACAATATTTAGCAAAACATTGAAAGTAGTATGCACACAAGCCAATCATGTTTGATGATAAAGCATATACTTTGTAACAATCTTATTCATTTATTAATAAAAAGTATTAATTTATTAAAGGCTTTTAATTATCTACATGATGCTGTTTTATAATATGTGATAAACCCATAGTTTTAAGCAATGCTTTTAGAATAATGATGATGATCATTCTAATGAGATCTAAATTCTTAGAAAGCTTAAAACTAAAATAGTTCCCAATCATTGGATTACTAAATTGGGGATTAGTGAATCCGGATAGATTGGTACATACGTTGCTTGCTCATTGGATGAGGATGATTGATCTCATGATCATTTGTGTGGAGACACTAAAGCAAGTATGTAGGTGCTTATTAGAGAATAAGTTCACTTGAACGTGGCTCGCTAAGGAATACCTAATGGAGTTTTATTTGCTGTCAATAGGAATTCTGTAGTGATAGTAGTACAAGTAATCCTTGGACTTGAGATCATCATAGTATCTTGTGTATGATGAGTTATACTTTGACTTATTCCTTAAGACCCTTAGGGTATATCAAAGGGTATGCTTGGGAATAATAAGTTGTACATGGAGATAATGTATGATCAATAAAGAATCTACCACTTCTAATAAAAGAAGAGAAATGTCCTATGTGATTCGATAAATGACAACCAAAGTAGTCCTTGGTTGGCGGAATGAAATTAGAAAGGAGTTTCTAATTTGCATTATTTAGTGTTGTGCATTTAAGGATCGAAATACATATAATTAAATAAAATAAGACTTGTGACAAAGTAATTCCATGTCTTATATTTAATTGGGACATTGTATGGTGGAAGGATTGAATTGCACAGTAACTATTTACTCGAAGGTTCTTTAATGATTAATGTTGAAATCTATATTATCCGAAAAGTCGTTGATCGCTGGGGAGGCTTATCCCTATTGTAGAATAAATATTATTTATTTAAATAAATTAATTGTTTAATTTATTTATTTAAATAAGATTAGAATTGTTCTAATTGATTTATTCACAACCAGTTTAATATGGAGAACCTAAAGGGTCACACCATAAAAGGAAGAATAATTATTTAAGAAGTTAATGGCATAATCGTAATAATATGTTAAGTATATTTAATTTAATTTATGGTGATAGAATAAATTAAATAGCTTAATATTTATTATTTAATATTTTAGAAATATTAAATATAAATTAATAAGAGGAGTCTTATTAATATTATTACAATTATTATTATTTTAATTTCTAAAAGAGTTTAGAAATTAATTTAATATAAGTACTCTCATTTATTCCTAATTGGATTAGGAAGGAAAATTAGTTAAAGGAGTTTAATTAATTATCCCTAATAAGATTAGGGAGCTTAATTAATTAAAAGAATTTAATTAATTAAATAAATCTCAATTCCTTAATTGTTAAGGTGGGTTGTCCACATCTATAAATAAGAGGAGTCTTATTATGGGTTGTGGGGGTTGTTGACTTTGACAACTATGTAATAATTCTAATTTGTTGGAGAGTACGTCACTTTTCTATAGAGATAGAAAACTAGGGTTTGAACCAATACCCCTTCTTCTTGAATTCTTATTATTCCTTGGTGGATCACCTCTAGAGGCCAAACATATGGGTGGCTAACGTTGATCAAAGGAAGGAATCAAACCCGGTGGATTCAAGTTGAACGCGAAAAGGATTGGAGGTGAACTTGTACCTGAGGAAGCTCGATCTTCGAGGGTATGATTTTATTCTTTATCTTTTCGTTTAATTAATAATTGTGCATAAAGGGTGATCCGGGTATATGGTTTGTAAAAAATTTTAAACTCTGATTTATCTCGCTTCCGCTTAATTTTAGCAATTTGATTGCGTTCTTGAATATTACAAACCTAACAGTGGTATTAGAGCCAAACCTTTATGCGAATTATTAATTGTTTAGATTTGATATGTATGTTGATATGTGTTTAGAACAATTTTATTGGGCATAATTTTATTGTATAAAATTTATTAAATAAAAAAAAAAAAAAAACAAAACCGGGTCATTTTTTTGAAAAGGCCAGCAGGACTCACGGAAATCAAGGAATATATATAACATGCATGTGATTTAAAGGTGGTGAATACAGGCAACGTGAATCCCTCTTCTTTTTTTTAACAGGAACGTTCTATTATATATATATATATATATATATATATATAATAAAGGTTTCGGTTATTATTATTATTATATATATATAATTTCATTTATTTTATAATTAAGATAAAAAGTTTATTTTAATTTTAAAATAAAAGATTTATTTTAATATTAAAATAAAAGGGTTTATTTTAATATTAAAATTAAATTTTATGCTAACTAATTAGAGTTGGAATTAGATTCCATGATAACTAATTGGAGTTGAAATTGGATTACATGTTTCCTTAAATAAAGGAGTTTATTTAGATATGAAATAAGATTTCATATTATTCAAAATAAAAGAGTTTATTTGTGAATAGGAAATAGAATCCTAATTTCCTTAAATAAAAGAGTTTATTTAGATATGAAATAAGATTTCATATTATTCAAAATAAAGGAGTTTATTTGTGAATAGGAAAGAAAATCCGTGTTTCCTTTAATAATTTTTTATTACATGGAATGGATTCCATAATTAATTAAAATAAAGGAGTTTATTTTGATTAAAGATTTTGATTAAAATAAAATAGTTTATTTTATTCAAAATTGGATAAATTAAAATAAAATAGTTTTATTTTGATTTAAATTTGGATTAAAATTAAGGAGTTTATTTTGATTCAAAATAGATTTTATACTAACTAAATTTGCCCATTAAATGATATCAATATATATTAAATGTTTATTATTCATAAGATGAATATTATTTATTGATGCATATGGTGATGTGTATGATAATAAATGGGATTGATTATGGACTATTGACCAATGCGATTGGATTTTATTTTACTTGGATGCATGAATGTATGGGTTTTATTAAATGGGGTCTGCGTACCTCGTCTTCTCTAATTTTTCTTAATGTAAATTCTATCTCCTCCTATGTATTCCCCTCGATCACGATCAATGTTTCTATTTATTTTAAATAGTTTTGTAATAGGAATAGTTAGAATTAATTTTGAAAAATTGGAGATCAAGGGACAAGAAGCGCTTGAAGGCCCGTTTGTAATGGAGCCCGGGTTTAAATGTAATAGTTATATTTAAATATTATTTCTTGCACCCCTAGGGTTTGACCTTTTGGTTCACTTGGTGGCTCTAGTGAACCAAACTAGAATAAAAGTCCATAATCAATCCGGGTAGAATATAGTATTCTATATGTGCATGCTTATACTATATATAATATATATTATGCAAACATGCTTTCGCATGTTAATTAATATAATAGCGTATTTTATATATATATATGTGCATGCATGCCGCTAAACAAGATGAGACAAATTAATAACAAAACCCTCAAATTTTTATATTAAGTCCTAAGCGTTCAAAGATATTTGGAATATCGAGCGTCAGCTTTCTAGCATGATAAAATTAATAGAGTATTAAATATTTAATATGAGTTTGTTGTGTCACCCAAGGCAAGTATTAAGTATTTAAGATGTTAATTTATCACATTTGATGCTTATAAAGAAAATTGAACAATATTGTTTTGTTGTGTCACCACAAGGATGATATTTTTCTTTTTGAATATATGGAGTGCTAGGTGGGACTTAACTTGGATAATTTTGATTCGGATGTGCCACCACTTGATCAAAATAATCTAAGAGGCAAAATACAAGGAGTTGCATAGTTGATGTAATTGACAAAAAGTTGTCTACCTATTTATTTATATATAGTTTGTTGTGTCACCACAAGGCTATATACATTTGAAATGGGATCCTTATTCTCACTAGCAAATCTTTAATCGAGATTTTGTCGAACTATATAAGTGAGGTAATATAGTTTGAAGAAAATAGTGGGAGATACCAATTTAAAATAAGACCTAATTTATTTTGGTAATTAATAAAAGAATGTATGTTAAAATGTTGTTAATTACAAATTCATTTACGTAATTTTACAATGTCTAAAATTACTATCATGCGAAGCATATTAGATGCTAAATTAACTGCATCAATTAAACGGATTGGTTAAGGAATTTGAGAATAGTTCTCATAGTGAAAAGCTATCTTATGTCCTTAATACGCCTATCCTCAGTAATGGTTGCGCATAATGCCTCCGAGGAAGACATTGCTACTTTTAGAAAGTGGCAAGATGATGCATGATTGGCTCAATGCATCATGCTCGCATCTATGAGTAACGAGCTTCAGCGTACAAGATGAAACTATGGATGCTTCTACTATATTCCCGCACATCAAGTAGTTGATGGTGAGGAAAGTAGGACCGATAGATATCGAGAAATCTAAGGAGCTCTTCCGATCTAGAATGGTCAATGGCACTATAGTATGCAGAAAAAGATCTTAACATAATCAATTTGATTGATCAATTAGGACAACCGGGTTTTGTCATGGATGGAGAGTTAAGCCAAGATTAGATCTTGACTCACCCATGACTCCTTTCACAATTGTTGTGAATTTTCATATGAACAAGCTAGATATCGCCTCATTGATTTGATTAATATATTGAAAATGTTGAGAGTCACTTTCGAACCAAGAAAGACCAAGTCTTCATTGGTAGGGGCCAAAGGATCTTCTGAAAAGAAGAATGATTCAAAGAAGGTAAATAGAAAGGCATAAACAAAGGATAATAAGAGCAAAACCGACACGGATAGCAAAGGAGTTTGCTTCCACCGCAATAAGCACGGACAACGGAAAGAAAGCTGAGAAGCATCTTGCGAGAGGCTAACCAAAGAAGCTTAGTGAAGTTTCGATTACAATCTACGCTTTTTTTGTTCATGATTGAAATAAATTTTTCTTTAAGTCAAGGTTCTACTTGGGTATTGGATACCGATTTTGGTTATCATAAATATAGATTTATGAAGGGACCAAGGTAAGTAGAAAGCTAAACAAAGATAAATAATCTTATGTGTGGGAAATGAAGCAAAGGTTGCTACATTAGCCATAGAAACTTATAGTTTAAGATCGCTTTACGGGCAAATCTATTAAGTCAATAAGTTGTTATTGTATTCCGGTTCTTGTTAAAAAAAAATTATTTCCATTTTATTGTTGGACAATGAAATCTTTGGTATTATAATTAAGAACAATTGTTGTTCTATTTATAATAATAATATTTTGTATAGAACTGGAATATTACTTAATAAATTTTGTATACTTAACTTACGTGAAAAATATATTTTGCAAATTGAACAAACTAGTATAAGAAAATGAGATGATCATTCAAAGAGTTGAATGTGTATTTTTCGAAATACAAGTATGAATTATTTGAAAGCTTCAAAGAATTGAAGTGAAATAAATTGATAAAGTATTAGAATTCTTTGATCGGATCAAGGAATAAATACTTGTGCAATAAGTTTCTAGATCATCTCAAATGGTTTTCTCATAATGGACACATCTTGATACGCAATAATTGATTGATGTATCTGAATGAAAAATCGTACCTTGTTGGACATGGTGCGGTCCATAATGATTTTACCGACATTCCAGTATCCTTCTAGGATCATGTCCTAGAAATGGCTGCATATCTACGAAAAAGGTAACCTCAAAATCCGGCCCCAAGACTCTATAAAAGTTATAGACAGGGAGGATTCCTAATCTTAAGTATGTTAAGATAAGGGGTTGTCCAACTTATGTGAAACGGTTTCAAAGGATAAGCTTGGGACAAGATTTGACAAATACAGATTTGTGGGACATCCTAAAGTAAGTTTAGGGTATATGTTCTATAATCCTACTTAGCAAAAGGTGTTTGTTTACGAACACGTCGCTTTTCTAAGATAAAGGTGTTTATCATTGAAGGGCAAGTGGGAGGATTATAGATCTTGAAGAGTTCATGATCCACAAAACACTATAAGTCAAATAAGAGGAACCTGTAGATAGACCTATTATACCACAACCGAATCATAAATCTGGAATAGTACCGAAGATACCTAGGAGGTATGAATTCATCATGGATAATGATGATGAGGTACGCATCATAGAAGATGATGATCCAGAGTTACATACGATGAGGTAAGAGTTCTAGTGTGTACAAAAGGGTCAATTGGGAGCGTCGTGAAATTTCTAGTATTATATGTTGATATACTACGGATGAGGAATTACATACCAATGCTACAATCAGTAAAGATAAAGTTGTCTAAACATTCCTCCATGAATGATTTGGAAGAGTATCTTAATTGGGGATATAAATCTATATAGATAGATTTAAGAGGATGCTCGACTTAACCCAAGGAACGTATATTCATTTGATGCTAAAGTCGTTTAGCATGGCAAACTCCAAGAGATGTCTCATGTCGATGAGCTATGGAGTGTATCTCTCTTAATAGTCCCCACAGACTCCTAAAAAGAGAGGTCGCATAAGTGACTATCATGTATGCAATGAAATATACGAGACCTGATGTTGATCAGTCATATTCTGGAGAAGTTCACTATGAGTCAGTGAAAAACATCTTAAAGGTATTAACCGGCACTAAAGATATGAGCATACATGGTGGGTCTGAATTAAAACTAGAGGGCTTAACAGACTCAAGTTTTTCGACATGCACTAAGATGATGTAAAATCCACTTTAAGGTAAAGCGTTATCTTGAACAGTGGTGCAGTGAATTGGAAAGGTTCCAAACAGCAAAGAGTTGCTGGTTTAGTGAAAAAGATAAAGTATATAGCTATAAATGAAGCTACAAGATGATTGTTTGGATTAAAAGTTCATTACAGAACTAGGAATAGTTCCCAAGTCTCATCTTGGATCTAAACATGTGTTGTGGCACTTTCATTTGATTATTAGAATCATTGAAAGATGGGAAATCACTATAGAGATAGTGGACTCTCAAGAACAACATTACATATCCATTAACTAAAGCTTATCCAACAGCAGGATAATCGTCACTTAGAGAAGAAGAGTATAAGATACCATGACGATTGGCTTTAGTGCAAGTGGGAGATTGAAAGTAGTATGCACACAAGCCAATCATGTTTGATGATAAAGCATATACTTTGTAACAATCTTATTCATTTATTAATAAAAAGTATTAATTTATTAAAGGCTTTTAATTATCTACATGTTGCTGTTTTATAATATGTGATAAACCCATAGTTTTAAGCAATGCTTTTAGAATAATAATGATGATCATTCTAATGAGATCTAAATTCTTAGAAAGCTTAAAACTAAAAGAGTTCCCAATCATTGGATTACTAAATTGGGGATTAGTGAATCCGGATAGATTGGTACATACGTTGCTTGCTCATTGGATGAGGATGATTGATCTCATGATCATTTGTGTGGAGACACTAAAGCAAGTATGTAGGTGCTTATTAGAGAATAAGTTCACTGAACGTGGCTCGCTAAGGAATACCTAATGGAGTTTTATTTGTCTGTCAATAGGAATTCCTGTAGTGATAGTAGTACAAGTAATCCTTGGACTTGAGATCATCATAGTATCTTGTGTATGATGAGTTATATTTTGACTTATTCCTTAAGACCCTTAGGGTATATCAAAGGGTATGCTTGGGTATAATAAGTTGTACATGGAGATAATGTATGATCAATAAAGAATCTACCACTTCTAATAAAAGAAGAGAAATGTTCTATGTGATTCGATAAATGACAACCCAAGAGTCCTTGGTTAAGTAGAATGAAATTAGAAAGGAGTTTCTAATTTGCATTATTTGGTGTTGTGCATTTAAGGATCGAAATACATATAATTAAATAAAATAAGACTTGTGAAGAATTCCATGTCTTATATTTAATTGGGACATCAGTATGGTGGAAGGATTGAATTGTACAGTAACTATTTACTCAAAGGTTCTTTAATGATTAATGTTGAAATCTATATTATCCGAAAAGTTGTTGATCGCTAGGAGGCTTATCCCTATTGTAGAATAAATATTATTTATTTAAATAAATTAATTGTTTAATTTATTTATTTAAATAAGATTAGAATTGTTCTAATTGATTTATTCACAACTAGGTTTAATATGGAGAACCTAAAGGGTCACACCATAAAAGGAAGAATAATTATTTAAGAAGTTAATGGCATAATTGTAATAATATGTTAAGTATATTTAATTTAATCTATGGTGATAGAATAAATTAAATAGCTTAATATTTATTATTTAATATTTTAGAAATATTAAATATAAATTAATAAGAGGAGTCTTATTAATATTATTACAATTATTATTATTTAAATTTCTAAAAGAGTTTAGAAATTAATTTAATATAAGTACTCTCATTTATTCCTAATTGGATTAGGAAGGAAAATTAGTTAAAGGAGTTTAATTAATTATCCCTAATAAGATTAGGGAGCTTAATTAATTAAAAGAATTTAATTAATTAAATAAATCCCAATTCCTTAATTGTTAAGGTGGGTTGCCCACATCTATAAATAAGAGGAGTCTTATTATGGGTTGTGGGGGTTGTTGACTTTGACAACTACGTAATAATTCCAATTTGTTGGAGAGTACGTCCCTTTTCTATAGAGATAGAAAACTAGGGTTTGAACCAATACCCCTTCTTCTTGAATTCTTATTATTCCTTGGTGGATCACCTCTAGAGGCCAAACATATGGGTGGCTAACGTTGATCAAAGGAAGGAATCAAACCCGGTGGATTCAAGTTGAACGCGAAAAGGATTGGAGGTGAACTTGTACCTGAGGAAGCTCAATCTTCGAGGGTATGATTTTATTCTTTATCTTTTCGTTTAATTAATAATTGTGCATAAAGGGTGATCCGGGTATATGGTTTGTAAAAATTTTTAAACTCTGATTTATCTCGCTTCCGCTTAATTTTAGCAACTTGATTGCGTTCTTGAATATTACAAACCTAACAATTTACTCCGGTCAAGGACCTCGAGCATTCATTCTTTATTGGAAAGGGACAACCCGAAACTAAGTCCGTAAGCCCGATATTACTTATGAGCACTTCTAGGTGATCAACCTATTGTACTCTATGTTGATCAACACTACATCCATTAAATGTATGCACGTTTAAGCATTTGGCAACCTCAGGTGCTTGTCGTTTTACCGACAAAACATTTGTTTAACATTTCCAGTCTTCCTTTGCAAACCATATCAAGTAGTTGACAAAAGATAACAACATTTGATAATAAATGAATAGATTATCAATATATAGAGTCTAGCCAAAGGAATTGGCTTTAACTTCAACATACCTCAATTAATGCGAAAGAATACATGAACTTCAAAAACTTGTTCAGATTGAACTGAGACAAGAGTTAGAATACTTGCCTTTAGCGTCTGCTATGGTATATTAACTTTATGATCAAGTCTTTCAAGTCTCTACAATACATGATCACATAATGCCTTACATTAGGTCACATATAATCAAGTATGTATATGACTATATCTTACTCTTCATCTCAATCTAATTGTGTATTAGATTCAGTTATTATCTGTTCCGGTTTATCATTATCCTTGCATTTATATTCGACTACGTTATCTCAACCTTTATACAACATCCTTAAGGTTTAACAAAGTTTAAACAATGTTACATTACATTCCTTAGGTTGTGTTTACTTTTAAATCAATTAGCTTTCTTTTCTTTGTAACTAGAAACATTCATCACCATCTTTGTTCGAGACTCTGCGCATGGCCATGAAGTCTCCTTACTTAGTGGTCGTATTGCCACGCCACAATCGAGAAGATTTTTAGATTGTATATGTGTATGGCGCCATTAAATCAGATATACTTGTGTTACACAAGGCAAACTCTTGCAGTGTGCTCGGACACTATTACTTTGCAAAGACCACGACCAGCTTTGGTTTAGGTTTGGCCATGCATGACAACTCTGTGCACCAGAAAAAAAATTCAGTCTTTGAATTTTGTGAACTTTTCGGATGCATAACTTCTTCGTTATAAGTCCGAATTGGCTCGTTCAAAAGCCTACGGTTCACAAATTACGTAATCTACGTGTTCATGCAAGAATTTTATCTATTTGACTTCGTTTGCTAAAAATTCACCTATTGGTTCATTTTTAACGAAAACGATAAACGTTCGTGAACATTCAACGCTCGTTTCTTCGTTCTAAGTCGGAATCCGGTCATTTTCGAGTCCGCAACTCTTAAATGTAAAATATGACTTGTCTCCATTGGAAAACAATGGTTCTGAGTTCAAACACAAAATTTGATTTCTATTCTGAGAATTTTTATTTAATTCGACGATTATCGTCAATCGCATAATTTTCTAAGCAAATCTTCATTCTTATGATTTGTTCAACATTGCAAATGAATTCCATTCATCATGTGAACATCTCAACATACTATTTACCATAACTTATATTCATTGATGGATTTTGGACTTATTTCTTCATGAGCTTATAACTTGTCAAATTATAAACTACTTAAGATTTCATTGTTCATGACTTATGACAATTAAAGTTTCTTAATCCTCATAACTTATATGTTCTTAACATATAACTTTACTTATGTATTCATGATACATAGGTTCATACAAGTTCTTTTACATCCATATCACTCCTCTTAATAAACTCATTACAAGTTCATAATTTTCATACTAAAATTCAAGGTTAACTTATAACAAGTTTATAACTTTTATAAGTTCAAATGACTTATTGCCAACTTATGTGACTTAAGTTCATTGCTTACTCATTCTTCTTACTTTTTAACATCCATGATCCTTAATCCATACTTTACTTATCAAACTATCATGGTAGAGATAGAAGATAATGGAGAAGAAGTCTTACTTTTGAATTCTTGGTAATGTAGCTTTCTTCTTCTTCTTACAAATGAAAGTAACTTATTGTAACTTAATCTCTCTAACACTTAAGCACTTTGAGATGTTTTGATTATTTGAATAACTAACAAATGGCTTGTAAGCCTCCTCTATATATAGATCTTCCAAAGTTGGGGTAGTTTGGTCTTTAAAACAATCCCACCTCCTTATGCACCTCCTTACTATTCATTGCTTGCAAGGCACAAAACCTATCCTTTGCTTGACCACCACTCATAAGTCTTGGTCATTACTTCTACTACTTGATCATTACATTAACTTGATCACCACATATTAACCATATTAATATGGTTTGCCCCATGGGTCATTACAACTCATGGATTCTAGCTTGGGCTTAGATTAAATAAATCCTTGGGCTTTACATTAACAAACACTAGTTGTTTCATTAATTAATAATTGGGCCTTAACATTTTATTCATTTGGACTTATACCAATTGTTAACCAATCTTCCAAGTCCATTAACATTACTTAATACATATATACATAGTTTATGTATCATTTTTGTATTCTAATTCATATAGAAATTATATACAATATTTCATTCTTCATATACCAATTCGTATAATACTTCGTATTATACTCGTTTTCATTACTTTGCATAATACCTAAGTATTATACAATTATTACTTATTCATTACTACTTCGCCTTCCTTAACATTTATAAATTAAGTCCGCAAGCGAAATATTAGATTTTTCATAACTATATTTTTATTGCAAAATCCATTTTATCTTGTAATTCTATCATTACTTATTTCTCGGAAATTCAAAAATAAATCCCGAGCACATACCGATGAATAGTGTTTTTTGGAAAATTTTCCGGAAAAGTTTTATTTTCGTCTTGGAAATTCAAACACTTTAATTCATTCACGTAGCTCAAATACTACGACTTTCTAACATCAATAGGTTATACAATGACACCCGTCTTGATAACACATTGAATATGATTATATTATTTAATTTAATAAAATTATTTTACAATAAGATCTGAATTTCTCGTTCGTTACAATTAACAACACAACTTTACACAAAAAGTTGCAATTCTTCATTCACACATAGTTATTACCAGTTCGTCAAACTTACCACACTTATGAGTTCAGGAACTTGCCACAATTATATGAGTGTATGAACTTATCCTAGTCGAATTTTCAAGCGTCCATTCATTTGAGGGTTCAAAACATTTCATATAATTATGAGTCATTAACTTACTAAAAGTATGAGTTTTAAGAACACACAAATTAATCTTAATCTTATATTCATATAGAAAATAAAGATCTCATTCATACAAACATGTTTATATTTACATATGTTCACACATCGTTCTTGATATTACAACACTTAATATCATAACCTACTACCAATAGTTTCTACCGCTTATATCTAAGTTGTCTACCGTCCACTCCCTTCACCAGTCTTCTTCTTGATGGGACACTTGTTGAATCCGTGACCCATTCTCCCACATGAATAACACTTCCTCATATTCGGCTTAGGACAATGTAAGGAAATATGTCCTTCCTGCTTGCAGTTAAGGCACACGTTCTTCCACATCATGCATTCTCCCGCGTGAGTCTTTCCACACTTGCTACAAACTTGCTTCTTCTTCGGGTTTGAATTTTCAGAATTAGGGTTGTCGTTGTCCCTCTTTCTCTTTTTCTTTCCTTTCTGCTGCTTGATTGTTCCTTCGTGACGCCCCCAAATCTGGGTATCTTCCAACCCGACAGATGGTGCTCCACGATACTATAATTCATACAGTCATTCCATTGAGATAACAACAAAATGATTGTATTTACTATCTTTGTATTATAATAATACCAAGTCTTATCCCAGGTTCATAAACCGAATACATTCTTCGTTCTTCATAAGTATATTACATATAAATACACTAATCTATTATAGGACGATTAAATGTCCATCTTAGCCTTGCCTTTATCTCTCTTAGAACTCTTAGTTCGTTCGGCTTTAGCTGCAATCATATGGTCCAAGCAAGAGTGAGCATAAATAGCTCAACAAGTCTAACAAAGGATCATATAAATATCACATTGAGAATTATATGCTTAACTTCCATAACAGAACAATTAACTACTAAGCACTATGAAACATTTGACTAGTACTTCTCATTTCATAACAATGATTCCAAAGTATATATAATAACTTAGGAATTCTGAACCGGTCAAAAGACCATGAACATACTCTTTTCGTTTTCATACTTGAAAAGGACATCCGGCACTTAGGCCATCCATCCGTCTTTACTTACGAGCACTTCTAGGTGATCAACCTATTGTACTCTATGTTGATCAACATTCTTCCGTTAAACGTATTTACGTTTAACATTTGACAACCTCGCGTGCCCATCGAATAATCGATGAAAATACTTTTGTTTGTTCATAGACAAACTTACCTTTACATCCATACCAAATACTTGGCATATGATAGCGTTAACAGATCTATATCGAAAGACTTGTACACAAATCAATCAATTCTTCAATATTTGTCTAGCCGAGTTAAAACATGCGTCGACTCTTTCTTTAAAACCACTCATGCATCTTATAACATGAATCATAGAAAACTTGGCTAACATGGAGGTTAGACAAGCGTTAAGAAAGACTTGCCTTCAAGCGTCTTCAAATATAATATTTAATCAATTCTCAGTCTTTACAGGATCTACATGATATATTCACACAGCACACTGTAATTAGTTTATAAACAACTAACTTTATTATTCTAACCAACTACTTTCTCTTCTATGTCTTACTTGAATTTATCTCGTTAATAAAGTCAATTTGACTTACTATGCTTCGTTACGGCTTGTTAACGTTCTTACGTTATTAACCGACATTCGATCATCATTGGTGAACTACCAACGTTGAATCATCATTCATGGCTTACTTGCTTATACTTTTCCGTTCTTCATTTAATTCTTATTAAACCATACTAAATCTTCTAACGTTATCACTTATAAGTGATTTAAGGTTAGCCTTATCATGTACATTAAGTACATTCATTTCTCACTATTTGGTTTACCTTCCATTAGAATTAAAACCTAACTTCGTCAACCTTTTTTACCATCGTCGCGCTGCATGGCGGCATCCCTAGTATAAACTCGCACATGGACGCTTAATTAATGTAGAGACAAGGTCGGATCCGTCTCTCTGCACATGGACCATTTGTGTTGGTTTAGCGCCATGTACCCGCATGCACCAGTTGGCCAAAACAGTTGGTTTTTCCAACGAAACTCCCGGCTTCATAACTTATTCATTTTACATCCGAATTGTCTCATTCAAAAGCCCACAACTCACAAATTACATACTCTAGGTGTTCATATAAGAATTTTACATTTTGAATCTGTTAACTCGGAATTCACCTTTTGGTTCATTTTGAGCGTTTGTTTATCGTTTTTGAGCGTTCAATACTCGTTCATTTTGAACGTTTGTTTATCGTTTTCGAGCGTTCAATACTCGTTTTTTTCATTATAAGTCGAAATTCGACAATTCTTGATTCCACAACTCTTGAATACCTTATCTCACGTGTTGGCATTGAAAACCAACATTTTCAAGTCACACGACAACTTTTGACCCTTAATCCGAGATTTTTACGTTTTTGACGTTTAACTTCAATTTTCGCAAAATTCGCCATTA
This sequence comes from Panax quinquefolius, assembly GCA_020205615.1. Classification (NCBI taxonomy): domain Eukaryota; kingdom Viridiplantae; phylum Streptophyta; class Magnoliopsida; order Apiales; family Araliaceae; genus Panax; species Panax quinquefolius. Next base: position 84,039,792 of record CM035167.1, on the reverse strand, counting down.
CTTCGTTACTCGTGTTCTATAAGCCAAATCAAATGGAACACTCCATTGATTCATCATCTACATCCTAACCAAATAATATTCACATACCCTAGCTATGATGGCTTTCAAACCGTCCTATCATAACTAAGTTCACGTTCATGACTTTCTTCGATTTTTAACTTATGTAAACACTTACAATTTTCATTCAACCACGACCTATCAATGTTTTCATTATTAATAGACATCCTTAGTCCTCCTCACTAAACATGCTCCACCAATCTACGATTCTCTATGAGAAAGAAATTGATAAAGATGAAGACTATTATTTATGAGAATATTACCTTTGTCGTTCTTCGCATTTTTGATAAACGTCTTATGGTTTGCTTGGAAGTAGATTGATTATAAGTTTCTAGCTCTTTTTCTCTCTCAATATGTATTGGTCAATCTTTGTAAAACATCAAATGACCAACCCTAGCTTTGTATTTATATGCAATCAACATGGGGGCAAAATGGTTAAAGAGGCCACCTTCTTACTATTCCACCTCCTTAACCAACTTAGCCACCAAGTAATCACTTTTCTTGGTGGCCAAGTGGCCGGCCCACCTCCTTTATGGATCATCCCATGGGTTGCCTCATGGGTTTTACCCATCCCGTGACACGCCGATTCGACCCGCGATTCGATTTCTTGGATTGGGCTTGACTTAAATTAAAATTGGGCCTTGACTTGGGCTTGCTATTAATCTAAGTCCAATTATATTATACCAAATCCTTAACTCATAATTCAATAAGAACTATTCGTATTCTACGTGTATAACTCACGTATTCTATTCGTCAAATACTCATACGATATTCGTATTATACGTCGTACTATTCTTTCTACCATACTCATATTCAAACAAGTATAATACTCAGATCTCATATACGATAATAACCTAAAATGTTTATACGCATTACATTTCCCTTTCGGAAATCTCTTTAACTAACCCTTAGGTTTTACGTTCGCAAGCAAAAACTTCGTTTGCCATAACGGAAATATTATCAGATATTCCATTATATCTTCATATTCTATCATTACACATTTCTCGGAATTTCAAACCTAAGTTCCGAACGAAATCGGATGAATAGTGTTTTTACGGGAAAATTCTTGAAAAACATTCTTTTTTGTCTTGATAATTCAAAACAATTAATCCTAGCACATAGCCAGAATACTAACCACATCCACACATTCTAGGTCATAAAATGACCCTTAAACATTTTATTCACATAATTAATCAATTAAATTCATTTAATCCACATAATCAAATAAAAATTTAATTCATTAAAAATCCAAAATTCTCAATGCTACATTCTTCCCTCCTTATAAGGATTCTCGTCCCCGTAATCTCGCTTATTCTTACATAAACAAATGAGGAAACTTTTCCTTCATTTTACTTTTGAGCTCCCACGTTGCTTTCTTCAAAGATCGTGGTTACTCCATATTACCTTTTATCAAGGTATTACTTTATTTCTCAAGACTTGTTCCTTCCTATCAACAATTTGAATTTGAAGTTCTTCATATGTTAAGTATTTTTTATTTGAATAGACGTATATTTTATTATGTGCTTGTAGTCCGGTTTATACGGACGTAACACTGACACGTGAAACACATTGTGTATTCTTTCCATCTCGGGAGGTAAGGCTACTTCATAAGCTACCTCTCCTACCCTTCTTAAAATTTTAAAAGGTCCTACAAACCATGGATTTAACTTCCCTTTCTTCCCAAAACGTATCTTCCCTTTCCAAGGCGACACTTTTAGAAAGACATACGATCCTACTTCAAATTTTCTATTCTCTCGATGAGGATCTGCATACTTTCTTTGTCTATCTTGAGCCGCTACCAATCGGGTTCGTATTAGCTCAACCATGTCTGTCGTTTGTTATACCATCTCGGGTCCCAACATTCAACGTTCACCTACTTCATCCCAGCAAAGTGGTGTTCTGCACTTCCTCCCATACAACGCTTCGTAAGGAGTCATGCCTATACTAGCGTGAAAACTATTATTGTAAGCGAATTCTACCAAAGGCAGATGTTCGTTCCAACTCCCCTTGAAATCCATAACGCAAGATCTTAACATATCTTCTAGCGTTTGAATTGTCCGTTCACTTTGTCCATCCGTCTTTGGATGATACGCCGTAATCAATCTCAAATGCATTCCCATTTGCTCTTGCAAACTCCTCCAAAAGTTCGACGTGAATCGTGGATCACGATCGGACACAATCAAAATAGGTACTCCATGTCTAGAAATAATTTCCTTGACATAAAGCTTAGCTAACTGCTCTAGGTTATACCTAACTCCTATTAGTAGAAAGTGAGCCGATTTGGTTAACCGATCCACTATTACCCAAATAGCATCGTATCTTTTTCTCGTTGTTGGAAGTCCCACCACAAAGTCCATGGTGATATGCTCCCATTTCCACTCCGGAATCTCTAGTGGATGCAACAACCCACTTGGTCTTTGGTGTTCAGCCTTAACTTTCTAAAAAGTTAAGCACTTACTAACATATTCTGCGATCTCCCTCTTCGTGTTCGGCCACTAAAAGTTCTGACGAAGGTCTTGATACATCTTAGTACTACCCGGATGTATCGAGTACCTCGAACTATGGGCCTCCCATATAATCTCTTCTTTTAAATCGGAATTATTTGGAACCCAAATTCTTCCTTCAAAATGAAGTAATCCTTCTTTATCAAGGTTATACTTAGTCTTCACATCATCTTTCATTATCTTTTTCATTCGCTCACATTCTTCAAGATTTATCTCAGATTTCCTTAACTCTGTTCCACTATCGTTGGTCGAGTCTATATTGAGAATAACATCTCCACCCATTTCACTTGGTAACTTAACTCTAACTCCATCTTTGCCATCTCTCATTATTAACTCATTCTCGAGTCATTAACATCGATGCCTTTTCCCTACCCTTCCGACTTAATGCGCGTCGGCCATTACTATTCGCTTTTTCCCGGATGATATAAGATATATCACAATCGTAATCTTTTATCAACTCTAACCACCTTCTCCGCCTCATATTCAACTCCTCCTTCGTGTGAAGATATATTTAGATTTTTATGGTCCGTATATCTCACACTTCTCCCCAGATAAATAATGTCTGCATATTTTTAATGCAAAGACTACAGCTACAAATTCTAGGTCATGAGTAGGATAGACCTTCTCAAAATCCTTTAACTGGCGTGAAGCATACGCAATGACCTTGCCATGCTGCATGAGCATGCAACCTAGTGCTTTATGCGAAGCATCACTATAAACTACAAAATTCCCTGTATCATCTGGTAAGGATAATACATATGCCTCACTTAACCACCGTTTTAGTTCTTGAAAACTATTTTCACACTTTTCTGTCCATTCATACTTCACCGACTTTCTTGTCAGATTCGTCGATGGAGTATCTAATTTAGAAAAGTCCCGAATGAACCTTCTATAGTATCCTGCTAACCCTAGAAAACTCTAAACCTCGGTTAGCATTTTTGGTTGCTCTCACTCATTTACTGCTTCCACCTACACTGGATCTACGGATATGCCATCTTTATCTATAACATGTCCTAGAAACTGCACTCGTTCAAGCCAAAATTCACACTTAGTGAACTTCACATATAATTTCTCCCTCCGTAGTGTTTCCAACACTATTCTTAAATGTTTAAAGATGATCTTCCGGCATCTTAGAATAGACTAGAATATCATCAATGAACACTACAATGCACTTGTCCAAATACTGTTTAAACACTCTGTTCATCGTATCCATAAATGCGGCTGGCGCATTTGTCAACCCAAACGACATAACCAGAAACTCGTAATGCCCATAACGAGTTCTAAACGATGTCTTAGGTACATCCTCTTTCCTTACTTTAAGTTGATGATACCCCGTACACAAATCTATTTTAGAAAAATACTTTGCCCCTTTTAACTGATCAAATAGATCATCGATCCTGGGCAACGGGTATTTATTCTTAATCGTTAACTTGTTCAACTCTCGATAGTCGATACAAAGTTGTAACGACCCATCCTTCTTCTTTACAAACAATACATGTGCTCTCCACGGAGACACACTCGGTTAAATGTACTTTCTATCTAATAGTTTCTATAATTGAACCATTAACTCCTTCATCTCCACTGGCGCCATCCTATATGGTGCCTTTGAAACTGGTGTTGTACCCGGCAACAAATCAATTACAAATTCTACATCCCTATCTGGAGGATTACCGGGTAACTCCTCCAGAAATACATCCGCGAAATCTTGAACTACCGCTATCTGTTCCAATGATGCTCCCACCCTTTGGGTATCCACCACATGACACAGATAACTCTTACACCCCTTCTTCATCATCTTCCTAGCTTGTGTCATAGTTAGACAATAAGAACGTCCCTGTGCTTTATTTCCATAAAACACCACCTCAGGTTTCTTAGAAAGCCTTAGGTTTACACTCTTTCTATGATAGTCTATTATCGCTCTATGGTTAATTAACCAATCCATACCTAGAATCACATCGAATTCTCTTAACCTTATTGGTAAAAGATCTACCGATAATTTTTTGCCCCTAATATCTACGAAACAATTCCTATGAATGTTTTCAATGGGAAATATCTCTTTGTTTGCTACCTTAACGTCTAAAGGTATTTCTAACTTTTCAGGGTTTAATCCCAATTGCTTAGCAAATCTATATGCTATAAAAGAACACGTAGCACCCGAGTCAAATAACACATAAGCATTTATTTCGTTGACTAGAATGATACCAGCTACTACATCCGCTGATGCAACCGCATCTTGGACAGTCATATTAAACGTTCGGGCTGAGGGTCTACCCAATGATGGTGTTGGTCCAGTAATGGCTAAATTCCCACTACCAGAACCCTTACTACCCTCCGCCCCCTTTTTTGGGCAATTTCTTGCCATGTGGTCCATAGACCCACAGACAAAACAGCCACGGCTTTTCTTAGGATTAGGACAGTTGGGAGATATGTGACCCTCCTGCCCACAATTATAATAACCCGTTTTCCCTTTTAGATAGACTCCCAGATGAGTCTTGTCGCATGTCTTGAATGCCTCCATCCTACGTTTAGGATCCCCTTGTTTCACCCTAGTATTCCCAGTGTTAAAATTCTTCCTTTTAGGCATATTGCCACTACCACTGGCAACTTCTGCCTTATTTCCTCCCTCTCCTTACTCTTATTCTTTCTTTCCTTATGGTATTGGGTCAACGCCTCACTACCACCCTCCGCTATTATTACCTTTTCCAGAATGGTCCCATAGGAAGCACTCTGAACAACCGAAATCCTACTATAGAGCCATGGTTTTAGGCCCTGTTCAAACCTACGTGCCTTTCTCTCCTCCGTGTCCACTTGGTGTGGAACAAACCTTGCCAATTCATTGAATATGGCTGCATATTGGGGAACCATCATGTCCCCCTACTTAAGTTCTATGAACTTAATCTCCATCCTCCCTTGCATGCTACTAGGGAAGTAGTTCTCAAAGAATACCTTCTTGAACTGTTCCCATTTAACAACATCAGCTCTAGCCCCACCCTGGTGAGCCTCCCACTAGTAGTTGGCTTCCCCCTTCATCATGTAGGTCGCAAAAGAAGTCTTTTGCACCTCAGTTACGTTTGTAATAACAAACGCCTTCTCTATTTCCTTGACCCATGTTTGGGCCTCCATTGGGTAAGTCGTTCCCTTGAACTCAGGTGGACCTACACTTTTAAATTCCTTAAAAGTAGTTGTTCGGGCTACCCTAGGTCCTGCAGGTGCTCTACCCCCGGCTTGATTAAATGCAGCTGTTAATAAATTAATGAACTCTTACATAGGGTTATTTGGACCCCCCCCTGATTATCGTTACGATTTCGCCTCTTGATTACGTTATCTTCTTCTTGGCGGCATTTCTGATTAAATAAATAAAGTTCCGTTATTATTTATTTGCTTACTTAGTTATTATTCATCGAACAACTAAACAATAACTCATACACAACAAAGCACATTAAAAAATAACTTCCTTATATTAATATGCTTCTTTATAGTTCAAGACTATTTACAACTTGCTTTCCATAGCCAAAAGCTATTACATTTATATCCCGCGATTGAATTTCACAAAAATTGGGATTTACAAAAAGTCTACCCCTTAATTATACAAAAGAGGATTTTACGTCACTACACAAAAGTATTTACTATTCTACTTCTAATACTGTCTAACAACATTCTCATGCTTCTCGTTCGCTAGAATCGACACAATATCTCGACTTATAGTATGTCGAGATTGAATTTCACAAAAATTGGGATTTACAAAAAGTCTACCCCTTAATTATACAAAAGAGGGTTTTACGTCACTACACAAAAGTATTTACTATTCTACTTCTAATATTGTCTAACAACATTCTCATGCTTCTCGTTCGCTAGAATCGACACAATATCTCGACTTATAGTATGTCGAGTCTGTCCCGACTCAATAGAATAACAAGCTATTTTAAGCTTGAATCCTCGTCTGTATGACCGTCATTTATATATGACATTCGTGCTATCTTCTGGTCTTTCTCAACCAGTTTCTTACGAAGTTCTACGACCTCGTTCGTATAGTCTTTGGCCTTATCTGTCATGAGTAATTTTTCATCATGCTCTATCTCAAAGTCTGACTCTGCAGACTCCTTGGCCCCATAGAGATCATTGATCTCTTCTTTCTGGTGTTGCGCCATATTGTGTAGTTGCACGTTACGGTCAAGCACTGAGAGGTACATTACCCTCATCGTCTCTGTAGGTGTTGACTCTAAGGCAGGCATCACCATATTAACCGATGTTACCTCCATATCATCCTCCACATCTATTATCATATTCAAATATGATGCCAATCCCATGGTCTCCTCCGAATAGTCCTCCTCTGAGAAATACTCCCGGGGCTCTGATTCTTCTAGAATCACTAAAGGTATCTCTGCTACAAGCATAGGTACTGGTTCTACTATGTTCACGGACTCCTCGCTTACCACATGTATATCCCTATATATTAAGCTATCGATTGACATCTACAATAACACATAACAAGTTGATTAGTACATAATACACAATAATATAAGCACAAATTACATTTTATCCATTTAGGGTTACTTTCCATCTTTTAAATCTTTCGGTACTGAGTTTTCTCAATACCTTATTAACTCATTTGACTCGAGTTAACTTTCTTCGGACCTTTCCTTTCCTAATGAGGTTATTAGCCTAAAGTTCTCCCCCCCCTAATGCTTTGGTACCAACCTGTGACGCCCCTAAATCCGGGTATCTTCCAACCCGACAGATGGTGCTCACCGATACTACAATTCATACAGTCATTCCATTGAGATAACAACAAAATGATTATATTTACTATCTTTGTATTACAATAATACCAAGTCTTATCCCATGTTCATAAACCGAATAAATTCTTTGTTCTTCATAAGTATATTACATATAAATACACTAATCTATTACGGAGACGATTAATCGTCCATCTTAGCCTTGCTTTTTATCTCTTAGAACTCTCGATTGTTTCGACTTTTAGTTGCAATCATATGGTTCAAGCAAGAGTGAGCATAACTAGCTCAGCAAGTCTAACAAAGGATCATATGAATATCACATTGAGAATTATATGCTTAACTTCTATAACTGAACAATTAACTACTAAGCACTATGAAACATTTGACTAGTACTTCTAATTTCATAACAATGATTCCAAAGTATATATAATAACTTAGGAATTCTGAACCGGTCAAAAGACCATGAACATACTCTTTTCGTTTTCATACTTGAAAAGGACATCCGACACTAATTAAGGCCATCCATCCATCTTTACTTACAAGCACTTCTAGGTGATCAGCTTATTGTACTCTATGTTGATCAACACTCTTCCGGTAAACGTATTTACGTTTAACTTTTGGCAACCTCGCGTGCCCATCGAATAATCGATGAAAATACTTTTGTTTGTTCATAGACAAACTTACCTTTACATCCGTACCAAATACTTGGCATATGATAACGTTAACAATTCTATATCGAAAGACTTGTACACAAATCAATCAATTCTTCAAGACTTGTCAAGCCGAGTTAAAACAAGCATCGACTCTTTCTTTAAAACCACTCATGCATCTTATAACATGAATCATAGAAAACTTGGCTAACACGGAGGTTAGACAAGCGTTAAGAAAGACTTGCCTTCAAGCGTCTTCAAATATAATATTCAATCAATTCTCAGTCTTTACAGGATCTACATGATATATTCACACAGCACACTGTAATTAGTTTATAAACAACTAACTTTATTATTCTAACCAACTACTTTCTCTTATATGTCTTACTTGAATTTATCTCGTTAATAAAGTCAATTTGACTTACTATGCTTCGTTACGGCTTGTTAACGTTCTTACGTTATTAACCGACATTCGATCATCATTGGAGAACTACCAACGTTGAATCATCATTCATGGCTTACTTGCTTATACTTTTCCGTTCTTCATTTAATTCTTATTAAACCATACTAAATCTTCTAACGTTATCACTTATAAGTGATTTAAGGTTAGCCTTATCATGTACATTAAGTACCTTCATTTCTCACTATTTGGTTTACCTTCCATTAGAATGAAAACCTAACTTGGTCAACTTTTTTACATCGTCGGCGTTACGGCGTGGCATCCCTAGTATAAACTCGGTGTTCCGGCGCTAATTAACAGGAGACAAGGCGGATCATTATTGCTGGCATGAACCATTTGTCTTTTGGTTTTGCTTTGCTTGGCATTGCCACACAGGCACCGCTTGGCCAAAACAGTTGGTTTTTCCAACGAAACTCCCGGCTTCATAACTTATTCATTTTATATCCGAATTGGCTTATTCAAAAGCCCACAACTCACAAATTACATACTCTCGGTGTTCATATAAGAATTTTACTTTTTCAAATTCGTTAACTCGGAATTCACCTTTTGGTTCATTTTGAGCGTTCGTTTATCATTTTTGAGTGTTCAATTCTAGTTTTCTTCGTTATAAGTCTGAATTCGACAATTCTCAATTCCACAACTTTTGAATACCCTATCTCACGTGTTGGCATTGAAAACCAACGTTTTTAAGTCACACGACAACTTTTGACCCTTAATCTGAGATTTTTACGTTTTTGATGTTTAACGTCTATTTTCGCAAAATTGGCCATAACTTCGTTACTATTGTTCTATAAGCCAAATCAAATGGAACACTCCATTGATTCATCATCTACATCCTAACCAAATAATATGTACATACCCTAGCTATGATGGCTTTCAAACCGTCCTATTATAACTCACGTTCATGACTTTATTCGGTTTTTAACTTATGTAAACACTTACAATTTTCATTCAACCACGACCTATCAATGTTTTCATTATTAATAGACATCCTTATTCCTCCTCACTAAACATGCTCCACCAATCTACGATTCTCTATGAGAAAGAAATCGAAAAAGATGAAGACTATTATTTATGAGAATATTACCTTTGTCGTTCTTCGCGTTTTCTATAAACGTCTTATGGTTTTCTTGGAAGTAGATTGATTATAAGTTTCTAGCTCTTTCTCTCTCTCAATATGTATTGGTCAATCTTTGTAAAACATCAAATGACAAACCCTAGCTTTGTATTTATAGGAAATTAACATGGGGGAAAAATGGTTAAAGAGGCCACCTCCTTACTATTCCACCACCTTAACCAACTTAGCCACCAAGTAATCACTTTACTTGGTGGCCAAGTGGCCGACCCACCTCCTTTATGGATCATCCCATGGGTTTTACCCATCCCGTGACCCGCCGGTTCGACTCGCGGTTCGATTTCTTGGATTGGGCTTGACTTAAATTAAAATTGGGCCTTGACTTGGGCTTGCTTACTTAATTCATTTGGCTTTCTATTAATCCAAGTCCAATTGTATTATACCAAATCCTTAACTCATAATCCAATAAAAACTATTCGTATTCTACGTGTATAACTCACGTATTCTCTTCGTCAAATACTCATACGATATTCGTATTATACGTCATACTATTCTTTCTACCATACTCATATTCAAATAAGTATAATACTCGTATCTCATACGTATAATAACCTAAATGTTTATACGCATTACATTTCCCTTTCGGAAATCTCTTTCACTAACCCTTAAGTTTTAAGTCCGCAAGTGAAAACTTTGTTTGCCATAACGAAAATATTATCGGATATTCCATTATATCTTCATATTCTATCATTACGCGTTTCTTTAAATTTCGAACCTAAGCTCCGAACGAAATCGGATGAATAGTGTTTTTACAAGAAAATTCTCGAAAAATATTCCTTTTCGTCTTGATAATTCAAAACAATTAATCATAGCACATAGCTAGAATACTAACCACATCCACACATTCTAGGTCATAAAACGACCCTCAAACATCTTACTCACATAATTAATCAATTAAATTCATTTAATCCACATAATCAAATAAAAAATTATTTCATTAAAAATTTGAAATTCTCGGGCGTTACAGAAACACTTTACTCCAGAGTTCTTGGACTTCTGCAGATTCGTGATCTTGTTCTCCAACTTTGATCTTATTCCCTTTCTCCACCTTAGCTTCTTCGAACTCCGCCTCTTCATCACCACTCAGATACATCTCGGGATAATCGTCATGATCGCTCCCAGATTGACCATATGTTCATCTTCTCCCACCTTCTCTACTGATTCGCTTTGCGCTGGCACCTCGGCTACTGGTACTGGTGCAACATCCGCTAGCATCTCCACACTCATTTGATCTTCTCCAGACATCCTATAATCATTTTAAACAACTTGATTAGTACTTCATCAGTACAAAATTCTCACACTATGTGTCCACATATCTCACTATTGAAGCACTTCGATAATCCCTCACTTAGTACTCTAAATGAGTTTTATAGATTTCGCTTATGGTTATAATCCTAAGGGTTTTCCCACCCCACTTAAGGTTTATAACCTACAGCTTTGATACCAACTTGTGACACCCCCAAATTCGGGTTACCTGACCCCCGAGTTTGGTGCTCACGATCCACAATATAAATAACATATAACTACCCATTTATATAGAAATAGTAATACATAAGTCATTAACAGAGATTGTTAATATATTAGTCCCAGGTCATCTAACCTTAACATTACAAAACATACCCTTTAGATATACAAAAAGGGTTTACAAATACAACATAATAATAACTCATTATAATTACTCCAGCATTTTGCCTTTGCCTTTGTTCTTCTTAGACCCGCTGACCTCTTCTTCCCTAGCTGAAATGTTTTATTTAGCAAGGGTGAGCAACAGATTTACCCCGCAAGTTAAGACATACAATAAATGTATAAGAATTAAGAATAACAAACTATGTAATGTGATAGAATAACACCAAAGTTCGGGGAACTTTGAAATAGCTAAAAAAATCTCTAATTACTAACAAGTCTTCTCACAATCTATGCAACACAATAATTTGATAATGAAAGAGTACAACGCTTTCAAAGTTTCTACGATATTCTATTGAATAATCAAGAATCAATTCTACGCAAATAACAAGTGGAATGTTTTTCCATATTTATGCTGAGCGATCCATTGGATCTTGAACTTCTCTTCTCGAGTAACTATCAAAGATTTGACTTTGATATACCCAGGTGTATCAGATAACCATAAAGATTAAATTATACCTCTCTGGAAGTACTTAGAGCGACCAACTCCTTGTACCCTATATTATGCATAATACTCAAAACACGTGCAAATGCGATATACTACCAAATATGTTCCTTTTTTATAAAAGGTTGTTCTTCTCAGTCTGTGAATCAGAATTTGATTTAACAACGAAATATTATGATTTCAATATTTAGTCACTTCTCGATCTAGCCGAAATAATTGCAATTGATCTGTCAATAATAATTTAATTATCTTCTTGAACCTATCAAGTTCTAACAATTGTTTGTCTAGCTAAAATAATTAGCTCAGACATATCTCAACACAATTCAACAATAGACATGAATTATCTATACTGTCAATACTAGCTTCTACGGATGTAAGTATCCAACAATAGTTATTCTCTAATTATATTCTCAGAATTCACTAATTCAATTTGAATTAATAAACATGAGTTACATGCGAATAATCAATAATAAATTATTGGACGTGGTCTAATTAACAATAATTAACCACCATAATAATTGAACAAATATAACTCAAGGTTGAGTTAGGAAACTTGCCTTCTGCGTTGATTATTGCTACACAATATACTTATTTGTGTTCGTAAGACCTATAATCAACAATATCGGTCTCATAATTAGCACAAATAATTCACAACACACAATACTGTAATTTACAGCCAATCTGTCTCCTAGGCACATTACCACATAGCCACATTAGTGTTTATAACCTATATAAACACTAATCAAGTTTAACTAGTTCGGTCTGGTTGGACTTAAGTCTATTCTCGATGTACTGGTCACCCTATCCGACAATGTATACCTTTATTGTCAATTAAACTTGGTCTCTAAGCTTCAATATTATTTTAGATAAGTCAAATATCGTTTATAATATTTTTTCGGAAGTTTTTAATAATTTTCAAATAATTATTATAATTTATAATAATTTTTCAAACACTGAAATTATTTTTAAATGATTTAAATACTAATTAATTACATTATCATTAATATTTAATAATATAAAATTATTAATGAAATACTTAATAAGTTAAAATATTTTTAAATCATCAAAATTCTACTTAAATGGTTTTTAAAATAATTAAAATCATTTTTAAATCATCACCATTAATATTTAAATATTAATGAAATTATTATTAAAATATTAAAAGTCATTAATTATAACTTAAAATATTTTAAATAATTTTTCTCATTTTTAAATGAATTTTAAATTAATAAAACCATTTTTCTATAATTTATTTAATTTAATAATTAAATAAATCTAATGTCATTAATATTAATTTATTAATGAGAATTCTCAAAAAATATTGAAAATTATATTTTATAATTTCAAATATTTTCTAACACTTTATTCTCATTTAAAATGATTTTTAAATTAATAAAATCATTTTAACCTATTTATTTAATTTAATAATTAAATAAATCTAGTGTCATTAATATTAATTTCTTAATAAAAATTCTCTAAAAATATTAAAAGTTTCATTTTATAACTTAAAATATTTTTTAACACTTTATTATTATTTAAAATTATTTTTATAATATTAAAATCATTTTTCTCTAATTTATTTAATACACTAATTAAATAAATTAAATATCATTAATATTCAAATAATTATAAATATTAATGAAAAATGTGACGCCCGCAAAATAGATATACATCACCCATTCTGAGTCGCCAAATACATGCTTAGAACACCAAAGTAGAAAATTTAATAAAATAATAATATTTATAAATTAAAATCCTACGCACACCTTACAAGCTGATTTCAACCATTTAACACATGCCCACCAATGAAAAAAATGTTTTTCATAAAATAAATAATTAAAACTTCCAAAAATCAATTATTTCAGAACTTCGGAACTTAAATAATTCATAATAAATAGTCCTTTTGTGACAACCCCAAAATAGGTCCATTTCACCCAACCTATTCTGAGTCGCCAAATATATGGTACAGAAAACAACTATAACTTTATTACAACAATTGTCGACAAAATACAACAACACATATGTCGTGAGTTTGATACAAATATATACCAACTGTGACTCGTGTCCCAACCGTAATGTGACAAATGTCCCATCAAAGGACAAAGACCTCACAAAGGATACCTACATAAAGGTATAGTCAAAACCTGCTTTTAGAAATTAGAATATTTGGGAAGTGCTCAAGAAAAACCTTCGTATATGGGAGGCCATGCTTCCAAAGTTATGATAGATATCATATGGCCACGTAATTATCTTGGTCAACCTAATAGACCCCAAAGAAAAACGAGAAGATTACTATCATATTCTTTCCAATGGTGAGTCTTCTCTTGACATATCATTATCTTCACTGTCTCTAATTGAGAATTATACTTCAAACAAACACCAAGATCATATAAGTAGTGCGCCTAGATATACTCAATAAGTGGATGTGCACAACCCTGTCTTATGATGACACGAGGTTGTATGTTTTTAGACATCTTGTATGATAGTGGCAAAACACCCTTCCAACGTTGGGTTCGGGCCACCCTATTTGATTCACCAAATATAACTACTAAATGATGACCACCGCTCTATTCCCCTATTACCCCGCTTCGACCCGGATACACTCTTATTAATTCGGAAAAGGAATTGTGAAGTAAAAGGGTGAGCACAACTAGCTCAGTAAAGAATATCATGACTAAAGATAATTAAATTATCAATAGCCTTCATCAATAATAAATCAAAGATTTAGAACATATGGCAGATGATAAAAAATTTCAACCATAGTTGTAGCGGAACGATCAATCCATTAGAAGAGTCAAATAGACTATAAGGTCTATTATCTTCTCCATGTTAAAAATCCACCAACAATGTTTTATCCCTGTAACATCAATCAACAATTCTGGTCCACAATCATATAAATAACTCATAATCATAATTGTAGTTCTAAATTCCTCTTCTCATCCAGGACAAAAATAATTTTCATCACCTATCTTTACCTGAAACATCAAAGATCATGGTTACACCAAATCACATTTCCTGTTCATAACCATATTAATAACTTCATCTTTGCACTACGGCCAAATATATTATTCAATCAACAGTTCATCATCTTTGCATTCATCGGCCAAAGATATTCAACAACATGTCATCTCGCACTACGGGCCAAAGATATTCTCAACAATTCATCTTTGCACTACTGTGCCAAAGATATTCCTCAACAGCTCATATTTGCACCATGTGCCAAATATATTCATCAATCAACAGCTCATATTCGCACTACAAGCCAAATATATTATTATCTCAAAGAAATATATAATCATTTCGTAATTTATATAAAAATAATTATAACCATGTTGATCAATTCACCTTTGCACTTAAGCTAAAGATATTCAATTATAAATTCAATGGTCATGATCATACCAAATCAACAATTCAACTTTGCACCATCGCCAAAGAGAACCCATAGTCATGATCATACCAAAAATCTACCCATCTTTACACTCAAGTCAAAGAGAAATATCATCATTAAGGTTATAAAATGTTATATATAATAGTAAAATCAATATAATCAAAACATCTAGATTTAATCTCAAGAGTAATATTCATAAATCAACTATAATTTGGTTAGAAAAAGAAACCAATTTTTCATGAATAGTAACTCGTGAATAGTAAATTGAATGAATAAGAACTCATGAATAGTAAAATGAATAGTAACTAAATACACAAAAAGGTAGAAATTCCACAATAAAATCCATACCAATATTTCGGTATAATGATATTGAAATAACATTTCTTAAACTTATAAACAATTTATTTTAATTGTTTACACTTTACTAAATAATGCATTTAATCATCCTAAAATGCCAAACTCATAAGATTTCATCACCAATAACCAAAACCCTCATCAAAAATCAGATATACCTTATATATAGGATTCTCAAGCCATAAAATTCTATTTTCCAATTTTTCTTACTTCACATAACATATTTAATTCATTTACTCATAACTAGTCCATTTTCATGAAAAATACCAAATCAAGACAAATAAATTTTCTTTTTCGAGATTTAGTAGTAATATAGTCCCATATTGAAATATATATTTTTCTCAAAATTTTAAAAATCATTTACTATTTTTCATATGGCCAAAACAGTCGAATATTTAGATATTTATCAAAAATTGTACATTTATCCAAAAATACCGAAATTTACAGAGTATACTTCTATCATATACATGTACTCCCAATAAAAATTTCACCAATTTTGGAGTTAACCACAAGGAGTTATAAGGGTTTACTTTTAAAATAGTCTTTTCTCATAAAATTCATAACTCTTAATCTATACATCCAAAAATCGCCATTTTTGGACACAGTCAAGAAAACTCATCAAATTATCATTTCAAATTTTTCCAGAATTTTTGAAGGTCTGAAAAGTTACGAAACTAAAAAACATAACAACCCTTAAAATTCCTTACTATCCCTTACCTCAAAAGAGCAGAACTTCTGACTGGATATCGGATATGACGCTGAAGGAAACTTGCACTGATGAATAGCAACTCACCAAGTATCTAAATACTCACAAAATACACTCGATAATCTAGAGAGAAAAAGAGAGAAAACTTATGAATTCTGGTGTGATTTTTAATTCTAACTTAGCCCTCTATTTATAGGAAAATGTTAAGACGTCAAGCAGACTTGACCGCCACCGATGGCTTTACCTCGCTACTATTCAACCCACAAAAATCAGCCATCTTCCCCAACAACCAAAAGTGGGGCCCACCCATTTCTAGAATTTTCCACCAAAATCATTTATAAACCTAATTTTTGAATCACCACCTCTTAAAATTCATAACAAATCATTCGCTCATTTTTTGGTTCAAAATTTGTGAACATATACTCAACTTATATATGTATAACATATCCAAAAATCACAACGATCCAAGCGGTCGATTAAAAATTATAACTCACACAATAAAGTCGTAAGAACATCGATTTGATCTTTTAATACCTCCAATCCGGCAAAAATATCGATAAAATACCTCAACATTAATTCTTTCATTTATAACCACATAAATAAATCCATCATTTATATCCACATCAAATAAATATTTCCTTATCATATAAATCAATAATTAATTATTCACAAATAATATTATAGAATCACAATAATGACAACGAGGCGCTTCCTGAGAAAGGGGCTTTCCGATAAGGATTTCTCTCATCGGGCGCCGCAATTAGGTGACCAAACCTCTCCTCGATGTAACTTTCTAGACATTGCCAATAATGCTATCTAATAATATTATTCAAATAATATGAATTATTGATCCGATAATGGAGATATATTGTGCGTTGACAATTATTGAAACAACAATAATATAAAATATCAACGCAAAGAATTATTGAATCAATAAAATAAAATATTGAACAATAATTATCGTAATAATTATTGAGTAGTGCCTTCTCACGTAAGAATCAATAATTGAAAAAAATATTATGCAATACCGCAAAGCATCTTTGCAACACAACGCAGACATTTTATTTTTAACCACCGGGTATTCCAACAATTGTTAACTGTAATAACTACGCCGTTATTTATAAAAACTCAATTTTGTCATTTTCTTCATCCGACAAGTTATTCTCATTATGGGGCCCATAAATGGTTGCATACTGGTCGCATTTAATATTCCCCTACGTAAAGAATATTCCACGACCAAACGAATATTCCCCGACAAAAATGAATATTTTATAACCACTGCAGATATTTTGAAAATTTTGCACATTTCACCCATAACCAAAGCATTATATCAAATTAACACCTTATTATTCACAATAATAAATAGAGGAAATTCGATTTTATTCATTAAAAAGTTGGGGTCTTACAACCTCCCTCCTTATGAAATTTCGTCCCCGAAAATTTACGTGCACTGGTATTTCAAAAGTTGAGAATACCTTGCTTCCATTTTGAATTTTATCTCCCTGGTCATCATGATTTCTCCATCGCTCATCTCCCGTGATAACTTCATTTGGGTTCCTCACTTGTTGGGAAGTCATGACAACCGCTATCCTTGAACTACTCGGCTTTGATTGTGTCTGGGGAAGCATTTGGCATCATCACTACCGTTGAATATACTTTTCTATAGGCATATTCCTCCCTCAATCGCCTCGTTGCATTCTCGATTCATGATCCGAATCATCAAATCTTTGATCCATATCGAATTTAGGTTGACCGCTATTATGTGGTAATTCAAAACTCGATGTTGGGTTCTCCCAATTCTTTCAAAAAAAGAGAAATACATATCATCTATTTTAGCCTTCTTAGATCGGACATCTCTTTCCACAATATCAACGCGTCGTGTGGCTTTTTACCCATGCATCACTCATTCTTACTGTTTAGTTTTTTTTCTTCTTTCATTTCAGATTCCATCTTTATCATCTTATACTCGCCAAAGAATGCTTCATTCAAGCATCACATATCGGGTAACACAAGCTTGAATTGTTGCATCCTTTTTGCTCCACGCATCACCGTCGCTTCTTCAAACCGCGCTTCTTCTAACTCATGAATACGATTTTGCAATTCTACATTTTGATCATATAATACCTCTAATAAATTCTCCTCGTGTACCTCTCTTCTTCTCTTCTTCCTCACTCTCACCGTTACCTCTCATGACTATCTCTAAAAGTGCAACTATCAATTCTTCACTCACCACAAGAATATCTCTAATTCCTTCTTCATTCGACATCACATTATCATGGTTAGTGATTAGAGGTATCCCCATGGCCTCATTCACTCCATTGTTAGCATTCTCACCGCCATTCTCAAATACTACCATAAACAAGGGTTAATTAAACAAATTAATATATCACATAATATCCATATATTATGACCAACCAACAATTAAGCTTAGGTAGGACACACTAGCGAAGGATTTACTCATCTCTCCCTCCTAGTTATATCCGCCAGAGACCATATCCCGATAATTAATCTCCGCCAGCACTCATACCATATCCCTAAAGCTCGATACCAACGTGACAACCCCAAAATAGGTCCATTTCACCCAACATATTCTCGAAGTCGCCAAATATATGGTATGAAAAAACAACTACAACTTTATTACAATAATTGTCGACAAAATACAACAACACATATGTATGTGAGTTTGATACAATATATACCAATCGTGACTCGTGTCCCAACCGTAATGTGACAAATGTCCCATCCCATCGGTGGACAACACCTCACAAAGGATACCTATATAAAGGTATAGTCAAAAACTGCTTTTAAAAATTAGAATCTTTGGGAAGTGCTCAAGAAAACCTTCATACATGGGAGGCCATGCTTCCAAAGTTATGATAGATATCATATGGCCACGTAATTATCCTTGGTCAATCTAATAGACCCCAAAGAAAAATGAGAAGATTACTATCATATTCTTTCCAATGGTGAGTCTTCTTCGACATATCATTATCTCCACTGTCTCTAATTGAGAATTATACTTCAAACAAACACCAAGATCATATAGTAGTGTGCGTAGATATACTCAAGAAGTGGATGTGCACAACCCCGCCTTTATGATGACACGAGGTCAGTATGTTTTTAGACATCTTGTATGATAGTGGCAAAACACCCTTCCAACGTTGGGTTCGCTTTCACCCTATTTGATTCACCAAATATAACTACTAAATGATGACCACCGCTCTATTCCCTCGTTACTCCCCGGCCGACCCAAATACACTCTTATTACCCGAAAGGAATTGTGAAGTAAAAGGGTGAGCACAACTACTTCAAGAAAGAATATCATGACTAAAGATAATTAAATTATCAATAGCCTTCATCAATAATAAATCAAAGATTTAGAACATATGGTAGATGATAAAAAATTTCAACCATAGTCAGAATTTGAACGAGCAATCCATTAGAAGAGTCAAATAGACTATAAAGTCTATTATCTTCTCCATGTTAAAAATCCACCAACAATGTTTTATCCTCGTAACATCAATCAACAATTCGTCCACAATCATATGAATAACTCATAATCATAATTGTAGTTCTAAATTCTCTTCTCATCCAGGGACTAAGATAATTTTCATCACCTATCTTTACCGAAACATCAAAGATCATGGTTACACCAAATCACATTTTCGCTCATAATCATATTAATAACTTCATCTTCAGACTACGGCCAAATATATTCGCCAACAGCTCAGTTCATTTGCACCATCCTTGGCCAAAGATATTCAACAACATGTCATCTTTGCACTACGGCCAAAGATATTCATCAACAATTCATCTTTGCACTACATGCCAAAGATATTCCTCAACAGATTCATATTTGCACCACAGCCAAATATATTCATCAACAGATTCATATTTGCACTACACAAAAGCCAAATATATTATTATCTCAAAGAAATATATAATCATTTCGTAATTTATATAAACAATAA
Source organism: Panax quinquefolius (assembly GCA_020205615.1). NCBI lineage: Eukaryota > Viridiplantae > Streptophyta > Magnoliopsida > Apiales > Araliaceae > Panax > Panax quinquefolius. The sequence goes on along the minus strand of CM035167.1, from coordinate 84,019,703 downwards.
TTATAACCATGTTGATCAATTCACTTTGCACTTAAGCTAAAGATATTCAATTATAAATTCAATGGTCATGATCATACCAACCAACAATTCAACTTTGCACCATCGCCAAAGAGAACCCATAGTCATGATCATACCAAAAATCTACCCATCTTTACACTCAAGTCAAAGAGAAATATCATCATTAAGGTTATAAAATGTTATATATAATAGTAAAATCAATATAATCAAAACATCTAGATTTAATCTCAAGAGTAATATTCATAAATCAACTATAATTTGGTTAAAAAGAAACCAATTTTTTGAATAGTAACTCGTGAATGAATAGTAACTCGTGAATAGTAACTCATGAATAGTAAACCCGACACAAAAAGGTAGAAATTCCACAATAAAATCTATACCAATATTTCGGTATAATGATATTGAAATAACATTTCTTAAACTTATAAACAATTTATTTTAATTGTTTACACTTTACTAAATAATGCATTTAATCATCCTAAAATTTCAAACTCATAAGATTTCATCACCAATAACCAAAACCCTCAACAAAAATTTGCATATACCTCATATAGGATTCTCAAGTCATAAAATCCTATTTTTCAATTTTTTCTTACTTCACATAACATATTTAATTCATTTACTCATAACTAGTCCATTTTCATGAAAAATACCAAATCAATACAAACAAATTTTCTTTTCTGGGATTTAGTAGATATAGTCCCATATTGAACATATATTTTTCTCAAAATTTTTAAAAATCATTTACTATTTTTCATATGGCCAAAACAGCCGAATATTTAGATATTTATCAAAATTGTACTTTTATCCAAAAATTCCGAAATTTACAGAGTATACTTCTATCATATACATGTACTCCCAATAAAAATTTCATCAATTTTAGAGTTAACCACAAGGAGTTATAAGCGGTTACTTTTAAAATTATCTTTTCTCATAAAATTCAAAACTCTTAATCTATACATCCAAAAATCGTCATTTTTGGACACAATCAAGAAAACTCATCAAATTATCATTCCAAATTTTTCCAGAATTTTTGAAGGTCTGAAAAGTTACGAAACTAAAAAACATAACAACCCTTAAAATTCCTTACTATCCCTTACCTCAAAAGAGCAAAGACTTCGATCGGATATCGATATGATTTCAAGGAAACTTGCAATCGATGAATAAGCAACTCACCAAGTATCTAAATACTCACAAAATACACTCGATAATCTAGAGAGAAAAAGAGAAAACTTATGAATTTCGTGTGATTTTTAATTCTAACTTAGCCCTCTATTTATAGGAAAATGTTAAGACGTCAAGAAGCAGATTTGACTGCTACTCGATGGCTTTACTCGCTACTATTCCACCCACCAAAAATCAGCCATCTTCCCCAACAACCAAAAGTGGGACCCACCCATTTCTAGAATTTTCCACCAAAATCATTTATAAACCTAATTTCCAAATCAGCCACCTCTTAAAATTAATAACAAATCATTCGTTCATTTTTAACGGTTCAAAATATGTGAACATATACTCAACTTATATATGTATAACATATCCAAAAATCACAACGATCCAACAGTCAGATTAAAAATTATAACTCACACAATAAAGTTGTAAGAACACTGATTTGATCTTTTAATACCTCCAATCCGACAAAATACTGATAAAATACCTCAACATTAATTCCTTCATTTATAAGCACATAAATAAATCCATCATTTATATCCACATCAAATAAATATTTTTTATCATATAAATCAATAATTAATTATTCACAAATAATATTATGTAATCACAATAATGACAACCAGCAGTTCCTGTGAAAGAGGGGCTTTCTTCGATAAGGATTTTTCTCTCATCGTGCGCAAGCAATTAGGTGACCAAACCTCTCCTTGATAGAACTTTCTAGACATTGCTAATAATGTTATCTAATAATATTATTCAAATAATATGAATTATTGATCCGATAATGGAGATATATGTGCGTTGACAATTATTGAAACAACAATAATATAAAATATCAACGCAACAATTATTGAATCAATAAAATAAAATATTTAACAAGAATTATCGTAATAATTATTGAGTAGTGCCTTTCACGTAAGAATCAATAATTGAAAAAATATGCAATACTGGTGTTATCTTCATTGTGTAACAACGCGTATTCCTTTACTTTACCACCGGTATTCCAACAAAGGTTAACTAGAATAACTACGCCGTTATTTATAAAAACTCAATTTTGTCGTTTTTTTTCATCCGATAGTTATTCATTATGGGCCCACAATAAATGGGTTGCGCTGGTCGCACAAATATTCCCCGACAGAAAGAATATTCCACGACCAAACGAATATTTTTTGACAAAAATGAATATTTTATAACCATTTGCGTAATTTGAAAATTTTGCACATTTCACCCATAACCAAAGCATTATATCAAATTAACACCTTATTATTCACAATAATAAATAGAGGAAATTCGATTTTATTCATTAAAAAGTTGGGGTCTTTTTATTCTCTACAACTTTGTAAGTTTAAATTTTTCCAAATTCCAAACAGAAATTGACCGAATTCCACAAACGGGAGATTTTACAGGCTATAATCAAATTTCAGTCAAGAAATGGGGTCCACCGACACATAAAACATATGTTAATTATTTAATGCAACAAAAATACTCTTCCTCCTCATATACTAATATATCACACATTCATTGTAAAAATATCATCATTATTATATTATAATAATATAATAAAATATTATTTTTTCAGAAAAGATAAAATATCGATTTTTAACAATTGTCACTTTAAAAATTTTCTCCATCTATATCCACATAAAATCAATATTTTCCTCATCATATAAATCAATAATTAATTATTCACAAATAATATTACAAAATCACAACATCGACAACCCAGCCGCTCCTCAGAAAGAGGGGCTTTTCAATAAGGATTTCTCCTCATGGGGTGCAATTAGTGACCAAACCTCTCCTTAGATGTAACTTTCTAGACATTGCCAATAATGTTATCTAATAATATTATTCAGATAATATGAATTATTGTCTCGATAATGGAAAATACCGTGTAATGGCAATTATTGAAACAACAAGAATATAAAATATCAACAAAGAATTATCGAGTCAATAAAATAAAATAATCGAACATTAATTATCAGAACGATTATCGAGTAGTGCCTTCTTATGTAAGAATCAATAATTGGTGCAATACTGGTGCTATCATGCAAGCAACAACGCCAGACATCGTGTTTTACCCACCGTATTCCAACAAAGATACCAGTAATAACTACACCGCTATTTACAAACAACTTATACTTGTCGCTTTCTTCATCCAATCGCTTTCCTTTATGGGGCCCACACAAAAGGCACACCGTCGCATTTAATATTCCCTAACAAAGAAGAATATTCCACGACCAAACTAATATTCCCGATAACAATAAATATTTTATAACCACTTGCTTATTTAAAATATTTTCGCATTTTACCCATAACTAACCACATTAATCAAATCAACCCTTACTATTTCAAAATAATAATTAGAGAAATTAAATCTTTATTTATAAAAAGTTGGGGTCTTACAACCTCCCTCCTTATGAAATTTCGTCCTCCTCAAAATTGACATGCGTAGGGATATGCTCCTTCCTATCCAAGATCTTGACCGTACTTGCACCTCTTCAGACGTTAAATCTTCTCCGCTATCTCGTTCTGGTTCTAACCAAATAATATGGTTCGGGTCGTCCACATATTTACGTAACATCGATACGCGAAAAACGTTATGAACACGCGTCATACTTGGCGGTAAAATGTGTCTATAGGCCACAATTCCTACTTGATTGAGAATCAATCGAAGGTTTGAGCTTTCCTCACATCACCGATTCTCGCTTTTGGAATAACGACTTCTTGCATCTTCTTCTTCATATTCATGAACTCTAGGTCTGTAGCTTGAGCATCTTTAAATTTATCGATTAAAGTCGATTCTAATCGTATATTTACAATCTTCACGTAGGTTCATATATTCGCACTTGTAAACGCATACGATCTTCTGCTCAATGCGTCAGCTACCACGTTCACTTTTCCTACGATGGTATTGAATGATATAACCATAATCTTCAACAGCTCGAGCCAACGTCTTTGGCGCATGATACTATCGTTTTATGTGAAGAAATATTTAAGGGTTGAAGAAATGGGTTTTGTACTGGGGTCAATATAAAATTCGATTTCACATTCTAGGGGTAGTCTAAGAAGTCTTCAAGAATACGTCAGGAAATTTATTAGCAATAGAAATGTCATTCAAAACTGTGACTCTCATCCAAGACTTTGATAGCACATGTAATGAAGGTTTCTCCAAACGGAGTTTCAACCGTTAAGTCAAAGTCTAATCTCTTCGGAGTCAAATTTAAACGTTGAGCGCAAATAAGAGAGATAAAAGAATGGATAGAACCGATATCGAGTAAGGTATAAACTTCGCAAAAATTTATAATTAACTAACCCGTGATAACTTTGTTCGATTCCTCGTCAGGGTAATTCAAAACTCGATGCTGTATTCTCCCAATTGCTGTCAAAAAAGAGAAATACATATCATTTCTTTTATCTTTCTTAGATCGGACTTCTCTTTCCATAATATCAACGCGTCGTGCGGCTTTTACCCATGCATCTTTCATTCTCACTCGTTCAGTTGTTCCTTCTTTCAGTTGCTCCTTGACATTTGAATTCTCAGATTCCAACTTTAATATCGTATACTCTGCCAAAGAGTGCTTTTGTTAAACCATCGCACATCGGGTAATACAATTTTGAATTGTTGCATCCCTTTGTTCCACTACCGCTTGCCGTTCTTCAGCCTGCTCTTTTAACTCATGAATACGATTTTGTAATTCTACATTTTGATCAATAAATTCTTCTAATAAATCATCCTCAGGTTCCTCTTCTTCCTCACTCTCAGTTGCTACCTTTGCGACTAGCTTGAGTACAACTTTTAATTCCTCAATCACCACATGGATATCTCTAATCACATTAACCTGGTTGATGATTAGAGATCTCTCCATAATCTCATTAACTCAATTGTTAACATTTTCAGCTGCCATTTTCAAATACTGCCACAAAACAAGGGTTAATTGACATGCCACATATTAACCCTATATTCTGACTGACCAATTTAAATAACAAATAAGCATAGGTAGGACACACTAGCGAAGGATTTACTCGTCTCTCCCCTCCAAGTTCTATTCCCTGATCTCCGCCAGAGACCATATCCTTAAGCTCTGATACCAACTGTGACGCCCCCAAAATAGGTATACATCACCCATTCTGAGTCGCCAAATACATGGTATAGAAAAAACTACAACTTCATTAATACAATTGTCGTGTAAAATACGACAACACATAAACTGTGAGTTTAAATACAAATACTGTCTAATAGAGAGTATACAAACTCAAAAGGAGTCCTCATTAAAATTATTGATACACTATTTTACAAAATAGTGAGGACTACTAAAACAACTGTCTTGAACCATTACTCCACACCCCGACTAGTTCCCGCTATATTCTCATCTCTTGAGAAGAAAAATGGAACAAAAAGGAAAAGGGTGAGCTCAACTAGCCCAGTAAAGAATATTATGACTAAGATAATGTACAACAAATTATCCTTAGTCTTCAACAGGAAAAAATCTGATAGAATACAATAGACAACAAGTTTTAGATCAACAACTGCAAAAAAAACAACAATTCATTGAAGAGTTAAGTAGAGAATGAAATCTACTATCATCTATGAATTTAAAAGTCCATCATCGATAATTTATCCCTGTAACATCAATCAATATACATCTTGAATCAAATATTCATCTTTGCACTACTGAGCCAAAGATATTCATCACCGGGTCATGTTCATCTAAACACTATTCATCTTTGCACTACATCGCCAAAGATATTCAGTGCCAAAGATAAAATCATTCATATTTGCACTACTGGTGCCAAATATATTCAGTTATATCATCATTTAGGACTAAGGATGATGAAAAATATATTTTAAAGAAAACGAATCCAGTGAGACAAAAGAACAAATAGTAAGGATTCGTACTTCGATTTATCCATGTTCAAAAATACTCCATAACAAACTATTGTGGAGCAGAATTTAAAAATAAAGATCAAAACATAGATCCAATCAAAGATAGAAACCATTACAGATAATCTTGGACATAGAAAAGAAAATTTATTTTTTCTGTGAATAGTGTCGTATTCGTGAATAGTGCCGTATACGTGAATAGTAACTCCGACACCAAAAGATAGAAATTCCACAAGAAAAACATCATGCTTTGTGAATAGTACTCGTGAATAGTAAATCGTGAATAGTAACCCCGATATGAAAAGATAAGAATTTTACAAGAAAAATCTTACCAATATTTCGGTATAATGGTATTGAAAGAAATAATATCATTTATAAAAAATAACATCCCTTACCTCAAAAAAATAGTAGATTTAATCGAATATCGGATATAGGTTGAAGGAACTTCATAATCAGATATAGCAACACTCAAAGTATCAAAATACTCACAAGAATACGCTCGATAATATAGAGAGAGAAGGAGAGACAAAACTTCAGTTTCTAGTGTGATTTTCAATTCTAACCTAAACACCCTATTTATAGGAAAATGCTTAGAACACCAAAGTAGAAAATTTAATAAAATAATAATATTTATAAATTAAAATCCTACGACCACCTTACCAGCTGATTTCAACCATTTAACACATGCCCACAAATGAAAAAAAAAGTTTTTCATAAAATAAATAATTAAAACTTCCAAAAATCAATTATTTCAGAACTTCGGAACTTCAATAATTCATAATAAATAGCCCTTTTGTCAGCAAAATTCAAACCACATGTCCTTTCCATAGGAAATTTCATTCTCTACAACTTTGTAGAAGAAAGTTTTTCCAAATTCCAAAAAGAAATTGACCGAAATCCACAAACCAAGCGATTTTACGTGCTATATTCAAATTTCAACCAAGAAATGTGGGGTCCAACGACACACAAAACATATGTTAATTATTTAATGCAACAAATATACTCTTCCTCCTTATATACTCATATATCCCACATTTATTGTAAAAATATCATCATTATTATATTATAATAATATAATAATATTATTATTTTATCAGAAAAGATAAAATATCGATATTTAACAATTGTCACTTTATAAATTTTCTCCATCTATATCCACATAAAATCAATATTTTCCTCATCATATAAATCAATAATTAATTATTCACAAATAATATTACAGAATCATAATACTGACAAACAGGCCATTCTCAGGAAAGAGGGGGCTTTCCAATAAGGATTTCTCCTTACTGGCGCGCAATTAGGTGACCAAACCTCTCCTTAGAAAAAACTAACTAGACATTGCCAATAATGTTATCTAATAATATTATTCAGATAATATGAACTATTGCTCTGATAATGGAAAATACTGTGTAATGACAATTATTGAAACAACAGTAATATAAAATATCAACACAGCAATTATTGAATCAATAAAATAAAATATTGAATAGTAATTATTGTAACGATTATTGAGTAGTGCCTTCTTACATAAGAATCAATAATTGGTGCAATACTGTAAGCTATCAGGCAACAACGCCAGACATCGTATTTTAACCAACGGTATTCCAATAAGATAATCTGGTAATAACTACGCCGTTATTTATAAACAACTTTTACTTGTCATTTTCTTCATCCAATCGCTTTTCAAGTTATGGGGCCCACATAAAGGTCGCAAGGTAAATGCATTTAATATTCCCAACAAAGAAGAATATTCCACGACCAAACGAATATTCCCAAACAACAATGAATATTTTATAACCACTTTCTTATTTAAAATATTTAGCATGATTTTCCCCATAACTAACCACATTAATCAAATCAACCCCTTACTATTTCAAAATAATAATTAGAGAAATTAAATCTTTATTTATAAAAAGTTGGGGTCTTACAATCTCCCCTCCTTATGAAATTTCGTCCTCGAAATTGACATGCGTAGAACATGCTCCTTCCTATCCAAGATCTTGACTGGTACCCCTTCGTACGTTAAATCTTCTGCTATCTCGTCTGGTTCTAACCCAATAATATGGTTCGGGTCGTCCACATATTTACATAACATGGATACGTAAAAAACTTTATGAACACGCATCATACTTGGCGGTAAAATGTGTCTATAGGCCACAGTTCCTACTTGATCGAGAATCTCAAATGGACTAATAAATCGAAGGTTTGAGCTTTCCTCACATCACCGATTCTCGCTTTTGGAATAACGACTTCGTGCATCTTCTTCTTCATATTCATCAACTCCAGGTCTGTAGCTTGAGCATCTTTTAATTTATCGATTAAAGTCGATTCTAATCGTATATTTACTATCTTCACGTAGGTTCGTATATTAGCACTTGTAAACGCATACGATCTTCTTCTCAACGCGTCAGCTACCACGTTCGCTTTTCTTACGATGGTATTGAATGGTATAATCATAATATTCAACAGCTCGAGCCAACGTCTTTGCCGCATGATACTATAATTTTATGTGAAGAAATATTCAAGGGTTGAAGAAATGGGTTTTGTACTAGGGTCAATACAAAATTCAATTTCACGTTCTAGGGGTAGGCTAAGAAGTCTTCAAGAATACGTCAGGAAATTTATTAGCAATAGAAATGTCATTCAAAACTGTGACTCTCATCCAAGACTTTGATAGCACATGTAATGAAGGTTTCTCCTAACGGAGTTTCAACCGATATGTCAAAGTCTAATCTCTCCGGAGTCAAATTTAAACGTTGATCGCAAACAAGAGAGATAAAAGAATGGGTAGAACCGATATCGAGTAAGGTATAAACTTCGCAAAAATTTATAATTAACTAAATCATGATAACTTCATTCGATTCCTCATCAAGGTAATTCTAAACTCGATGCTGGATTCTCCCAATTACTGTCGAAAAAGACAAATACATATCATCTATTTTAGATTTCTTAGACCAAACTTCTCTTTCCAAAATATCAACGCATCGTGCGGCTTTTACCCATGCATCTTTCATTCCCACTCGTTCAGTTGTTTCTTCTTTCAGTTTCTCCTTGACATTTGAATTCTCAGATTCCAGCTTTAATATCGTATACTCCTGTTCAACCATCGCACATCGGGTAATACAATTTTGAATTATTACATCCCTTTGTTCCACTACCGCCTACCGTTCTTCAGCCTGCTCTTCTAACTCATGAATACGATTTTGCAATTCTATATTTTGATCAATAAATTCTTCTAATAAATCATCCTCAGGTTCCTCTTCTTCCTCACTCTCAGTTGCTACCTTTGCGACTAGCTTGAGTGCAACTTTTAATTCCTCAATCACCACATGGATATCTCTAATCACATTAACCTAGTTGATGATTAGAGGTGTCTCCACGGTCTCATTGACTCAATTGTTAACATTTTCAGCTGCCATTTTCAAATACTGCCACAAAACAAGGGTTAATTGACATGCCACATATTAACCCTATATTCTGACCGACCAATTTAAATAACAAATAAGCTTAGGTAGGACACACTAGCGAAGGATTTACTCGTCTCTCCCCACCTAGTTCTATTCCCCGATCTCCGCTAGAGACCATATCCCTAAGCTCTGATACCAACTGTGACGCCCCCAAAATATACATCACCCATTCTGAGTCGCCAAATACATGGTACAGAAAGAACTACAACTTCATTAATACAATTGTCGTGCAAAATACGACAACCCAACCTAAACACATAAACTACGTGAGTTTAAATAAATAATATCAAAATCTAGTAGAGAGTATACAAACTCAAAAGGAGTCCTCATTAAAATTATTGATACACTATTTTACAAAATAGTGAGGACTACTAAAACAACTGTCTTGAACCATTACTCCATACCCCGACTAGTTCCCGCTATATTCTCGTCTCCGAGAAGAAAAATGGAACAAAAAAGGAAAAGGGTGAGCTCAACTAGCCCAAGAAGAATATTATGACTAAGATAATGTACAACAAATTATCCTTAGTCTTTAACAGGAAAAATTTGATAGAATACAATAGACAACAAGTTTTAGATCAACAATCGTAAGGAAACAACAATTCATTAGAAGAGTTAAGTAGAGAATGAAATCTACTATCATCTATGAATTTAAAAGTCCATCATCGATATTTTATCCCTGTAACATCAATCAATATACATCTTGAATCAAATATTCATCTTTGCACTACAGGTCAAAGATATTCATCAGTTGGTCATGTTCATCTAAACACCTGTTCATCTTTGCACTACGGGCCAAAGATATTCATCAGAAAATCATTCATCTTTGCACTACAAGCCAAATATATTCAGTTATATCATAATTTAAAACTGAGGATGACGAAAAATATATTTTAAAGAAAATGAATCCAGTGAGACAAAAGAACAAATAATAAGGATTCGTACTTCGGTTTATCCATGTTCAAAAATACTCCATAATAAACTATTGTGGAGCAGAATTTAAAAATAAAGATCAAAACATGGATCCAATCAAAGATAGAAACCATAAGAGATAATCTTGGACATAGAAAAGAAAATTTAATTTTTCTGTGAATAGTGTCGTATTTGTGAATAGTGTCGTATACGTGAATAGTGCAGTATACGTTAATAGTAACTCCGACACCAAAAGATAGAAATTCCACAAGAAAATCACCATGCTTCGTGAATAGTACTCGTGAATAGTAACTCGTGAATAGTAACCCCAACATGAAAAGATAAGAATTTCACAAGAAAAATCTTACCAATATTCCGGCATAATGATATTGAAAGAAATAATATCATTTATAAAAAATAACATCCCTTACCTCAAAAAAATAGTACTTCTGACTGGAATACTGGATATAGTGCTGAAGGGAACTTGCACCGTATAACAACACTCAAAGTATCGAAATACTCACAAGAATACGCTCGATAATATAGAGAGAGAAAGAGAGAGAAAACTTCAGTTTTTGGTGTGATTTTCAATTCTAACCTAAGCACCCTATTTTTAGGAAAATGCTTAGAACACCAAAGTAGAAAATTTAATAAAATAATAATATTTATAAATTAAAATCCTACGCACACCTTACCAGCTGATTTCAACCATTTAACACATTCCCACAAATGAAAAAACATTTTTCATAAAATAAATAATTAAAACTTCCAAAAATCAATTATTTCGGAACTTCGAAACTTCAATAATTCATAATAAATAGCCCTTTTGTAAGACAAATTCAAAACACATGTCCTTTCCATAGGAAATTTCATTCTCTACAACTTTGTAAGTTTACGTTTTTCCAAATTCCAAACAGAAATTGACCGGAATCCACAAATGGATGATTTTACAAGCTATAATCAAATTTTTGTCAAGAAATGGGGTCCACCGACACACAAAACATATGTTAATCATTTAATGCAACAAAAATACTCTTCCTCCTCATATACTCATATATCCCACATTCATTGTAAAAATATCATCATTATTATATTATAATAATATAATAAAAATATTATTTTATTAGAAAAGATAAAATATCGATTTTTAACAATTCTCACTTTAAAAATTTTCTCCATCTATATCCACATAAAATCAATATTTTTCTCATCATATAAATCAATATTTAATTATTCATAAATAATATTACGTAATCACAACAATCGACAACCGGTAGTTCCTCGTAAAAAGAGGGGCTTTCAATAAGGATTTCTCCTTCTTGGCGCAAGCGCAATTAGGTGACTAAACCTCTCCTTAGATGTAACTTTCTAGACATTTCTAATAATGTTATCTAATAATATTATTCAGATAATATGAATTATTGCTCTGATAATAAAAAAATACGTGTAATGACAATTATTGAAACAACAAGAATATAAAATATCAACGTAGCAATTATTGAACCAATAAAATAAAATAATTTGAGCAAGAATTCATCGTAACGATTATTGAGTAGTGCCTTCTTTCGTAAGAATCAATAATTGGTGCAATATCGGTAGCTACTTGTCTGCAACAACGCAGTACATTGTGTTTTAAACCACGGGTATTCCAACAAAGATTAATTGTAATAACTACGCCATTATTTACAAACAACTTATATTTGTCATTTTCTTCATCTAATCGCTTTCCGTTATGGGCCCCACATAAGGCTGCGCCGTCATACGAATATTCCCCGATAGCAAGAATTTTCCACGATTAAACGAATATTCCTTGACAACAATGAATATTTTATAACCACTTGCTTATTTAAAATATTTGCGCATTTTACCCATAACTAACCACATTAATCAAATCAACCCCTTACTTTTTCAAAATAATAATTAGAAAAATTAAATCTTTATTTATAAAAAGTTGGGGTCTTACAAAAAATATCCCAAATAGTCAAAAATTATTTTTCATAATTTAAAATAATTTTTAAAACCATTTTTGTAATTTTTATAATTTATTTTCTATTTTTAAGTATTTTCCAGAAAAGAAGAAATTAAAAAATAAATAAACCGTCGCTATAGCCCTTTAGCGACACTTTCTGTCGTCTTAGGTGTTCTTGAGCCTCAAGAACACTGTCAGACTAGTTTCAAGGGTGTCTTGTTTGACCGTTGGTAATTTGCAATGTATACTTGTTCTGGACAATGTTAAACATTGATCATGTAGTGTTTATGTAACACTACATGAATCAATCATCATCTCGCTCAAAAAATATCACAACAAAGTGATCTGGCCAACTAAAGTCATTGTCAGACGACTCCTGGGTTTTCCAGAAACCCAGGTAGTCTGAGTGGACACTTTCAAGTTCAAATTAATCTGAGTTCTGATTATGATTTTGGTGGTTTAATGGTTCAAAGTTAGAGTCCATATGTCAAGGAGCATTACTAAATCGGTTCAACAACAAAACAATAACTAGATTTAGCTCGGTCAAACATGGTCAGAAACGGTGTTCATACACTTTCTGGAAATTCCAGAAAAGTGTTCTCGTGATTAGATGGTCAAGTTTGACCAGCCACTACATCAATCCTGTTGATGTTTTAAATGATCTAAAACCATGGATCTATAGTTCACATTACAGGCTACAAAATGGATACAAACACATAATTAAAACACACAAATCCTAACAGATCAAAGCGAGTGAAAAACTTGTCAGACGCTGATTACACTTTCTAGGTTACCCAGATTTTTACTCGGTCATGGTCGGTCAACCGACTTTGACTGATTATAACTTGAAATCTGGACATCGAATAGCTTGGATTCCACTTCCAGATCAAAGACCTCATGTCAGAGTATGGACCAAAACTTTAAAACAACAAAAAAGATAAACGAGGAAGGATCTGTGGCCACTGACATTCGTTTGTCAGACCATATTTCAAGCTCAAGAACAATTTTTTGAAAAACACTATTTTAAGGCACTTTAATGCTATGGATCCATGATAGATCATCATAGATAATCATAAAACATCCTTTAGCAAGATTCTAAACACATAATCACGAAATTTAACTAAGCATACAAGATCAAAATGAAACTTAGGGTTTATACCTTTACTTGAATATGCTTAGATCTTGGCTCTCCAATCTGATATTAAGTGATCTAAGGGATGTTTATGTGACTGATCTACTTATGATTTTTGAGGCTTTTAGTGAGAGAGAGTGTGACTCCCCCAAAATAGGTATACATCACCCATTTTGAGTCGCCAAATACATGGTACAGAATACAAATATAAACTAAAATATACAAGATGAGCTATGAGTTTCAATACAAATATTTTCGTCTAGACAGTATTCAAACTCAAAATAAGTCCTCAATATATTTATTATCACACTATTTCACATAATAGTGAGGACTACTAATGCAAACATCTGGACCGTCACTCCGTTCCCCGACTAGTCCCAACTATATTCTCATTTCCTGAAGAGAACAATGAAAACAAAAGGGTGAGCTCAACTAGCCCAGTAAGAAATATTATGACTAAGATAATGCAGAATAATTTATCGTTAGCCTTCAACAGTGTTAAACTGATAAAATATAACAAACGTCAAGTTGAACTGTAGTGGAACATGTAAGACCCCAACTTTTTATAAATAAAGATGAATTTTCTATAAATATCATTTTTGAATATTATGGAGTAAATTTGATATAATGTAATAATTGTGGGTAATATTTATAAATTTTGCAAAGTACGCAAGTTGTTATATAATATTCGATTGGTCGAGGAATATTCGTTTTAGTAGGGAATATTCGTACAACGGCACAATCATTGGTGGACCCCACAACAGAATTATTGTCGGATTTAGAAAACGACAAAAATACTTTATGAAAATAACAACAGAAGTTTTACCGTTAACTGTTTAAACACCCGGTGTAAAAAGTACAGTAATACGCGTGGTTGCATAGTAGCACACGGTATTGATTATTGATGCTTACGTGAGAAGTCACTCAGTTTTCTTATTTATGGACCCCCCATTTACCCATTATTTAAAATAATCTGTAGAAAATTGTGGGGCCACATGTGGGGCCCACGTGTGGAAAAATTAGTCAGAAGGAAAATGGGGAGATGGTTTTGCCGTGTTTGGTAAGGAATTTATATATATATATATATATATATATATATATATATTTGTGGGTGTATGTGTAGTATACTACATGTGTTTATATATATATATATTTATATATAAAGGTTATGATTACAGGATGGTGGAAGGGAGGACCATTATTATATATTTAGTGTGTGTGAGAAGGAAATTTGATGGATGATGGAAATCTGATAGTGTAGTATATATATATATATATATATATATATATATATATATATTATATAACATGTGGGTATGCATGTAAAGTTGACTAATGGGGAGAAGAAAAAACATTGTGTTCACGGGAAGGGTTTTGGATGGCTGAGAAATGAAGGAGTAAAATTATTATTATTATTATATATTATAATAAGTTTTATTTTTAATAAAAAAATAGAATATATTATATTTTATTTAAAAGATTTTGTTTTAAATATGGACTGTCAGATTAAAGCAAATCAATCTCGACCGTTCATGAGTTAGTTACTATGCAGTCCATTTTTCTATAAATAAAAGCTCATTCCTTCATTATTTCTTACGAATTCACTAAAACTCTAGAGTGAGAAATTATAGAGAAGCTATAGAAAAGTATTCTGCTCCTTCCCTACTCTTATATTCAGTTTCTTTACGATAAGGGATATTATTTGTTGTACTCATTAGGGGTATTCCTTCTTTCTTATTGGTGAAATACTTACATTATTCCATTCTTTATTATTCTTTGGAATAACCGAGATATCATGGACTACCCTATACTTGGTGACATTCTTCTAATATTCATCTTTATTATTATTATGCATTGGAATATCCCATCGCATGCGTTTATGCTGGGACACGGCTCCGCTCTTTATTATTATTTCATTGGAACATCCCGCGGGCATGAATTTACTTTGACACGGTTCAGATTATTTATTAATCTATTGGAATAACTCCGTCATGCTAAGTACCGCATGCATGGTGATTTCTTTTGTTATTCCATTCGTTATTATACTCAGTTGGTTAAAGTTTTGACTTCTATACTCCATGAAATTAGTGGAATATCCTTGATATTTGCGCTTCATCTAATATCTTTTCATGGATATATTCTTCTGACCATTCTTGAATTTTACTCTATGAAGCAGTATCATGTTGACAATTTGGACGTTATCCGTTCCTGGATAAATTAATTCTTGAACTTGTTTTATTGAATTCTTATATCATTGTCATCATCCTCATATTTATATTATGTTGAAAGTCATCTGTGGCTTGTAGTGCATAGATGGACTTGGTATGATTATGACCGAGGATTATTGATTGTAATCATGACCGTAATGTTACAAATGATGTGGTAAAAGTCCTCATTGGCCCGTAGTGCATTGATGGACAGTTGTTGGCATGATCATGACCATTAATGAATACATGAATGTCCTTGGCTGTAGTGCATGGATAATTTGTGGTCGTGATACTAAATAATATCCTTGGCCATAGTGCAGGGGTGATTCGATGATGTGGATTATTTATTAAGCTGAGTCTCAGCGATAAAAGTCATGAAAAAACCTTTTAAACCATAGAAGATAGTAGATTTTATTCTCTACTTGACTCTTCTAATGGATTGCTTGTTCCGCTGTAGTTAAACATGATGTTTGTTATATTTTATCAGTTTAACACTGTTGAAGGCTAATGATAATTTATTCTGCGTTATCATAATCATAATATTTCTTACTAGGCTAGTTGAGCTCACCCTTTCTTTCACTGATCTCTTCAGGAAATGAGAATATAGCTGGGACGAGTCGGGAAACGGAGTGATGGACCAGATGATAGTATTAGTAGTCCTCACTTATTCTGTCAAATAGTGTGACAATAATTGTAATGAGGACTTCTTTTGAGTTTGTATAATCTCTAGTAGACAATATTTGTATTCAAACTCACAGTTTATGTTTTGTCGTATTGTACACGACAGTTGTTTTATTAAGTTGTATTTAAATTCTATACCATGTATCTGACGACTCAAGATGGGTGATGTATACCTAATTTTGGGGGCGTCACAGTTGGTATCAAAGCTTAGGGATATGATCCCTGGCTAAGATGTGAGAATAGAACTAGGAGGGGAGAGACGGGGAATTCCTTCGCTAGTATGACCTACCTAAGTTTTTTTTGGTATTTAATTGGTCGGTCAGAATATAGGAATAATATGTTACATGTCAATTAACCTTTTGTTTTGTGGCAGTATCTAAAAATGACATCCGAGAATGTTGAAAATAGCAATGGAGCACATGCGACCGTTGATTCACCATATATCAATAATCAGGATAATGTGCATCAGGAAGGCGACAATCCTCATGCAAACAACAACACTGACCAAATGATGAATGATGGAATGTTCAGAGGCTTTATGTAATTCATGCAACAGCAGGCGAGAGCGCCTCCTGTCCAAAATGTAGGTGGAACCATTGGAAACTCTCGGATAGTCACCGCTAAACAGTTCAAGGAGCTTGGACCACCGGAGTTTATTGGAGAGCCAAAACCACTTAAGGCGGAAGCATGGATAAAATAAATCACCAAGATATTTGATGTCTTGGGATGCTCTGAGGAGCAAAAGGTTCCCTTTGCCGCCTTTATGTTGCGAGGAGAAGCAAATTATTGGTGGGAATCGGTAAAGCATACTCAACCTGCCGCACAGAAAATGTCTTGGGAGAAGTTTCAAGACTATTCAACGATAAGTACTTTCCCGAAAGTATTCGTCATATGGAGGTGGAGTTCATCAAGTTGGAACAAAATAATATGACCGTGTCGCAGTACGAAGAAAAGTTTGCCGAGTTGTCCCGGTTTGCGTCCCACTTAGTGGATAATGAAGAGAGAATGACGCAAATGTTTTTAAGAGGTTTAAAGTCGGAGATACGTCAACATCTTATTTCTCATAAATTGTGTTTGTATTCAGATGTTTTAAATAAGGCTCAGTTAGTAGAGCGCGATAACGAGTCAACGCAACCAAAAGAGAGCAGCCGACAAAATGATAATACCAATGAGAGCAGTCATCGAAGCGGTGACAACAAGCGTGGAGGGAATCTATAGGCCAGAAGTGGTAACCACTTCGGTGGTAATCAGGGCCAAAATAATAAGAATGGACATTTCAAGAAGAGGAGATTCAACAATGATGGAAAGACGTCAGCACCAGCACCGGTTGTTAAGGAAGGAGAAAGACCACCTATCATATGCTTCAAATGCGGAGGGGAGGGACACATCAGTCCAAACTGCGCGATGCCGTCCAAAGCATGTTATAATTATCGAAGAGAAGGTCACTTAGCCCAATTTTGTCATTCACCGAAGACAAGTTCAGCTAGGATGGAGGCTCCAAAGACCGTCCCAGAAAAGTCAAAGTCGGTAGTGCAAGGGAGAGCGTTTGTTGTGACCTCCCAAAAAGCAAGGAACCCGAATGAGGTCATCACGGGTAAGCTTATCATAAATCTAGCGAAGTTTATACTTTATTTGATACCGGTTCTACCCATTCTTTTATTTCTCCTACTTGCGCTCAACGATTAAATTTGACTCCGAAAAAATTAGACTTTGACTTATCTGAGGAAACTCCGTTGGGAGAAACTTTCATTACATCCACTGTTTATAAGTCGTGTTTGGTTCAAATCGGTACCCTCACATTACCTGTCGATCTTATTTCATTGAAAATACTTGCATTTGATGTGATTCTAAGGATTGATTGGTTAACTACTCATCATGCTAAAATTGATTATTTTCGTAAGGTTGTTAGCTTTCATATTCCTAATCAACCTATTATACGAATTCAAGTGACCAAACCATTAAAATCAATCACGATCATCTCAAGCCATAAAGCTATTCGTTTATTGAAAAACGAATGTCAAGCTTTCTTAGCTCATGTCATAGATCTAAACAAAAATACGTCAGTTTTGAATGATATTTCTATTGTTAATAAATTCCCTGGCGTATTCCCTGAAGAACTTCCTGGCCTACCCCCAGAGCATGAAATTGAATTTTGTATTGACCTTGAACCCGGTACAAAACCCATTTCCAAAGCCCCATATCGAATGGCTCCTATTGAACTTCAGGAGTTAAAGACCCAACTGCAGGAATTGTTAGACATTGGCTTTATTCGTCCTAGTACTTCTCCTTGGGGTGCTCCCATTCTATTCGTGAAGAAGAAAGATGGGAGTATGCGACTTTGTATTGATTATCTGGAGTTGAATCATGTCACCATCCAAAATAGGTACCCATTGCCACGTATTGATGACCTGTTTGACCAGTTGCAACGAGCCAAATTCTTTTCAAAGATTGATCTTCGTTCCGGATATCACCAATTGAAGATTTGAACAGATGACATTCCCAAGACGGATTTCAAACCTCGATACGGGCATTATGAATTCCTAGTCATGTCCTTTGGATTGACTAATGCTCCTAGTGCCTTCATGGATATGATGAACCGAGTATTCAAGGAATATTTGGATCACTTTGTGGTCGTCTTTATTGATGACATCCTTATTTATTCCAAAAGCTGTGAAGATCATGAGCAACACTTGAGGCTGACACTCCAAAAGCTTCGTGAGTACAAGCTTTATGCCAATTTGAAGAAATGCGAGTTCTGGCTGGAGGAAGTAGTATTCCTTGGGCACGTAGTATCAAGTCATGGAATATCTATTGACCCGACAAAGATTGAAGCTATTCAAAGCTGGGAGCAACCTAAATTAGTGACCGAAGTACGTAGCTTTCTCGGTTTAGCTGGTTATCATCGGAGATTCGTGGAAGGATTTTCTCGAATCGCTACTCCATTAATTCAGCTAACTCGGAAAGATACAAAGTTCGGTTGGAGCGAAGAATGTGAGAAGAGTTTTCAAGAACTCAAGAGGAGACTCATTTCAGCACCTGTTCTGACAATACCATCTGGCTCGGAGGGATTTGTTGTCTATAGTGATGCTTCGAGTAAAGGGTTGGGATGTGTTCTCATGCAACATGGGAAAGTCATAGCCTATGCCTCAAGACAACTCAAAGAATATGAGAGGAATTATCCTACTCATGATCTAGAGTTGGCAGTTGTTGTCTTCGCACTTAAAATTTGGAGGCATTACTTGTATGGGGAGAAAGTGGAGATCTTTACGGATCATAAAAGCCTCAAATATTACTTCACTCAAAAGGAACTCAATATGCGACAACGATGTTGGCTTGAACTGTTGAAAGATTATGATCATACCATCCAATACCATCCTGGAAAAGCGAACGTGGTAGCTGACGCATTGAGTAGAAGATCATATGCAAGTACGAGTGCGATATTATCAACACAAAGTGTGACGCCCCCAAAATAGGTATACATCACCTATTCTGAGTTGTCAATACATGGTACAGAAACAACTACAACTTTATTATTACAACAGTAAAACTGTGAGTTTGAATACAAATATTATCTTCTAGACAATATCTATACTCAAATAAATCCTCATCACATTTATTGATACATTATTTTACAAAAATGGTGAGGACTACTAAACAATCCTTTCTAAAACCTTCATTCCATACCCCAGACTACGTACTCGCTATATTCTCGCCTCCACGAGAAAAATGGAACAAAAAGGAAAAGGGTGAGCTCAACTAGCTCAATAAAGAATATTATGACTAAGATAATATACAACAAATTATCGTTAGTCTTCAACAGGAAAAATCTAATAGAATACAATAGACAACAAACTTTAAATCAATATTTCAGAAGCGGAAATAATAATTCATTAGAAGAGTTAAGTAGAGAATGCAAACTACTATCTTCTATGTATGAATTTAAAAGTTCATCGTCTCATCTTTTATCCCCGTAACATCAATCAATATACATCGGAATCAAATATTCATCTTTGCACTACAGGCCAAAGATATTCATCGATTGGTCATGTTCATTTAAACACTGTTCATCTTTAGACTCTGGGCCAAAGATATTCTTGAAATCATTCATCTTTGCACTACTGAGCCAAAGATATTCTTAAGAAATCATTCATCTTTGCACTACTGGGCCAAAGATATTCCATAATATCATCATTTAAGGCGAGGATGATGAAAATATTTTTAAAGAAAGCGAATCCAATTGAAACAAAATGACAAGGATTAAGGATTAAGGATTCGTACTTGGTTTTATCCACGTCCAAAAATACCTCAAAAATAATCATAGTGGTGTAAAATTCAAGAATGATCAAAACATTTATACAATCGAAGCTAGTATCCGAATAGATATTTTGGACAAAAAAAAAAATTATTTTTAAATTGAATAGTGCAGTATACGTGAATAGTGTCAGATATCGTGAATAGTCTGCCGTATCGTGAATAGTAACTCACACACCAAAAGATAGAAATTCTACAAAAACATCTTCACGCTTCATGAATAGTACTCGTGAATAGTAACTTCGTGAATAGTAACTTCATGAATAGTAACTCGTGAATAGTAACTCATGAATAGTAACCCATGAATAGTAACTTAGACATGAAAAAGTTCCAAATTTGATAAAAACTTCGGATCAACATTTCAAAGATAATGATATTGAAGAAATAATATCATTACGAAAAAAAATATCCCTTACCTCAAGAGAGCGAGTACTTACATTTGGAATATATTTGAATGAACTTGCAAGTATATCAATACTCAAAGTATACTCAAAATACTCACAAGAATACGCTCAAAATATCGAGAGAGAAATAGAGAGAAAACTTTAGTTTCTGGTGTGATTTTCAATTCTAACCTAAGCACCCTATTTATAGGAAAATGCTTAGAACACCAAAGCAGAAAATTTAATATAATATTAATATAATTATACAAATTTTCCTTAGCCCACCTTTGGTCAAAACACCAGCCACACATGTTAATGATGTCCAAAAAATACAAAAACGTTTTTCTTAACAAAAATAATTTAAACTCCCAAAATCAATTATTTTGAGCTTTGAACTTCAATAATTCATAATAAATAGCCCTTTCATCAGAAAATTCGAATCTCTTGAGTTTTTATAGGAAATTCAATTCTCTACAACTTTGCAGAAGAAGGTTTTTCCAAATTCCAAATAGAAATTGACCGAAATCCACAAAGCGGGTGATTTTACCGGTATAATCAAATTTGATTAATAATTGTGTCCACCAACACACAAAACATGTGTTAAACATTTAATGCCACAAAATACTCTTCCTCCTCATATACTCATATATCCCACATTCATTGTAAAAATATAACCGTTAATA
Source organism: Panax quinquefolius (assembly GCA_020205615.1). Lineage (NCBI taxonomy): Eukaryota > Viridiplantae > Streptophyta > Magnoliopsida > Apiales > Araliaceae > Panax > Panax quinquefolius. Next base: position 83,997,885 of record CM035167.1, on the reverse strand, counting down.
TATTATTAAAATAATATATTTAAATGAATTATTTTCGAGAGAAAAGATAAAATATTAATTTTCAACAATTGTCATTTTAAAATTTTCTCCATCTATATCCACATAAAATCAATATTTTCCTCATTATATAAACCAATAATTAATTATTCACAAATAATATTACGTAATCACAATATTGACAACCAGTAGGTTCCATGAAAGAGGGGCTTTCAATAAGAATTTCTTCTTCTTGGTGGCGCAATTAGATGACCAAACCTCTCCTTAGAGGCGTAACTTTCTAGACATTGCCAATAATGTTATCTAATAATATTATTCAGATAATATGAATTATTGCTCGATAATGAAAAATACCGTGTAATGACAATTATTGAAACAACAAAGAATATAAAATATCAACGCAAAGAATTATTAACTCAATAAAATATTTGAGCGGTAATTATCGTAACCATTATTGAGTAGTGCCTTCTTACGTAAGAATCAATAATTGGTGCAATACTGGTGTCTTCTTCTTCAACAACGCGGCGTATTAGTGTGTTTTAACCACCGGTATTCCAACAAGATAATTGGTAATAACTTCTGTAGTTATTTAAAAACAACTTATATTTGTCGTTTTCTTCATCCAATCACTTTCCGTTATGGGCCCCACATGGGCTAGGCTGGGTGCATTTAATATTTCCCCGAGCGATTTGAATATTCCACGACCAAACGAATATTCCCCGACAATAATGAATATTTTATAACCACTTGCTTATTTTGAAATATTTGCGTATTTAACCCTTAACTATCCACATTAATCAAATCAACCCTTACTATTTCAAAATAATAAATAAAGGAAATTCCTTTTTATTTAAAAATTTGAGGGGTCTTACAACCTCCCTCCTTATGAAATTTCGTCCTCGAAATTGGCGTGACGATACTGGTGTTTCAAAAGGTGAGGATACCTCGCTTTATTTTTCGCATTTCCAATTCCGGTCATTTCCTCTATAGCATGATTCCTCCACAAAACTTTAACTTGTGGTATGACCTTTCTTAGCGTAGGGACATGCTCCTTCCTATCCAAGATCTTGGCAGTACCTCCTCATACGTTAAGTCTTGGCTATCTCGTCCTGGTTCTAACTCAATAACGTGGTTCGGGTCTTTCACATATTTCTGGCACCGATATATGTGAAACACATTATGAACACGAGACATACTTTTGAGGTAACGCAAGTCTATAGGCTACATTTCCTACTCGGTCAAGAATTTGAAATGGACCAATAAATCGTGGATTGAGCTTTCTCTCTTCCCAAATCTTGTAACTCCCTTCCATGGAGCAACTCGCAACAATACATGATCCCTACATTAAATTCCACGTCCTTTCGATGAAGATCCGCATAACTCTTTTGTCGATCTTGTGCCGTTTGTATCGTTGTCGAATCATTTGGATCTTTTCGGTGAGTCATACGTCTTAACTCGGGTCCCAACAATGTTGCTTCACCCACCTCATCCCAACATATTGGAGAACGACATTTTCGTCCATATAATGCTTGAATGGAGCCACACCTATACTTGCACGATAAGCTGTTGTTGTAGGAGAATTCCACCAATGGTAAATACTTATCCCAACTACCCTTGAAGTCTAGGACACAGAGTCTTAATAAATCTTCAAGAGTTTGAATAGTCCTCTCTCGATTGTCCGTCTGGTTTGGGGATGGTATGCGAACTAAATCGCAAATCCGTGCCCATAGCTTTTTGCAAGCTAACCCAAAATCTTGAAGTGAATCTTGGGTCACGATCCGAAACTATAGATACTGGGCATGCCATGCAACCTCACAATCTCATTCACGTCATATACTAGCAAGGCGTTCAAGGGAATAAGTCTCCGTGATCGGCAAGAAATGAGCAGACTTGGTTAATCTATCAACAATAACCCAAATAGCATTGATGCCTTGAGAAACCGTAGGAAGACCCGTAATTGAAATCCATAGTAATGTGTTCCCACTTCCATTAGGAATCTCAAGTGGTTGCAACGGACCCTTAGGTACAAGATGCTCGCCTTTACACGCCGGCAAGTTAAACACATCGAGATAAACTTTGCAATCTCTCTCTTCATATTGTTCCACCAAAATGTATGTCGAAGATCACGATACATTTTAGTACTTCCAGGATGGATTGCAAATGGCGATTGTGTGCCTCCATCATAATCTTGTACTTCAAATCGAGTCGTTAGGAACACAAAGTCTAGAGTGGACTCAAGTATTCCTTCTTCATCAATTCTCGCTTAGGAATAGCTCCTTCTTGTACTTTCTTCTTCATACGCATCGACTCAAGATTCGGTGGCTTGAGCAACCTTAACTTTTTTCTATTAAAGTTGGCTCTGTCGTATACTTGACATCATCGCACTTTTCGTTCCGCATATGATCTTCTACTCAATGCGTCAGCTACCACGTTCGCTTTACCAGGATGGTATTGAATAGTGTGGTCGTAGTCTTTCAATAGTTCGAGCCAACGTCGCTGCCGCATGTTGAGTTCTCTTTGAGTGAAGAAATATTTAAGGCTTTTATGGTCTGAATATATCTCCACTTTCTCCCCATATAGATAGTGCCTCCATATTTTTAGCTGAAACGATGCACGCTAACTCTAGATCATGAGTAGGATAATTCCTCTCATACTCTTTTTAAGTTGTCATGAGGCATAGGCTATGACTTTCCCACGTTGCATGAGAACACATCCTAACCCCTTTGCAAGAAGCATCATTTGTAGATAACAAATCCATCAAGAACCGGATGGTATTGTTAGAACAGTGCCGAAATAAGTCTCTCTTAAGCTCTTGGAAACTCTTCTCGCATTCTTCACTCCAAACGAATTTTGTATCCTTCCGAAGTTATTTGGGTTAATGAAGTAGCGATTCGAGAAAATCCTTCCACGAATCTCCGATAATAAACCGGCTAAGCCCAAAAAAACTACGTACTTGATCCACCGACTTGGTTGCTCCCAACTTTGTATTGCTTCAATCTTATTTGGATCAACAGATACTCCATGTTTCGACACCACGTGCCCAAGGAATGCTACTTCCTCAAGCGAACTCACATTTCTTCAATTTGGCATATAGTTGGTTTTCACGAAGCCTTTGGAGTACCAAACTTCAAATGGTGTTCATGATCTTCACGGCTTTTGGAATATATGAGGATGTCATCAATAAAGACAACAACGAATTGATCCAAATATTCCTTGAATACTCTGGGTTCATCATATCCATAAAAGTCGCAGAGCATTAGTTAGTCCGAAAGACATGACTAAGAATTCATAATGCCCATACCGAGTTCGAAGGCGTCTTTGGAATATCCTCGATTTTAATCTTCAATTTGATGATATCCGAGCGAAGATCGATTTTTGAAAAGAATTGTGCCCCTTGCAATTGGTCAAACAAGTCATCAATACGAGGTAGAGGATACCTATTCTTGATGGTGACATGGTTCAATTCCGATAGTCAATACAAAAGTCGCATACTCCCCGTCTTTCTTCTTTACGAATAAAGCAGGAGCACCCCAAGGAGATGTACTAGGATGAATGAAACCGATGTCCAACAATTCTCGTAGTTGGACCTTTAACTCTGAAGTTCAATAGGAGCCATTCGATATGGGGTTTTAGAAATGGGCTTTGTACCAGGTTCAAGATCAATAAAGAATTCAACTTCACGTTCGGGGTAGGCCAAGGGGAAGTTCTTTGAAATACGTCGGGAAAGTCAATAACAACAGGAATATCATTCAAATTTGGCGTGTCTTTATTCAAATCCATAACATGGGCTAAGAAAGCTTGACATCCGTTTTTTAATAAACGAATAGCTTTATGATTAGATATAGCGATGATCGATTTTAATGGTTTAGTTGCTTGAATTTAAATACTAACGGGTTGGTTAGGAATATGAAAACTAACAACCTTACGAAAACAATCAATTTTGGCATGATGAGTAGTTAACCAATCAATCCCTAAAATCACATCAAAAGCAAGTATCTTTAAAGAGATAAGGTCAACGGTAAGGTAATGGTGCCAACTTGAATCAAACAAGATTTATAAGCAGTGGATGTGATGAAAGTTTCTCTAACGGAGTTTCCATGAGATAGGTCAAAGTCTAATTTCTCCGAGTCAAGTTTAAGCGTTGAGCACATGCGGGAGAGATAAATGAATGGGTAGCACCGGTATCAAGTAAGGTATAAACTTCGCAAGAATTTATAAATAGCTTACCCGTGATCACCTCGTTTGGGTTCCTCGCATTATGACCGGTCACAACAAACGCTTCTTCCGGAATCGTTGACTTTGACTTTTTACGGGGACGATCTTTTGAGTCACCGTCCCCATTGAACTAGGTTTCGCTCTTGTGCACAATCTCGAAGCGATATGTCCTTCCTTTCCACAATTATAGCATACCTTGAAGCTGTTGTGGGCGGTTTGACCGATATGTCCCTCTTTTCCGCATTTGTAGCATATAATGGGTGGTCGTTCTCCTCCTTAGAACCGATTCTTCTTAAGACTTTATCATCTTCACATGGTCGCCATTAAATCTCCTCTTTTAAAATCTCCCTGACTCGCTTCTTCTATTTTCATGGCCATGATTACCACCAGAGTGGTTACCATTTCTGTCCGTCTGTTTCTTTCTCCATGAGTTATCATTATTCTGTTGACCGCTATCTACGATACGATCCTGGTTGTGGTCCCTCGAGTTTACGCGTACTCGTTATCTCGCTCTAATAATTGAGCCACATTTTACAACATCTGAATAAAGAGAAAATTTATGAGAAATGAGATCTTGACGTATCTAGGGTTTCAAACCTCTAAGAAACATCCGCGTCATCGTTCCTCATTCTCCACCAAATGAGGTGCAAAACTGGATAACTCTCGCAAACTTTGCCTCGTCTTTGAGACACCGTCATGTTGTTTTGTTCCAATCGATGAACTCCACTTCCTTCATATGAGTGAACACTTTCAGGAAAGTATTTGTCATTAAATAGCTCTCAAAGCGTCTCCCAAGACATCTTTGACGCCGAAATTTGGATGGGTGCGCTTCACAGAACTCCCACCGATGAGTCGCTTCGCCACGGAACATAAAGGTGGCGAATGGAACCTTCTGTTCCTCCGTGCATCCCAAGACATCGAATATCTTGGTAATTTGTTTGACCCATGCTTCCGCCATGATCGGATCGGCTTTCCCTTAAATTCGGTGGTCCCAACTCTTTGAAGCTGCTTGGTGTGACAACCCGTGAATTGCTATCATTTCCTCCGTATTTTGAACACGAGTTTCCTCTAAATCGATTTTGCATGAAGCGCAAAAACTTCTAAACATCCCTCGTTCATCATCGCTTCAAGCGGTGTTGTTCACAGGAGGTACATTGCCACTGTTGCACGTTCTCCTCGTTGGTAAAAGTACAGGCATCTCCACGGTCTCATTTACTCCATCGTTAATATTCTCATTCGACATTCTCAACATCTTGTCATAAAATAAGGGTTAATTAAGGAAATCAATATATCACATAATATCCCTATATCTTGACCAACTAACAAATAAGCTTAGGTAGGACACACTAGCGAAAGATTTACTCGTCTCTCCCTCCTAGTTCTATTCCCGATCTCCGCCAGAGATCATATCCTAAGCTCGATACCAAGCGTGACGCCCCCAAAATAGGTATACATCACCTATTACGAGTTGTCAATACATGGTATGTAAACAACTACAACTTTATTATTACATTACAAGAAAGCTGTGAGTTTGAATACAAATATTATCTTCTAGACAATATCTATACTCAAATAAATCCTCATCACATTTATTGATACATTATTTTACAAAAATGGTGAGGACTACTAAACAATCCTTTCTAAAACCTTCATTCCATACCCAGGACTCGCACTCGCTATATTCTCGCCTCACGAGAAAAATGGAACAAAAAGGAAAAGGGTGAGCTCAACTAGCTCAATAAAGAATATTATGACTAAGATAATATACAACAAATTATCGTTAGTCTTCAACAGGGAAAAATCTAATAGAATACAATAGACAACAAACTTTAAATCAATATTCATAACGAAAATAATAATTCATTAGAAGAGTTAAGTAGAGAATGCAAACTACTATCTTCTATGTATGAATTTAAAAGTTCATCGCTCATCTTTTATCCCCTGTAACATCAATCAATATACATCCGAATCAAATATTCATCTTTGCACTACTGTGCCAAAGATATTCATCGATTGGTCATGTTCATTTAAACACTGTTCATCTTTGCACTACTGAGCCAAAGATATTCTTGAGAAATCATTCATCTTTGCACTACAGCCAAAGATATTCTTAAGAAATCATTCATCTTTTGCACTACAAAGTGAAAGATATTCCATAATATCATCATTTAAGACCGAGGATGATGAAAAATATTTTTAAAGAAGCGAATCCAAAGTGAAACAAAATGACAAGGATTAAGGATTAAGGATTCAGTACTTGGTTTTATCCACGTCCAAAAATACCTCAAAATAATCATAGTGGTGTAAAATTCAAGAATGATCAAAACATTTATACAATCGAGCTAGTATCCGAATAGATATTTTGGACAAAAAAAAAAATTTATTTTTCTATTGAATAGTCTCAGATATCGTGAATAGTGCAGTATCACGTGAATAGTAACTCAGACACCAAAAGATAGAAATTCGACAAAAACATCTTCACGCTTCATGAATAGTACTCGTGAATAGTAACTTCGTGAATAGTAACTCATGAATAGTAACTCGTGAATAGTAACTCATGAATAGTAACCCATGAATAGTAACCCCGACATGAAAAAGTTCCAAATTTGATAAAAACTTCAGATCAACATTTCAAAGATAATGATATTGAAGAAATAATATCATTCTGAAAAAAATAATATCCACTTACCTCAAGAGAGATTTTACTTACATTTGGAATATATTTGAATGAACTTGCACCGTATATCAATACTCAAAGTATACTCAAAATACTCACAAGAATACGCTCAAAATATCGAGAGAGAAATAGAGAAAACTTGGTTTACGGTGTGATTTTCAATTCTAACCTAAGCACCCTATTTATAGGAAAATGCTTAGAACACCAAAAGAGAAAATTTAATATAATATTAATATAATTATACAAATTTTCCTTAGCCCACCTTTTGGTCAAAACACCAGCCACACATGTTAATGATGTCCAAAAAATACAAAAACGTTTTTCTTAACAAAATAATTTAAACTCCCAAAATCAATTATTTGAACTTGAACTTCAATAATTCATAATAAATAGTCCTTTCATCAGAAAATTCGAATCTCATGAGTTTTTATAGGAAATTCAATTCTCTACAACTTTGCAGAAGAAGGTTTTCCAAATTCCAAATAGAAATTGACCGAAATCCACAAACGGGTGATTTTACATTTATAATCAAATTTGATCGATAATTGTGTCCACCAACACACAAAACATGTGTTAAACATTTAATGCCACAAAAATACTCTTCCTCCTCATATACTCATATATCCCACATTCATTGTAAAAATATAATAGTTAATATATTATTAAAATAATATATTTAAATGAATTATTTTATCGAAAAAGATAAAATATTAATTTTCAACAATTGTCATTTTAAAAATTTTCTCCATCTATATCCACATAAAATCAATATTTTCCTCATTATATAAATCAATAATTAATTATTCACAAATAATATTACGAATCACAATATTGACAACCGTGCGGTTCCCAGAAAGAGGGGCTTTCAATAAGAATTTCTTCTTCTTGGTAGCTTGATTAGATGACCAAACCTCTCTTTAGACAGAACTTTCTAGACATTGCCAATAATGTTATCTAATAATATTATTCAGATAATATGAATTATTGCTTCGATAATGAAAATCTTTGTGTAATGACAATTATTGAAACAATGACAATATAAAATATCAACGCAACAATTATTAACTCAATAAAATCTTGAAAGTAATTACGTAACCATTATTGAGTAGTGCCTTCACGTAAGAATCAATAATTGGTGCAATACTGGTGTGCTTCTTGTTCAACAACGGCGTATTAGTGTGTTTTAACCACCGGGTATTCCAACAAGATAATACTTGAATAACTACTTCTGTAGATTATTTAAAAACAACTTATATTTGTCGTTTTCTTCATCCAATCACTTTTCAGTTATGGGCCCTTTACATGGTGGCTGCTTGTGACGTCGTAAATTTAATATTCCCCGAACGATACGAATATTCCACGACCAAACGAATATTCCCTAAACAATAATGAATATTTTATAACCACTTGCTTATTTTGAAATATTTGCGTATTTAACCCTTAACTATCCACATTAATCAAATCAACCCTTACTATTTCAAAATAATAAATAAAGGAAATTCCTTTTTATTTAAAAATTTCGGGGTCTTACACAAAGGCCCATTTTGTGTGACTTGCAAAGGATGGAGATAGAGTTAAAGACTCCAGGGACCCCTTTGTTGATGGCGAATATACGAGTAGAACCGACTTTAATTAATAAAGTTAAAGCTGCTCAAGCTACAGACCTGGAGCTAATGCGTATGAGGAAGAAAGTGCAAGAAGGTGCTATGCTGGAAGCAAGAATCGATGAAGAAAGAATACTTCGAGTCAACTCCAGACTTTGTGTTTCTAACGATGATTTAAAGTATAAAATCATGATGGAGGCGCACAACACACCGTTTGCAATTCATCTTGGGAGTACCAAAATGTATCATGATATTCGTCATACATTTTTGTGGAGCAATATGAAGAGAGAGATAGTGTTGTTTATCTCAAGGTGTCTAACTTGTCAATGAGTTAAAGCGGAGCATCAAGTACCAAAAGGTCCATTGCAACCACTTGAAATTCCAGAGTGGAAGTGGGAGCACATTACCATGGATTTCGTTACCGGTCTTCCTAAGGTTTCTCAAGGTATAGATGCGATTTGGGTCATTATTGATAGATTGACCAAGTCTGCTCATTTCTTACCGATACGAGAAACTTATACACTTGAACATCTTGTTCGTATATACATAAATGAGATTGTAAGACTACATGGTATGCCAGTATCCATAGTTTCTAATCGAGACCCAAGATTCACTTCACAATTTTGGGTTAGTTTGCAGAAAGCTATGGGCACAAATTTATGATTTAGCTCGGCATATTATCCTCAGACGGACGGGCAGTCGGAGAGGACTATTCAAACTCTTGAAGATTTATTAAGACTCTGTGTCCTTGTCTTCAAGGGAAGTTGGGATAAGTTCTTACCATTGGTGGAGTTTTCCTACAACAATAGTTATCAAGCAAGTATTGGCATGGCTCCATTTGAGGCGTTGTATGGAAGAAAGTGTCGTTCTCCAGTAAGCTGGGATGAGGTGGGAGAAGAAACATTATTGGGACCGGAGTTGGTAAGTATGACTACAGGAAAGATTCAAACGATCCGACAACGTATAAAAACCTCACAAGATCGATAAAAGAGTTATGCTAATCTTCATCGAAAGGACGTGGAATTCGATATAGGAGATCATGTGTTGTTACGTGTTGCTCCATGGAAAGGAGTTACGAGATTTGGAAAGAGAGGAAAACTCAATCCTCGATTCATCGGCCCATTTTTAATCCTCGATCGAGTAGGAACTATGGCCTATAAACTCGCTTTACCGCCAAGTATGTCTCGTGTTCATAACGTTTTTCACATATCCATGTTACGTAAATATGTGAAAGACCCGAACCGCATTATTGAGTTAGAACCGGACGAAATAGCGGAAGATTTGACGTTTGAAGAGGTTCCTGTTCAAATCTTAGATAAGAAGGAATATATTCTACGCTCCAAGGTTATACCTCAAGTCAAAGTTTTGTGGAGAAACCACGATGTTGAGGAAATGACCTAGGAGTTAAAATCTGAAATGAAGTCAAGGTATCCTTACCTCTTCGACATACCAGGTACGTACCCTAATTTCGAGGGCAAAATTTGATAAGAAGGGGAGGTTGTAAGACCCCAACTTTTATAAATAAAGATGAATTTTCTATAAATATCATTTTTGAATATTATGGAGTAAATGTGATATAATGTTATAATTATGGGTAATATTTAAAAATTTTGCAAAGTACACAGGTTGTTATATAATATTCGATTGGTCGGGGAATATTCGTTTTAGCAGGGAATATTTGTACAACGGCACAATCATTGGTGGACCCCGCAACAGAATTATTGTTGGATTGAGAAAACGACAAAAATACTTTATGAAAATAACGGCGGAAGTTTTATCGTTAACTATTGAAACACCGATTGTAAAAGTACAAGATGTCTGGCGCATAGTAAGTAGTGCACCGGTATTGATTATCGATGCTTACGTGAGAAGTCACTCAATCTTGCCTATTTATGGACCCCCCATTTACCCATTTTTTAAAATAAATGGGTAGAAAATTGTGGGGCCACATGTGGGGCCCACGTGTGGAAAAATTAGTCAGAAGGAAAATGGGGAGATGGTTTTGCCGTGTTTGGTAAGGAATTTATATATATATATATATATATTTGTGGGGGTGTGTGTGTAGTATACTACATGTGTTTATATATATATATATATATATATATATATATATATATATATATATATATATATAAAGGTTATGATTACGAGGATGGTGGAAGGAGTACCATTATTATATATTTAGTGTGTGTGAGAAGGAAATTTGATGGATGATGGAAATCGATGGTGTAGTATTATATATATATATATATATATATATATATATATATATATATATATATTGTATAACATGTGGGTATGCATGTAAAGTTGACTAATAGGGAGAAGGAAAAGCATTGTGTTCACGGGAAGGGTTTTGGATGGTTGAGAAATGAAGGAGTACAATTATTATTATTATTATATATTATAATAAGTTTTATTTTTTATAAAAAAAATAAAATATATTATATTTTATTTAAAAGATTTTGCTTTAAATATGGACCGTCAGATTAAAGTAAATCAATCTCGACCGTTCATGAGTTAGTTAATATGCAGTCCATTTTTCTAAAAATAGAAGCTCATTCCTTCATTATTTCTTACGAATTCACTGAAACTCTAGAAAGAGAAATTATAGAGAGTCTATACAAAAGTATTTTGCTCATTCCCTACTCGTATATTCAGTTTTTTTACGGTAAGGGATATTATTTGTTGAACTCGTTAGGGGTATTCATTCTTTCTTATTGGTGAAATACTTCTGTTATTTCATTCTTTATTATTCTGCTGGAATAACCAATATATACGGACTACCCTATACTTGGTGACATTCTTCTAATATTACGTCTTTATTATTATTTTGTTGGAATATCCTGTTAGGTTTGTAATATTCATCAACGCAATCAAATTGCAAAATTAAGCGGAAGCGTGTAAAATCAGAGTTTAAAATTTTTTACAAACCATAAACCCGGATCACCCTTTATGCATAATTATTAATTAAACGAAAAGATGAATTATGAAATCATACCCTTGTAGAAACGAGCTTCCTCAGGTACGAGTTCACCTCCAATCCTTTTCGCGTTCAACTTGAATCCACCGGGTTTTGTTCCTTCCTTTGATCAACGTTAGCCACCCATATGTTTGGCCTCTAGAGGTGATCCACCAAGAAAGAAAAAGATTCAAGAAGAAGGGTGGTTGGCTAAACCCTAGTTTTTCTATCTCTATAGAAAAGGGTGTACTCTCCCAACAATTGGAATTATGTCGTATGTTGAAAAAGTCAACAACCCCCTTCACCCATAATAAGACTCCTCTTATTAATAGATGTGGGCAACCCACCTTAACAATTAAGAAATTGGGTTTTATTTAATTAATTAAATTCTTTTAATTAATTAAGCTCCCTAATCTTATTAGGGATAATTAATTAAACTCCTTTAACTAATTTTTCTTCCTAATCCAATTAGGAATAAATGAGAGTACTTATATTAAATTAATTCCTAAACTCTTTTAGAAATTAAAATAATAATAATTGTAATAATATTAATAAGACTCCTCTTATTAATTTATATTTAATATTTCTAAAATATTAAATAATAAATATTAAGCTATTTAATTTATTCTATCACCATAGATTAAATTAAATATACTTATATATATTATTACGATTATGCCATTAACTTCTTAAATAATTATTCTTCCTTTTATGGTGTGACCCTTTAGGTTCTCCATATTAAACTAGGTTGTGAATAAATCAATTAGAACAATTCTAATCTTATTTAAATAAATAAATTAAACAATTAATTTATTTAAATAAATAATATTTATTCTACAATAGGGATAAGCCTCCCTAGCGATCAACAACTTTCCAGATAATATAGAATTCAACATTAATCATTAAAGAACCTTTGAGTAAATAGTTACCGTACAATTCAATCCTTCCACCATACAATGTCCCAATTAAATATAAGACATGGAATTATCTGTCAAGTCTTATTTTATTTAATTATATGTATTTCGATCCTTAAATGCACAACTCAATTAATGCAAATTAGAAACTCCTTTCTAATTTCATTACGCCGCCAAGGACTCTTTGGGTTGTCATTTATCGAATCACATAGGACATTTCTCTTCTTTTATTAGAAGTGGTAGATTCTTTATTGGTCATACATTATCTCCATATACAACTTATTATACCCAAGCATACCCTTTGATATATCCTAAGGGTCTTAAGGAATAAGTCAAAGTATAACTCATCATACACAAGATACTATGATGATCTCAAGTCCAAGGATTACTTGTATTACTATCACTACAGGAATTCCTATTGACAGGCAAATAAAACTCCATTAGGTATTCCTTAGCGAGCCACGTTCAGTGAACTTATTCTCTAATAAGCACCTACATACTTGCTTTAGTGTCTCCACACAAATGATCATGAGATCAATCATCCTCATCCAATGAGCAAACAACGATGTACCAATCTATCCGGATTCACTAATCCCCAATTTAGTAATCCAATGATTGGGAACTATTTTAGTTTTTAAGCTTTCTAAGAATTTAGATCTCATTAGAATGATCATCATCATTATTCTAAAAGCATTGCTTAAAACTATGGGTTTATCACATATTATAAAACAGCATCATGTAGATAATTAAAAGCCTTTAATAAATTAATACTTTTATTAATAAATGAATAAGATTGTTACAAAGTATATGCTTTATCATCAAACATGATTGGCTTGTGTGCATACTACTTTCAATCTCCCACTTGCACTAAAGCCAATCGTCATGGTATCTTATACTCTTCTTCTCTAAGTGACGATTATCCCGTTTGTTGGATAAGCTTTAGTTAATTGATATGTAATGTTGTTCATGAGAGTCCACTATCTCTATAGTGATTTCCCATCTTTCAATGATTCTAATAATCAAATGAAAGTGCCACAACACATGTTTAGATCCAAGATGAGACTTGGAACTATTCCTAGTTACAGAATGAACTTTTAATCCAAACAATCAACTTGCGACTTCATTTATAGCTATATACTTTGTCTTTATTGCTAAACCAACAACTCTTTTTTGTTTGGAACCTTTCCAATTCTTTGCACTACTTTCAAGATAACGCTTTACCTTAAAGTGGATTTTACGTCATCTTGGTCCGCCTAAAAACTTGAGTCTGTTAAGCCCTCTAGTTTTAATTTAGACCCACCATGAATATGATCACATCCTTAGTGCCGGTTAAGAACTTTAAGATGTTTTTCACTGACTCATAGTGAACTTCTCCATAATATGACTGATCAACATCAGGTCTCGTATATTTCATTGCATACATGATAGTCACTCATGCGACCTCTCTTTTCAAGAGTCTGTGGGGACTATTAAGAGAGATACACTCCATAGCTCATCGACATGAGACATCTCTTGGAGTTTGCCATGCTAAACGACTTTAGCATCAAATGAATATACGTTCCTTGGGTTAAGTTGAGCATCCTTTTAAATCTATCTATATAGATTTTATCCCCAATTAAGATACTCTTCCCAAATCATTCGTGGAGGAATGTTTAGACAACTTTATCTTCTTGATTGTAGCATTGGTATGTTATTCCTCATCCGTAGTATATCAACATATAATACTAGAAATTTCACGACGCTCCCACTGACCCTTTTGTACACACTAGAAGTCTTACATCATCGCATGTAACTCTGGATCATCATCTTCTATGATGCGTACTTCATCATCATCATCCATGATGAATCCATACCTCCTAGGTATCTTCAGTACTATTCCAGATTTACGATTCGGTTGTGGTACAATAGGTCTATCTACAGGTTCCTCTTATTCGACTTATAGTGTTTTGTGGTTGTTGAACTCTTCAAGATCTATTATCCTCCCACTAGCCCCTTCAATGATAAACACCTTTATCTTAGAAGGCAGCATGTTTCGTAACAAACACCTTTTGCTAAGTAGAATTATAGAACATATACCCTAAACTTACTTTAGGATGTCCCACAAATCTGTACATGTCAAATCTTGTCCCAAGCTTATCCTTTCGAAACATTTTCACATAAGTTGGACAACCCCTTATCTTAACATACTTAAGATTAGGAATCCTCCCTGTCCATAACTTTTATGGAGTCTTGAGGCCGAATTTTGAGGTTACCATTTTCGTAGATATGCAGCCATTTCTAGGACATTATCCCAGAAGGATATTGGAATGTCGGTAAAATCATTATGGACCGCACCATGTCCAACAAGGTATGATTTTTCCTTTTAGATACATCAATCAATTATTGCGTATCAGGAGGCGTCCATTATGAGAAAACCATCTGAGATGATCTAGAAACTTATTGCACAAGTATTTATTCCTTGTTCTAATCAAAGAATCTTAATACATTGCCAATTTATTTCACTTCCGAATTCTTTGAACCTTTCAAATAATTCACACTTTGTATTTCAAAGCAAATATACACATTCAACTTTTGAATGATCATCTCCTTTTCTTATACTAGTTTGTTCAATTTACAAAATAATTTTTACATAAGTCAGTAGTATACAAAATCCATTAAGTGATATTCCATCCTATACAAAACATTATTATTATAAATAGAACAACAATTGTTCTTAATTATAATACCAAAGATTTCATTGTCAATAATAAAATGGAAATAATATTTTTAACAAGAACTGGAATACAATAACAACTTATTGACTTAATAGATTTGTTCAGTAGGCATTGCTAAACTATAAGTTTCTATGCCTAATGTTGCAACCTTTGCTTCATTTCCCACACATAGGATTACTTATACTTGTTTAGCTTTCTACTTCCGCTTGGTCCTTTCATAAATCTATATTTATGATAACCAAAGTCGGTATCCAATACCCAAGTAGAACCTTGACTTAAAGAAAAATTTATTTCAATCATGAACAAAAATTGTATTATAAAGAAACTTCACTAAGCTTCTTTGGTTAGCCTCGCAAGATACTTCTCGCAGCTTTCTTTCCAAATTGTCCGGGCTTATAGCGATGGAAGCAAACTCCTTTGCTATCCGTGATCGCTTTTGTTCTTATTATCCTTTATTTATGCCTTTCTATTTACCTTCTTTGAATCGTTCTTCTTTTCAGAAGATCCTTTGGCCCCTACCAGTAAGACTTGATCTTTCTTGGTTGGAAAGTGACTCTCAACATTTTTCAACATGTTAAGCAAATCAGCGAAGCTGATATCTAGCTTGTTTATATGAAAAATTCACAACAATTGTGAAAGGAGTCCGGGAGTGAGTGCAAGATCAAATCTTGGCTCAACTATCCATCCATGACAAAACTCGTTGTCCTAATTGATCAATCAAATTGATAATGTTTAGGACTTTTGTCTGTACTATAGTGTCATTGGCCATTCTAGATCGGAAGAGCTCCTTAGATATCTGATATCTATCAGTCCTACTTTCCTCACCATCAACTACTTGGCGTGCGCAGAGTACAAAGTAGAAGTATCCATAGTTTCAGTCGACGTCAAGCTTGTTACTCATGGATCTGAGCATGATGCATTGAGCCATCATGCATCATCTTGCCACTTTCTAAAAGTAGCAATGTCTTCCTCGGAGGCATTATGCGCAACCATTGCGAGGATAGGCGTATTAAGGACATAAGATAGCTTTTTCACCATGAGAACTATTCTCAAATTCCTTAACTTATCCGTTTAATTGATGCAGTTAATTTAGCATCTAATATGCTTCGCAGTGATAGTAATTTTAGACATTGTAAAAATCTGTAAATGAATTTGTAATTTACAACATTTTAACATACATTCTATTATTAATTACCAAAATAAATTAGGTCTTGTTTTAAATTGGTATCTCCCACTATTTTCTTCAAACTATATTACCCTCACTTATATAGTTTAAGCAAAATCTAATTAAAGATTTGCTAGTGAGAATAAGGATCCCATTTCAAATGTATATAGCCTTGTGGTGACACAACAAACTATATATAAATAAATAGGTAGACAACTTTTGTCAATTACATCAACTATGCAACTCCTTGTATTTTGCCTCTTAGATTATTTTGATCAAGTGGTGGCACATCCGAATCAAAATTATCGAAGTTAAGTCCGACCTAGCACTCCATATATTCAAAAAAGAAAAATATCATCCTTGTGGTGACACAACAATACAATATTGTTCAATTTTCTTTATAAGCATCAAATGTGATAAATTAACATCTTAAATACTTAATACTTGCCTTGTGGTGACACAACAAACTCATATTAAATATTTAATACTCTATTAATTTTATCATGCTCGAAGGCGACGTTCAATATTCCAAATATCTTTGAACGCTTAGGACTTAATATAAAAAATTGAGGGGTTTGTTATTAATTTTGTCTCATCTTGTTTAGCGCGCATGCACATATATATATAAAATACGTGTCATATTAATTAACATGCGAAGCATGTTTGCATAATATATAATATATATAGTATAAGCATGCACATATAGAATACTATATTCTACCCGGATTGATTATGGACTTTTATTCTAGTTTGGTTCACTAGAGCCACCAAGTGAACCAAAAGGTCAAACCCTAGGGGTGCAAGAAATTATATTTAAATATAACTATTACATTTAAACCCGGGCTCCATTACAAATGGGTCTTCAAGCGCTCCTTGCTTCTTGATCTCCAATTTTTCAAAATTAATTCTAACTATTCCTATTACAAAACTATTTTAAAATAAATAGAAACCTTGATCAGCAGTCAAGGGGAAGTACATAGGAGGGAGATAGAATTTACATTAAGAAAAAAATAGAGAAGACGAGGTACGCAGACCCCATTTAATAAAACCCATACATTCATGCATCCAACTAAAATAAATCCAATCGCATTGGTCAATAGTCCATAATCAATCTCATTTATTATCATACACATCACCATATGCATCAATAAATAACATTCATCTCATGAATAATAAACATTTAATATATATATTGATATCATTTAATGGGCAAATTTAGTTAGTATAAAATCTAATTTTGAATCAAAATAAACTCCTTTATTTTAATCCAAATTTAAATCAAAATAAAACTATTTTATTTTAATTTATCCTATTTTGAATAAAATAAACTATTTTATTTTAATCAAAATAAACTCCTTTATTTTAATTAATTATGGAATCCAATTCCATATATAAAAAACATCTTTAATTAAAATAAACTCTTTTATTTTAATTAATTATGGAATCCAATTCCATGTAAAAAAAATCTTTAATTAAAATAAACTCTTTTATTTTAATTAATTATGGAATCCAATTCCATGTAAAAAAAATATTAAAGAAAACACGGATATTCTTTCCTATTCACAAATAAACTCCTTTCTTTTGAATAATATGAAATCTTATTCCATATTTAAATAAACTCCTTTATTTAAAGAAACACGGATTTTCTTTCCTATTCACAAATAAACTCTTTTATTTTGAATAATATAAAATCCTATTTCATATCTAAATAAACTCCTTTATTTAAGGAAACATGGATTCACTTTCCTATTCACAAATAAACTCCTTTATTTTGAATAATATGAAATCTTATTTCATATTTAAATAAACTCCTTTATTTAAGGAAACACGTAATCCAATTTCAACTCTAATTAGTTATCATGGAATCCAATTCCAACTCTAATTAGTTAGCATTAAATTTAATTTTAAAATTAAAATAAACCTTTTATTTTAAAATTAAAATTAACATTTTATTTTAATTATAAAATAATTAAGAATAATATATATATATAGTATATATATATATAACTATTATATATATATATAATATAATAATCAATATATATATATATATTATATAAAACCGTGTATATTATATATATATTATATATATAAAAACGGATTCCTTCTCCTTAAAAAAAAAACGGAAATCATCCACCTTTTTCAATCTTTCCATGTAATCCTGTTACCTTTTCAAAAAAAAAACGTGATTTCCGTGTTTTTTTTTGTTTTATTTCGAAGATGATTTCTCGATTTCCGTGCGGTCTTTGATTTCCTTGCACAATGAGTTCGGTAAAAAAAACTGTTTTTTTTTTAAATAAATTTTATACAATAAAATTATGCCCAATTAAATTGTTCAAAACACATATCAATATACATATCAAATTAAAACAATTAATAATTCGCATAAAGGTTTGGCTCTGATACCACTGTTAGGTTTGTAATATTCATCAACGCAATCAAATTGCAAAATTAAGCGGAAGCGTGTAAAATCAGAGTTTAAAATTTTTTACAAACAATAAACCCGGATCACCCTTTATGCATAATTATTAATTAAACGAAAAGATGAATTATGAAATCATACCCTTGTAGAAACGAGCTTCCTCAGGTACGAGTTCACCTCCAATCCTTTTCGCGTTCAACTTGAATCCACCGGGTTTTGTTCCTTCCTTTGATCAACGTTAGCCACCCATATGTTTGGCCTCTAGAGGTGATCCACCAAGAAAGAAAAAGATTCAAGAAGAAGGGTGGTTGGCTAAACCCTAGTTTTTCTATCTCTATAAAAAAGGGTGTACTCTCCCAACAATTGGAATTATGTCGTATGTTGAAAAAGTCAACAAACCCCTTCACCCATAATAAGACACCTCTTATTAATAGATGTGGGCAACCCACCTTAACAATTAAGGAATTGGGTTTTATTTAATTAATTAAATTCTTTTAATTAATTAAGCTCCCTAATCTTATTAGGGATAATTAATTAAACTCCTTTAACTAATTTTTCTTCCTAATCCAATTAGGAATAAATGAGAGTACTTATATTAAATTAATTCCTAAACTCTTTTAGAAATTAAAATAATAATAATTGTAATAATATTAATAAGACTCCTCTTATTAATTTATATTTAATATTTCTAAAATATTAAATAATAAATATTAAGCTATTTAATTTATTCTATCACCATAGATTAAATTAAATATACTTAATATATTATTACGATTATGCCATTAACTTCTTAAATAATTATTCTTCCTTTTATGGTGTGACCCTTTAGGTTCTCCATATTAAACCTAGGTTGTGAATAAATCAATTAGAACAATTCTAATCTTATTTAAATAAATAAATTAAACAATTAATTTATTTAAATAAATAATATTTATTCTACAATAGGGATAAGCCTCCCTAGCGATCAACGACTTTCCAGATAATATAGATTTCAACATTAATCATTAAAGAACCTTTGAGTAAATAGTTCTTCATGACAATTCAATCCTTCCACCATACAATGTCCCAATTAAATATAAGACATGGAATTATTGTCAAGTCTTATTTTATTTAATTATATGTATTTCGATCCTTAAATGCACAACTCAATTAATGCAAATTAGAAACTCCTTTCTAATTTCATTACGCCTTCGCCAAGGACTCTTTGGGTTGTCATTTATCGAATCACATAGGACATTTCTCTTCTTTTATTAGAAGTGGTAGATTCTTTATTGATCATACATTATCTCCATATACAACTTATTATACCCAAGCATACCCTTTGATATATCCTAAGGGTCTTAAGGAATAAGTCAAAGTATAACTCATCATACACAAGATACTATGATGATCTCAAGTCCAAGGATTACTTGTACTACTATCACTACAGAATTCCTATTGACAGCAAATAAAACTCCATTAGGTATTCCTTAGCGAGCCACGTTCAAATGAACTTATTCTCTAATAAGCACCTACATACTTGCTTTAGTGTCTCCACACAAATGATCATGAGATCAATCATCCTCATCCAATGAGCAAACAACGTATGTACCAATCTATCCGGATTCACTAATCCCCAATTTAGTAATCCAATGATTGGGAACTATTTTAGTTTTTAAGCTTTCTAAGAATTTAGATCTCATTAGAATGATCATCATCATTATTCTAAAAGCATTGCTTAAAACTATGGGTTTATGACATATTATAAAACAAAGCATCATGTAGATAATTAAAAGCCTTTAATAAATTAATACTTTTTATTAATAAATGAATAAGATTGTTACAAAGTATATGCTTTATCATCAAACATGATTGGCTTGTGTGCATACTACTTTCATATCCTATTCATAATGCGTTCTTGGGACTCGGTTAAAATCTTTATTATTATTTTGTTGGAATATCACATCATGCGTTTACAGGACCTAGTAAAGTCTTTATTATTATTACATTGCTGAATATCACATTCGTGAGTTTACTGGCGGGACCGGTTCCGTCTTTATTATTATTCTGTTGGAACATCACGCGGTGCGTAATTTTTACCGACTGGTTTCAATTACTTATTAATCTATTGGAATAACCTGTTTATTATTATTCTATTTTGTCGTATTATACACGACAGTTATTTTATTAAGTTGGGTGATGCATACCTAATTTTGGGGGCGTCACAGAACAAGCAATCCATTAGAAGAGTCAAGTAGAGCATGATATCTACTATCTTCTATGATTTAAAAGGTTTTTCATCACTTTTATCGCTGAGACTCAGCTTAATAAATAATCCACATCATCGAATCACCCCTGTACTACGACCAAGGATATTCATTAGTATCACGACCACAAATTATCCATGCACTACGGGCCAAGGATATTCGTCTATTCATCAATGGTCATGATCATGCCAACAACTGTCCATCAATGCACTACGGGCCAATGAGGACTTTTACCACATCATTTGTAACATTACGGTCATGATTATATCGAACAATTCCTGGTCATAATCATACCAAGTCCATCTATGCATTACGGGCCAAAGATGACTTTCATAACAATATAAGCATGAGGATAATGACAATGATATAAGAATTCAATTAAATGAAAGTAAAGGATAAATTTTAAAGATTTATAATATAATTTATCCCAAATTCAATAAAGTCCAAATTGTCAACATGATACTACTTTGTGGAGTAAAATTCAAGAATAATATTATATCAAAAATGATTTGGACCGAAAAGAAATCAACTTTTGTCATGAATAGTACCCCGGGTGAATAGTAACTGAGTGAATAGTACTCGTGAATAGTAACTTCAGGAATAGTAACCCCGTGAATAGTACCCCGACATGAAAAAGTTAAAACTTATCAAGAATGCTCAGAATAATATTTTCATGAAAAGATACTGGATGAAGCGCAAATATCAAGGATATTCTACTAATTTTATGGAGTATAGAAGCCAAAACTTTAACAAAATGAGTATAGAATTTGGAATCTGAAACAAAATAATATTATTACATACTATAGAGTATGGAAGAAAATATTATTTCATATGAATATTGAACAAAAATAACATTCCTTACCTTGAAAAGGGGAGTATTCCAACTGGTATAGCGGGGATATTCTTGAAGAAAACTTTCACTATTTTCTAAACACAAAGCTTTCTAAAACTCGAAAGAAATACGCTCAATATTATAGAAGAAGAATTCTCTGATTTTGGTGTGATTTTCAATTCTAACTAAGCATCCTATTTATAGCAGAATGGAAAGGATACTATTTGGAAATAATCACGGACGCACAATGTTTTGAAATAAAACGAATTCACGGGCGTAACTTTCTGATTCACAAGATTTACTGTGCACTGCATAGTAAAATACTATGCAATTAAAATATAATATATTCTATTTTTTCATAAAAAACAAAACTTATTATAATATATATATAATAAATATATATATATAATAATAAATAATAAAGTAACTCCCTCCTTTCTACGTAATGTACTCCTTCCCCCCTTTCTGAAAATTCAATATAATTCACATGTGGGCCCACCTTTATAATATAAAAAAAATACGGAATAACTTTCTACCAATTATTTTGAAAAATGGAAAAATTGGTGGTCCATAAATACAACAAATACTTCATAAAAATCTCCTCAATATTTTTAACAACATTTATCATCATTATTATAATTCGCAGTATTTAACAACCACGTCGTTCCCAGGAAAGAGGGGGCTTTCTAATAAGAATTTCTCCCTATTGGCGCGCAATTAGGCGATCAAACCTCTCCTTGACAGAACTTCTAGATATTGTCAATATTGCAAATAATAATATTAATAACATTGTCATCTCAATTATTGATTTAATAATATAAAATATTATGCAAATGATACTGTGATAATAATTGAATCAAAAATTGGTCACGAAAAGGTTGCATAGAATCATCTATCTTATTATTACTTGGGTAGCAATGATGCATTACTAGATGCCACTCACTGTTTATAATTTTATAATATAATTTTAAAATTATTGCTAACGTAATAATAACCTATAGGGTCACACACTTAGAACATGATTAAAGGGGATTTAATTTAAATTGTAAGATTTAAATATGTCAATATGATTGATAATATTTAAATTACTTAATTTAAATTAATAGGATAATTATTATATATATATATATATATTAATTAAGTAAGACTTAATTAATATATAATATATATAATTGATTTTACTAGAATTAGGTTTTAATTAATTCCTTTTTTTGACTATATATATATATATATATATATGATATATCAGCCACTTTAGCAATTAATCAAAAACAAAAACCTTAGCCGCTCTTAGAGAGAGACTAGAGAGAAAAACTTCAAAGAAATCTCGATCCTTTGTGGCTAGTACCGCGACTCTTTTATAGCAGATCGTGTGACGATTCGCGAGATGTTCGTGTGGATACCGTAGAGGCACAGTTCATTTGGATTGCGTTGGAGATTCGATCATATCAATTCAAGCTTCTATAATCGGTATAAATTTTTAACCACATAATTAATGTGTTTTATGCATGGATCCTATTTTAGGGTTTCATAATTGGCTTTGAGGTATTTCAATTGAATGTATATGTGAACTGTAGCACCGTGTAGCACCATCTGTCGGGTTGGAAGATACCCGGATTTGGGGGCATCATAGATACACAACAAATATTGCTTGTGGGGTGTATTGGATTTGTTTGCCCCTCACGAATGATATCCCATTCTGCGTTTCACAGGTATTGGCATAGAATTCCCTCACAATTGACATAAGAGCTGAGCATGCTGTTCACACAAATGATAACCACCTATGCTGCCTTATTTGTTCCAAAATTTTCCCATCATTCTGACTTGGTTTTAAGCCCCTTTCTAGTACAAATGTTATCCCCACCAATACATCCTAGTAGTAGTGCTGGGCTGAGAGATTAATAAACTTCGATGGGTCCAATGTGTCCCTACTACTATCCTTAGCACTGCCATTGCTACTGGACGAAGACAACTGAGGTTTTCGGGCTCGCTTAAGTGCAAGATCCCCAAATTTTATGAATAAAGATTAATTTTTCTCGAAATATATTTTTGAATATTATAGTGTGGATTTGATATATAATGTTATAGTTGTGGGTAATATTTACAAATTTTGCAAAGTAAGCAAGTGGTTATATAATATTCGATTGGTCGGGAAATATTCGTTTTAACAAGGAATATTCGTACGACAGTATAATCATTGGTGGACCCCATAATGAAAGTATTGTCGTAGTTAGAATATGACAGAATTATGTTTTTATAAAAATAACGGCGAAAGTTTTACCGTTAAACTGTTGAACTACCCGGTGGTAAAAGAAATGCGAATCTGGCATTGGGTTGCATAGTAGCACACGATATTGATTATTGATGCTTACGTGAGAAGTCACTCAGTTATACTCAATTATTGCTACAGTAATTTTTGAATAATATCTTTCATATTATTGATTCAATTATTGTCACAGTATCATCTGCATAATATTTGATATTATTAAATCAATAATTAAGACGACAAAGTTATTCATATTATTACTCTGGATTGATCAGAAGATCCTTTCAATTGGCTAGAATCCCTTTTTTTCCGATCCAGTTCCTCCACCACCGCGAACCCTATTTAGATTCAGGCATGCTATACTTTTTAGTTATTGGGAGAACCCAAGTACTCTCTTTCAGATTCAGGAAACAACTCTCAGAGATCTTTTTTCCTTTTGGAAGATACAAGAGCGAAACATTCAACCTATTGATATTGGAAGACCAAACGGATTCTTCCAATGTATCATTTCCGGGTCCAATGGAATTCATAGGTATAGGAAGAAGCCCTATCAAATAGAGATTTATTTACAATATTGACAATGTCTAGAAAGTTTTGTCAAGGAGAGGTTTAGTCACCTAATTGCGCGCCAATAGGGAGAAATCCTTATTGAAAAGCCCCCTCTTTCCTGGGAATGATCTGGTTGTTAAGTATTGTGAGTTATAATATTAATGATAAATAAGTTTGTATTGATTAATGATTAAATTGATATTTCCATTATGTTAGGATTATTAGTGTTAGTGGAAATCGACATCTATTTCGATAATAATGGATGTTTGGAGGTTATATTGACCAATCGGGTAATTAATCGGATAAATGAGAAATTAATTGCTATTAATTCAAATTCTTATAACTATTTGTTCACATGTGTGTACTATTGATTCACATTCATGTACTATTATGGGAGGTGGTGCAAGATTGATAATACTTGCATGACTAAATTAAAAATAGAGGAATAGATGAAGGTACTATACTGTAATTATTTTTTCACATGATTGTACTATTGATTCACATGATTGTACTATTGATTCACATGATTGTACTATTGATTCATAAGATGTACTATTAGGGGAGGTGGTGCAAGTTTGATAATACTTGCATAACTAAATTAAAAATTAAGGAAAAGATGAATGTATTATACTATAATATTTTGAGCCCTAAAACGTGCAATTATCGAAACTATTTTTTCTATAAATAGAAGCTCATTCTTCATTCTCACCAATTCACTAAGACTCACAAGAGGAATTATAGAAAGAGAAGCTATATAGAGAGAAGCTTTAGAGAGAAAGTAGAAGAGAAGTCTGCTACCTCACTATTCCAGTATCCAGTCTTCTTGTGAGGTAAGGGATATTATTTTGTTCAATATTCATAGGAATAATATTTTCTTCCATACTCTGTAGTATCTGAGTAATATTATTCGTCTCATATTCTTGAGTATACCTTCATTTTGTTAAAGTATTGCTTCTATACTCCGTGAAATTAGTAGAATATCCTTGAAATTTGCGCTTCATCTAGTATCGTTTCACAAGGAAATTTTCTACACATTCTTGTTAAATTTTAAGCTTTTCATGCCGAAGTACTGTCCATGAGTAGTATTCATTTTTATGGTACTATTCACAAAGTACTATTCATGGGGTACTATTCATAAAGTACTATTCACGGGATACTATTCACAAAATACTATTCCCGAAGTACTATTCACGGGGTACTATTCACTCGGGTACTATTCACCCGGGAAATTATTCATGACAAAAATTGAATTCTTTGTTGTCCAAATCATTTTTGATACAATATTATTCTTGAATTTTACTCCACAAAGCAGTATCATGTTGATAATTTGGACATTATTGAATTCTGGATAAATTAAGTTATAAATCTTTAAAAATTTATCATTTGCTTTCTTTTAATTGAATTCTTATATCATTGTCATCATTATCATGCTTATATTGTGATAAAAGTCAT
The DNA here is from genome assembly GCA_020205615.1 of Panax quinquefolius. Classification (NCBI taxonomy): domain Eukaryota; kingdom Viridiplantae; phylum Streptophyta; class Magnoliopsida; order Apiales; family Araliaceae; genus Panax; species Panax quinquefolius. Next base: position 83,971,870 of record CM035167.1, on the reverse strand, counting down.
CTATGGCTTACGTGCATAGATGTACTATTGATTGGTATGATTATGACCAGGGATTATTCGGTATAATAATGACCGTAATGTTTCAAATGATGTGGTAAAAATCCTCATTAGCCTGTAGTACATTGATGGATAGGTGTTGGTATGATTATGACCAGGGATTATTCGGTATAATCATGACCATTGATGATTACATGAATATCCTTGGCCCGTAGTGCAGGGATGATTAGATGATGTAGTTTATTTATTAAGCTGAGTCTCAGCGATAAAACTGATGATAAACTTTTTAAATCATAGAAGATAGTAGATATCATGCTCTACTTGACTCCTCTAATGGATTGCTTGTTCCGCTGCAGTTAAACTTGATGTTTATTATATTTTATCAGTTTAACACTGTTGAAGGCTAACGATAATTTATTCTGCATTATCTTAGTCATAATATTTCTTACTGGGCTAGTTGAGCTCACCCTTTGTTTTCATTATTCTCTTCAGGAAATGAGAATATAGCTGGGACTAGTCGAGGAATGGAGTGCTGGTCCAGCTGTTTGCATTAGTAGTCCTCACTATTCAGTGAAATAGTGTGATAATAATTGTAATGAGGACTTTATTTGAGTTTGGATACTCTCTACGAGACATTATCCGTGTTGAAACTCTCAGCTACGTTTTGTCGTACTATATAAAAGAAGTTTATATTTAAATTTTGTACCATGTATTTGGCGACTCAAGATGGGTGATGTATACCTATTTTGGGGGCATCACATTAAGCATGCTGATATATTTGTTGAGATTGAACTAGATACGGTTGAAATAATGCAAGGAACCCCCAAGATGATTAATGCTAACCCCTGGTATCTCTCAAAACCTTTAGCAAGCAAATGATGTGCAATTCCTCAAATGATTTCTTTTATGCTATGATTCAGTTGCTAAGGCTTGTAGTTGAGTTTTTTGATGATAGTCAACCCCCAAACTTTTCTTAATCCCTCTTTCGAACACCTGATACACAACTGGAACCCCCTCTTTTATTGTTATGTTTCGAATATAAAGTCTTGAAGGGCAGAAATTAGGTTGAGATAAGGGAGAGAAAGAAGGTGAGATTACCCTTTGATTGCCAATTAGAGTGGAGGTGAGGTAGAAGGAGAGTAGGAGAGTCATTCTCTGTTTTACTTTAAACCAGGTTGCTTCTATTTTTTAAAAACGAGCTTTTTGATTAGGCGCAGTTGTGCTGGATTAGGCTTGGAAATAAGCTTGATTGTCTTTGCTGGTGTTTCGACGAAAATCGACATCGGATCATTTGCGCTCCCTGACAGTTCAATATGGGCGCAGTTGAGCCACCCTGTACCCAGACAACTTTGAGTTTGCTGCTTTTTTTTTCACATCACAACAACATGAAGTGTACCTAAACAAAAGGAACCAAAAACGAGCTATCAAAATTTACTTAACTATATCAAAAATGAACTATTAACTTACTTTCTTCTAATCAAAAATGCATTGTATAAATCTATTTAATTTTATCAAAAATGAACTATCAATAAATATGCCAAGAATTAAACATGGAAGAGAATAAATTTAGACATTAACAAGAATTAAACATAAGGGAGAAGTGATTGAGTTGTAATGAGAATTAAACAAGGGCAAGAGAGAGAGATCGAATGAGGTGCCTCCCATCGAGCGCTTGGTTATAGTCGCCTAGCTCGACTATTCTGGGGTTGATCATGTAGCGGCAATGGCCATTGAGGATTTCTGGCGATCAATCTCGCCTCCCTAATAAAGTTTCAAATGTTGCTCGTTGACTTTGAATGGATTATCTATATTTTTACCTACTATTGCCATTGCTCCATGAGGGTATACTGTTTTCACCAAGAATGGACCTGACCATCTGGATTTGAGTTTTCCCGAGAATAGTCGTAGCCTTGAATTGAATAATAGCACTGGTTGCCTTGGCTCAAACTTTCTATCCAAGATTTTCTGATCATGCCATCTTTTCACCTTATCTTTGTACAATTTTGCATTCTCATATGCCTGTAGTCTATATTCATCGAGTTCGTTTAGTTGGAGAAGTCTCTTCTCCCCTACGACTTTGAGATCAAAATTCAGCTTTTGGATGGCCCAGGATGTTTTATTCTCTAACTCCACGGGAAGATGGCAAGCTTTGCTATAGACCAACTGATACGGAGACATCACGATAGGTGTTTTATAAGTTGTCCTATAAGCCTAAACTGCATCATCATGCTTTAGAGACCAATCTTTTCGCGTGGGGTTGACAATCTTCTCCAAAATTCGCTTGACCTCTCTGTTAGGACTGAGCAAAAAATAGATATAACCGAATTATCGATCCGAACCAAAATAATTTAACTGAAATTTCTGATAATTCAGTTATTTTTAACATTTCGGTTATATCCGAAATTATATACGGTTTTCAGTTAGTTTATACGGATATCATTTTTGGTTATTCGGTTTATCGAATAACCGAACATATTAATTCTTTCGTATTTTGACAATTAACCGAACATATTAAGTTTATTTTAGTATTTCATATTAAGTCTATTTCGAACATATTAAGCATTACTAGGCAATACTCGCCCTAGCCCCAGTCCCCAGACTCTGTCGAACTCTGGTCTCAATTCTGAAGTCTCAAACTCTCAATTTGAATCTCTCAAGTCTCATCCCAAATCCAGAATCCAGATCTCGCAGAATCCAGATCTCGAAGACTCGTACTCAGAATCGGAAGTCGGTGAGTCCTCGTCCTTTTCTTAAGTTCTTCTTGTCTTCTTTGATCTTTCTCTTCTTTTGTTGCAACTTCTTCTTTTCTTTTCTTTTCTCTTGATCTCTCGATCTGTCATTCGGACTGATCTGAGTCTGACATCTTCAATCAATTCTTTGAAATATATTACCTTATATTAATTCATGTTAAACTTACTGCAGATCAGCACAAGCTCCTTTGGTGCATCAGCTCATTATACTCACAGATATCCGTTTATTTCATTTATTAGGTATCAAGTCTGAAAGTTAATTGTTGTTTCCCCCATTTTGTTTGTAATTAGGGTTTTGATTTCTCTGTTTCATTTTGTACTTGATTGACTTTGAAAAATTGGGTTGCTTTTGGATATGTAATCTGTGGATATGTTTTAGATTTCTATTTTGTTTTGTTTTGTTTCGGTTAGTTTTATGTGTTGTTTTTTGTTGCAAGTAAGGTAGGAATATATGTTTTTTCCAGTGTTCAACTGTGTAACCAAGGCGGAGTCTATAATTGCACTTATACATATTTATATTGTTTATAGCATGTTTCATGTGTGTGAATTTATTTTACCGAGAGTAGACTTTCATCTTGGGAAAATTGGGGGTTAAGTTTAATTAGTCAATCATTTATTAGCAATATTTTTCTAAGAGCTGAGGTGATGCTTGAGGGTAATTAATTCCCTTGGATAAAGGCTAGTGGATCACAAAACTAGATAGCTTATGTCGAACCAGTGCTTTCTTGTATACCAGTGTTTTCATGAGATTTTAACAAAATTCAATTTTTTACATGAACCTTTTTTTTTGTTAGGGGGGTTGTTCCATTTAGGGTGTCATGAACCTAGTCATTCCTTCTTGATTGAATTAGTGTCCTTGGACAGATACTTGGGAGGGGGCATTGTTCCATGATTTGTAATGTATATTTTTGATATCCCTCAATTGGACACTTGCATTACAAAACTGTGTAAAACTTTGTAAAACTTACCCTCATCTAGACTGGAGCTTGTTGATGCTAATGTTAATGCTGCTTGTAGAATTATAACTTTGCCATTATAATTTAGCATTCGACTGTTATATAAATTAAAGAACTTTGGGTTACTGTAATGACATGATACTGTAAAAGTGTTTGGGCTTGTTAATTTATGTTTGATACTGTAACAGTTAATTTATGTTGATGTTGGTTCGGTTATTACCCGAATACCCAAAATTATAATTCGGTAATTCGGTATTTGGTTATTCGGTTATTTTCAAATTTCGATTATTATTTCGGATAGTAAAATTATCAATAATTCGGTTTTCGATTATAACCGAATAGTTTAATCGGTTCGGTTATAACCGAATGATCACTCCTACTCTCTGTTATATACTTTGGCTTGGCAATTTATTTTGGGATGATATGTTGTGGCAATTCTGTGATTTACCCTATTAGTTTCCAAAGGCACAATAGTTATCTAGAAGGGGGGGGGGGTTGAATATATATTTTAAATTTTCTTTTCCAAAATACTTTGTCAAATTTGGTAATTAGTTTTAGCGGAATATATGATTTGTTTGTTCCCCTTTAAGATAAACAGAGATAATAGTTAACTGGCAGATATAACAAGTATAGCAGTTAAAGCACGAATATAAAAGACACGGAGAATTTAAGTGGTTCAGAGCACTCAAGGCTCCTAGTCCACTCTTCTACTCCTTGAGTAGGAAATCGACCAAGGATGTCTTTACAGTCTTTGAATCACACAGATTCCTTCAAGACCAACAGTCTTGGAACTTCTTAGTTCACTCAGAACTCTTCAAGTCCAGTAGACTTAGAACTTCTTACTTCACTTAATGATGGTTGAGTTCTTGAATGGTGCTACTTAGTTGCCATTAAGCTTGTGTTCAAAAGAACTGAGTAGCTAAGCAAGCTTTCTTTTCAGATCGTAGAGTTAAGCTTTGAGTGTTCTTCAGCTTTTCGTTGTGTACTTGTTTGCCTCTTGCATCTGCATCTGATTTGTATATAAAGTGCCTTTGAAATGTATCCGTTTGAAGGCATCCGTTGAAGCATTAATTGTATTTGACATTTCTGAACACTGATGGTGACTTTCTTCAAATCTTTTGTTTAGCCGTTTGGCCCACTGACACAACAGACTGCTATCTCACCTAACACCTGAAAAGGTGTTTTCGGTTGACATGTAGTACTTTCCTTAGCTTCTTCAATATGTTTCTTTGTTATATACTAAGAATGAGTGTTGGGTTATTGAGATTCCCGAGAGTCTTAACGTCTATAATTCATTCCACATTTGTTGTAATTTATTCTTAAATAATTGGACAAAGCTCGATGCTTCTGATGCAGACAAATGCTGCACTACGATCATGATCGCGGTGTCTTGCCACATTAGTGTTTGATCTGATATTGATAGAAGTGAACACTACGATTTCTCGTAAGCACTGGTAGACTATGATCTTTTTTTGCTTGATTTGCAGACTCTACACTTCCGAGAGCACACTACGATTCTTGAGTTAGCTCGGCAGGCGTTTGGACCACTCTACGATTCTGGGAGAGGCCCTCCAAAGCAGACAGACTACGATTCTTGATGCTCTACGATTCTGTCTTAGCTTATGCAATCTCTTGACTGGCTCGACAGACTACGATTCTGTTGAAGCCTATCTATTACATCTTAAAAATTAGATCAACCTAACAGCTTTGATCTTTTCTTCTATACATTCATTTACAAAATGATAAACATAAAGCACAGATCAAACCTAACAATTTTTATCTATCACTAAGTCCTTGTACATATATTTCTTGAATGACTTTACATATAAGCATGATTATTTACTTTCAACATCAAATTTAAATATGCAATTCCCAACATACCCCATATTTCACCAAGAGAGCCGTGAAATGCATATTGTAGAAATGGATTCCCTCATCACTGATAATCGCACGCAGTGTGCCAAACCTTAAGAATATGTGTTTCTATAAGAATTTCAAAACTACCTTGGCATCATTCGTTGGTAATGCCAGCGTCTCAATCCACTTGGAGACATAATCTACTGCCAACAAGATGTACAAATTGTTGTATAATGACGAAATTGGTTCCATGAAATTGATCCCTCACACATCAAAAATATCTACCTCCAATATCATGTTCAATGGAATTTCATTCCGTTTGGAGATGTTTCCCACCCTTTGGCATCTATTGTGACACCCCCAAATCCGGGTACTTCATTTCCACCGAATTTGGTGCTCACTTATCAAAAACTATTATATCTAACTACGCATATTCAAAGGATAAAGACATAATTTAAATAACTTAAACAATAATCTCTCCCATTAAAGGGTTACATCATAATCTCAAAACAAATCCAAGGTAATCTACCTTAAAATTATTACATCAGTTTTTGGAATACATTATAAAATAAAACAAATCTTAAAAACTTCAAGCATTTAAATAAACTTTAAACAATTTTTCATCACTTAGACATCTTGCCCTTTCCCTTGCTAGTAGATGGATCATCACCTCTTTCAACTTTAGCTGCATTGTTTAATTGCAAGAGTGAGCAAACAATTGCTCATTGACATAAAGATAGTATAATAACAACATGAGAGTGAACAATGAATACTGAATGATAAAGAACTTGTTCTACGAATCAAAATAGAAAACAAGTTCGAACTATAATTATCTGAGGGTCTTAAGACCACAAACTATGTCCACGGTGTTTAGGTATTATTACCTTAACCTCAACAGTCATTAGACTATACAGACATCTAAACGTTACATGTACAAAATCCCCTATGTTAGGGTTGTTCGTCTCAGTTTGAATTTAGAAATTCCGCACTAAAGAAAGTTTAGTTTGGAACTAGCTTATCAGTGTTTCTAGAATTTTAGAACACTTATTCAATTTCCATAAATAAAGATTTAATACAAGAATTTATAACTAAACAAGGCTATCAAAGTCAAAGATCGAATATCGACAATATATAATTGAATAAGCATGATATATATGCAAAGTATTATATTCAAGGAATTAAAACAATTTCCTTTGAATCAATGTGTTAGGACAATATATGGTTTGAATATTAATAACAAGAAATGAGAATGTGAAACTCATTAGATGTAACGAATTAGGTTACATGAGCTTATTCAATCATTCATAAGAATAGAATTAATAGTCTTGCTCAATGACAAATATAAGATTTAGAAACTTGCACAATTATGAAAGTAGAGTTAGAGAACTTGCATAACCATAACAAACTAACTCAATGAAAGTATAGAGTTAGAAGACTTGCCTTGATTGTAAGCTACACAAATGAAATTATCTCCAATTACCCTACACATGTCATCGAAATCGCAACAACAATTAATTGTATGAATATTAGCTTTAGGGTTTAAACCATCATCTAGGTCATAACCCTAACCTAGCACCTAACCATTTAGGTTGACATACTTAACGCTTTTGAAATTACACATAAATCAACATAACTTAATCGTTCAACTCTATCTTTCAAAAACATCTCATTTGGTTTCATTTTATAACTTATTTAAATAATTATTTCAAATCTTTGCACTTTGCATTTCAACACATTAATATATGTTATTATAGTTTATATCATGTTTTAACATCATTATTATACACACTAAACTAACACAAGTACGATATGCCCGACTGCAAAACAAGCAGAGACCTCCTTTCTCTCGATTCGAGGTGTGTGGTAAATTGCGCCACACTTAGGCTTAAATACCGTAGTACAAGAGCAATGACAAGACTCTGTAGACTTTTTGCCTTTGCCGTGCAATTGCTACTTGGCAAGTGTTCGTATTGCACGCAGAGACGGCAGTGAATAGTAGCCATTTCTAGCCCAACAAACACAAATTTCACCCACCAAATAGTGAAATTAACATCTACAATTGGTACAGACTATTACAAACATGATTGCTAACATTTACAACCAATTAACATAATTTATCATCAACTAAAACTAGTTTAATTTCTCAAAATTTCATGTTTTCATATAAAACTCCATTTTTGAACTTCTTACACAAAAATCATCACTGACATCTCAAAACTTGGCCAAAACACTTAATTCAAATTACGTTATGCTCGTATCTCAATGAACTACCATATACAAGTGTCAATTTACAGTTTTATACACAAATTGACCACTAAAATTGGTACTTTCTAAGGCCATAACATATGAACATAAACACTGTTATTTTCATTTTCTTCCTACATCCAATTTCTCATAATTTGATAACTGATACAACATGCATACAAGATGACAACAGATTCTACAACTTAATCCACACCATATACACAACGTATGAGCCACAAACCCACAAAATCAATTTACAAAGAATAGAAAATCACAAGTCTGAGAATTAGAATTAGTTATACCTTAATCTTTGATTGTATGCTACCAAAGGATAGTGACTAGGTTTAGTAATCCTCTCCCTCCTCTTGAAATCTCAGAGAATTCTCTCTTCAAAACCACTAACTTCTCTCACCCTCTGTGTTTTCTCTATTGTCTAGCCTTAGGGAAAAATAAGACAGGTAAAATATAAATTGACTCCCACTTCCCCACTAACGTCAAGTACAAAACAAACAGGTAGCGTCAGTTAAAAAAACCAAAGGCCACAAGGCCATGTTTGGCTAACCATCTATTTCCTAACCCAATTATTATTATATTATTTATATTACATAGTTTCCAATTGTCACACATGTAACCATTTTAATAATGTATACTAATAATAATAAAAATCTTATTACACTTATAATTTAATAAATAATTATATATCCAATTTAATTAATAAATTAGACACGCCACTTTATTTATTTTATTTATTTCCATTAAATTAAACAATTCATTTAATTTAATTATTTTCTTAAATATTAAGCAATTAATTTAATTTAATTATTTCTTAAATTAAATCCTTCAATAAAATTATCATTATTCAATTTAATTACTAAATTAATTCACCATAATTATCAATTATTTATTTTCCTTAATAAATAAATTATATAAAATGTTTATTTAATTCAATAAATATGTAGATTAAATTACAAATTTCTCGATTGTTACATCTATCACACTTTTGCACGAATTAGTGGGCATCCTTGAATAGGGTAAGCCAGTAAAATCTAGCTAGTAGTACCTTAGCAGTTGTCATCTCACCTCTATTGTGTCCCCCATACACAGATGTATCACACTCATGTAAGATATTCTATGTTTCAATGTGCGGGATACATCGTCTGATCATCCTATCTGCGCATTTCTTGAATAGATATGGACCATAGCAGCAAATAAGTATTAATGGACGACTTCTAGATTAAATCAGCATAAAGTAGCCAGAGTATTAGAAGTAGATGCTATCACAGCTCTAGCAACTCAGTTATCAGCTATGTAAAAGAAGATTGCCTCTCTTGTAGAAAAGCAAAAGTATAACAAGTAGCATTTGTATGTGAGTTATGTGTGGGAACACATGCCACTGATCAATGTGCCATCAATCCTGAGGCAGTCCAGTTTGTGGGTAGCTACAAAAGACACCAAATCAATACCAAAACACTTATAATACTGGATCTAGAAACCACCCCAACTTTACATGGAGCAACAACCAAAACCATCAACAAGCTCCAAGACCAAACTATCCCCTGGGATTCCATAACCACCACCACCAACAACATATAGCCCAACATCCACAACCTAAAAGAAAGCCAAACTTGGAAGAGATTTTGGCAAAATTCATGGCCAACAATGATGTGATGCTTAAAAGCCAAGATGCGACTATTAAGAATTTGGAAAATCAAATGGGGCAAATGGCTAGCATGTTGTCAAATAGACCCCAAGGATCTCTTCCTAGTAACATCGAGGCTAATCCAAAGAAAGAAGGGAAGGAGCAATGTCATGCAATAAAAATCATAAGTGGAAAACAAACAATGCTAGTAGGTGCATTTTGACCAGAAATATAAAGGAGGAAGAGAAGACACCAAGCCAAATTTCAGCCGATTCGAGAAAATGCAGAAAATCCTAAAGAAAAGGCATGAAATGCAGAACCTAAATTAAATCAGACAGAAACCACTGAGAAAACACATGTTTCTCATACACAAAGGGTGATCCCATAAGTTTCATATCCACAATGGCTTCAAAAGCAGAAAATAGACAACCAATTTGCCAAATTCCTCGAAGTGTTCAAAAAACTACAAATTAACATACCATTTGCAGAGGCTTTAGAGCAGATGTCGGGCTATGCCAAATTCATGAAGTGTATTCTGTCTAGGAAGAAGAAGTTAGAAGATTTTGAGACAGTAGCCTTAACTGAGGAATGCAGTGTAGTATTGCAAAGAAAGCTACAGCCCAAGTTGAAGGATCCTGGCAGTTTCACCATACCTTGCACGAATTGGTGGGCATCTTTGAATAGGGTAGGCCAGTAAAATCTGTGACGAACGAGATTTTTGTAATTGAATTTTAATATTTATTGAATTAAATAAATATTTTCGATGATTTATATTATTAGATTAAATAATTATTTGATGCAATTATGATAGATTAATTTAATTATATGTGTTACATTTATTAAATTAATGTGGAGAATTTGATTATTCGATGTATGTAATTATGTGAGCTTATGGTATTAAAAGAAATATTTAATAAGCCTATTGGTATTTTAATTAATTTAATTATTAATTAGAGAGTTAATAATTTGACATTATTTATTAATGAGAAATTTAATTATGTGACTATGTGAATTTATGAGAAATTATTATATTTTATTTAAAGAAAAATTAAATAAAATATTGGATTTATTTTAAGTGTGACATTATTTAAACTATAGTATAAAAGGTTTATTAAATTAAATGGCTTTTGAAATTTATTATAGTTAGCCAAATGGAGCCCTAATGGGAGTTAGGAGCAGTTAACCCATGATGGGTAACTGACCTCCATAACGCGTGTCAATTTTCTCCTTTATTATCATATGTCTTTTCTTTTCTTTCATTTTATTAAGTCTGATAAAACTAATCAGAGAGAAAGCCAGAGAGATTTTAGAGAATTTTGTGAGAAACTCAGTGATTGAAGAAAAAATCTAAGCCTACAAATATATACTTTATTCTCAGGGTAATCTATCCTTCCCAAATTCTAAATTTCACGTTGTTTAAGTTTTATAAATATGGCTTTCAAACCTTTTGTAAAGCCTCTATAATTGAGAAAATAAGTAATATTTATGGGTTATGTATGCATTAATATGTATCAAATCGTATTTAATTATATATATTATGTAAACCATGTCATCAGTTTGATGAAAATACGTAGTATATGATTGCTACAAAATTACAAAGTATGGGTTTTGGCCTTATGGCCCTTATACGTAATTTTAGTGTGTCAAACATAAATGATTTTGCAAAATTTATACTTGTATATTATTATACATGTTATTATGAAGAGACCAAATATTAAACGAACGGATTCGGTGTTATAACGAATCCGTGGTATTAATTTTTATGATTTATGTTCAAAACCTTCAAGAACATCAAGAACAGTGAAAATTGCATGCTTTAATTCTGTAATTAAGTGTTTAAATTAGTTAAAGTCACTCTATAAATGTTGGGTAATGATTATGTGTGAATTATATCATGTGGGTATGTCTAAATTCGTGTAGAAATTAAGAAATTGATAGAAATTGGCATGTTATGCGATTTTTCTCGAAGCGCCATTTCAAGAATGTACGCCATAGCGCCACAACTGTGCGATTTACGCTTTTTTTCATCGCTGACCTACATTGTGACGAAGCCTTAATCTTAACATATGGTAGTGTAGTAAATACCACTCTCCGAAAAAGTTAGGAAAAAAATTCTAAAGTGTTTAAGTCCATGAATGTGTTATTAATCTAATTTAATGAACATAAGAATATATAAGAAGTACAGTAAGATGTTAAAAAAGATTATTATCATGTCAATAACATAATTTCATGTAGATTTAATTATTGAATACATAATTAGCTTGTTATTTATGAAGTGTAATTTATGTGACAATGAATGTGATAAATTGACTAAGTATAGCCATAATCAAAGTTAGACAAAGAGAATAAACATTGATGATTAGTATGTTATAATTGACTGGTATTATGAATGTAAATGATTTGTAGGATTTAAATCAAAGAACGAGTTTAATTAACGTGTAATCTATGCACGAGTCAAGTTTCCTACCCCTACTTGTTATCATTGTTCAAGTTTATTATTTACCTTGAGTAAATCCTCATTACTATTATTCAAGTTCGAATTGTTATATTAAAGATTTATTATCCTTTCAAAATATGAAATTGTTATACAATATTTGTTCTATTGTATACTTCTTGAGATTATTATTCAATTTGAATATCATTATTGTTGAACCTTGTTAGACTAGTGAACCTTATTGATTCGACTAGTCCATAGTTGATGAACGTTCTAAATTTCAGAACCCTTATTGAATTATCCAAACCAAACATCCTTTGGTGCGGACTCGAATGTCAAACTGAGATGAACAACCCTGCAAAGGGATTTACTTATGTGTTAGCGTTAAGATATTGTGCACAGTATGGTACTAAGGGCTGATCCCCCTAAGTACGAGTAGAAAGGTCCATAGTCTTATGACTGTTAAAGGTTTCAAGTATAACCCTTGCTAACCTAGGACATAGTTCAAGGTCTTATGACCCTCAGAAATCTCTTGATTCTTGTTATTCATTCTTGATTCAAGAGTTGAGCTTTTATTCAGATGTCTTTGATTCACTCGCATGTTATTATACTGTTATTTCATTGTTATACTTTTGGGCAATCGTGCTCACTCTTTCTTAATAATAACATTGCAGTTAAGACCGAAAGAACCGACGAACCGACGAACCTTCTACTAGTAAAGGCAAAGGCAAGGTTAACAAGTGATGAAGACTTGTTGTTTTATATGATGATGTATTTGTTAAAGACTTAAGTTAATGATGTTGTTTAAGACTTAATTATTTATATTTCCGCACAGATGTTTAAGGTTAGTTTAACCTGGGATTGTATTATTATTCGGATGTTGTAACCCTTAAGGGGAAGATTTTATTTCTATCTATTGCATGGTTTGCATTTATTATGGGTAGATAGATAGATGATATTTGTAAAGTGAACACCAAATCCCGTGGAATTGAAGTACCGGATTTGGGGGTGTCTGAGTTGGTATCAAAGTCAGAGGTTATGAACCTTAGGTGGGCGAACAACTTTAGGTAGTAGCCTTATAGAAAGAACATAGTGATGGAAAAATCTTATCGAGTTCTAGGAAATGAATTTTTGTAATTCATTGAAGATAATAAAAGACTTTATGTGCTTATGTGTTAATATATGTGCTCACTAGTACGACTTAGTAACTAAAACTCAAAATTTTGTTGTCAGGATGTCTGACATTGGAGGAACTAGTCGAACAGGGGAGGAGGAACCCCGAGTACCCACAGTACCTACAAAGGAGGAGCCCAGAGACATTCATGTCGTTAGGGAACAGTTGGTACAGAGGGGGTCATCTCCATTGATCACCGTGGTTGGTCAGGAGCATGAAACTGAGACAGATCCTGAGGAGGATCCTGAGGAGGAATTTGACGAGGAAGAGGAGGAGTTTCCACAGCATTCCATCGATGCTGAGATGTACGACACATTATACGACCGTAACGTGGAGTTACGAGATGAGGTCTTGATCCTGATCGAGCGAGCTATTATTCAGCAGATTACTCTCGAGCAGAAGGAGAGGGAGATTTTGACTCTTCACTCACGATTGGGAAATGTAGAATGGGATTTGGTCCATGAGAAGGGTCAAACCTAAGATAAGACCATAGAGATAGAGAAGTTGAAGAAGGATCTGAAAGAGAGTTCAGAGAGGCTTGTCATAGCAGAGGAGGGCTGGGTAAGAGAGTCACATCGTGCTGATCTTGCAGAAGAGGATGGTCGTGCAAAGAAGGCAAAGCTTGGAGAGACTTACTCCACACTTAATCATGCAATGGATGAGGCCCATGATCGAGTTTTGAGGTACCCCATCCAGTTCGAAAGACTTCCATCGTACATGCTGGATCGCAGGACAATGTCTCGTATCATGGAAGAGGAGCGTGGCAAGGCTATTCAGCACCTTGACAGACAGTGATATAATCTGTTTAATTATGTGAAAGACTTTGTTAGCTTTTATATGTAAATTCCGATATGTTTATAAACGAAGGAATATTTTAATATTTAAATCTTGTGGATTCTTTATCTCAGGATGGTTGATGTAAATAGTAGTTATGCTATCGTTTGATGTAAAAGTTTTGGTTTGAATTAAATATATTAAGTTGTTTGAGATGATGTGTTAAATGATTATATTAAATTGTTGAGTTAAGTCTTAACTATTTAGAGAATTAATAGAGATTTAATAAGCATATATCTTTTTAACAGAAATATGCCGCCACGAAGAAGACAACAACGTCAACCAGCTCAGGAAGAGTCAACAAATAACAACAATAATGCCAATGCTAATCCCATACAGTAGTTGGTTAACTTACTGACTAGAGCAGTGAATAATCAACCTCAAGCTCCACCAAATACTACGTTTAAAGATTTCAAGGCGGTGGGACCGCCAGAATTTAAAGGTTCCATGAACCCGAGCGAGGCTCAAACGTGGGTTATGGAAATGGAGAAGGTTTTCAACATTGTTAGGGTTAGGGAAGACCAGAGGACCTCTTTTGCAACATTTATATTGAAGTCCGAAGCTAGCTATTGGTGGCAAGCAAACAAAGTTCGTGGAGGTGAAGGTGTAATTACTTAGGAGAGATTTAAAGAAATGTTTTTCGAGATGTACTTCCCAACCAGCTCACAGAACTAGATGGAGGTTCAATTTCTGGAATTGAAGCAGGGAAATATGAGCGTACCTGATTATGCGGCAAGATTTAACGAGTTAGCGAGGTTCGCCCCGTATCAAGTACACACGGACGAGAGAAAAGCCAGAAAATTTGAACAAGGACTAAAGCCTTGGGTATATAGTAAGGTATCAATGTTTCAGATAAACACTTTTGTTGGAGTACTGGAAAAGGCCATCCTCACTGAAGGTGGAAGCGATGCGGTGACCAAGTATAATCAAGAGCAGAAGAAGAAGAAGAAGAAGAGTGAGAATGAAGGTAATACAAGACTGGTGGGTGTAGCACTGGGGGTAGTCATAATCAGAAGAGGAAGTGGACGGATAACTCGTCAGCTGGAAGTCAACAAGGAGGGCAGAAGAAGAAGATCGAAGCGTGCTCAAGTTGCGGAAAAGCTCATTTGGGAGTTTGCATGAAAGGGAAGCGAGTGTGCTACAATTGTGGTCAGGAAGGCCACATAGCACCAAACTGTCCAAACCCAAAGAAGGGTGCTTGTTTTACTTGTGGTTCGAAGGACCATCTGGCAAGAGACTGTCCTAAGAAGGGATCGGGAGGGTCAGGATCTGGAGGAAAATGGGGAAATAATAGTGGAAATGCCTTGACTATCACCGTACCAACCGCAACAAACCGACCGACTACCAGGACTTTCAACATGATAGTGCAGGATGCAGTTCAATCTCGTGATGTGGTGTCAGGTATCATTCTGATCAATAAAATTAATGCTTATGTTTTATTTGATTCGGGTGCTACTTGTTCCTTTATATCCGATGACTTTGCCAAGAGTTTAGATTTGCATAAGAATGAATTGGATTACCCCATGAACATAGAAATTGCGAATAGAGAAATAATCCATGTTAAGTACGTACATAAGAACTGTAGAGTGAATATTAAGGGTAATATCATGAACGTAGATCTTATCCCTATTCGACTTGGGGAATTTGACGTTATATTGGGAATGGACTGGTTATTCAATTACGGGGTTGTAGTTGATTGCCAAAAGAAGCGTATTAACCTTATGACCCCGTCAAAGGTTATGTTTTATGGTAGCAAGTCGCCTAGACAAGCGAGTTATCTGACGATGATGCAGGCCAGGAAGTTGTTAAGACAAGGCTGTGTAGGATACTTAGCTTACATAGTCGATAGTCGAAAAGAGAATCCGAAGGTAGAAAAATACCGATTGTGAGGGACTTCGTCGACGTATTTCCAGACGATTTTCCAGGACTTCCACCAGATAGAGAGGTTGATTTTGTGATCAATTTGGTGCCCGGAAATGCTCCAATATCGAAGGCACCATACTGAATGGCACCAATAGAGATGAAATAACTAATGGTACAACTACAAGAATTGTTGGACAAGAAGTACATTCAACCGAGCGTATCACCGTGGGGAGCGCCGGTATTAATTGTGAAAAAGAAGGACGGATCGATGCGGCTCTGTATTGACTACAGAGAACTGAATAAGGTCACGATTAAGAACAGATATCCATTACCAAGGATCGACGACCTGTTTGATCAATTGAAGGGAGCGAGATACTTTTCCAAGATAGACTTGAGAAGCGATTATCATCACTTGAAGGTGAGGCCAGAGGATGTACCGAAGACAGCGTTCAGAATACGATATGGTCACTACGAATTTTTAGTAATGTCGTTTGGTCTTACGAATACTCCTGCAGCATTTATGGGACTAATGAATGGTGTGTTCAAGCTGTTTTTGGACAAATTCGTAGTGGTACTTATAGACGACATTTTGGTATATTCGAAAACCAAAGAAAAACACGAAGAGCATTTGAGATTAACGTTAGAGGTATTGAGAAGGGAAAAGTTGTATGCCAAGTTTTTGAAATGCAAATTTTGGATTGAACGAGTACAATTTCTTGGGCATGTGATCGATAAAAATGGAATTTCTGTAGATCCATCTAAAGTCGAAGCCGTGATTAACTAGGATTAGTCGAGGACGCCATCGGAAGTATGAAGTTTTCTTGGATTGGCAGGGTATTATAGAAGATTCATTCAATATTTTTCCAAGATCGCAACTCTGCTAACGAATTTAACTCGAAAAGCTATGAAATTTATTTGGACAGATAAGTGTGAGGAAAGTTTTCAAGAATTGAAGAAGAGGTTGAGTACGACACCTGTGTTATCTCTTCTGGATGATACAGGAAATTTTGTTATTTATAGTGATGTGTCACATAAAGGACTTGGCAGTGTGCTGATGTAAAACGACAAAGTCATTGCGTATGCATCACGACAATTGAAGGATTATGAGAAGGGATATCCGACCCACGACTTGGAGTTAGCTGCAGTTGTTTTTGCTTTAAAAATTTGGAGGCACTATCTCTACGGGGAGAAGTGTGAAATATATACGGACCACAAGAGTCTGAAATATATTTTTACATAGAAGGATTTGAATATGCATTAAAGAAGATGGTAGGAATTAATTAAGGATTACGACTGTGAGATTTTATATCATCCGGGTAAAGCAAATGTGGTTGTTGACGCCTTAAGTAGAAAGGGTCGTGAGAAATTGATGATGTTGACTGCTCAGGAGTAGCTAATTTCAGAAATGGAGAAACTAGAGTTGGAAGTGAAGTATCCTATGGAGATTGATGAGAAGCTATTTTAGATGCAATCTGGTACAACTCTACTAGATAAAGTAAAGGAGGCTCAGCTTCAGGACGAAGAATGTAAAAAGGTGACAAAGAAGATATCTGAAGGAACTGAACTGAGATTTAAGATGGATAAGGAAGGAATACTGAGATTTGAGAGTAGAATTTGGGTACCGCCAGTACAAGAGATTAAGGAAGATATTTTGAGCGAGGCTCATAGTTCACGATATTTAATTCACCCTGGTAGTATCAAGATGTACCAAGATCTTCGGCAACATTTCTGGTGGCCGAATTTGAAACGTGATGTTGCAGAATGTGTTGCCAAGTGTCTGACCTGTCAGAAAGTAAAAGCAGAACATCAGAGAACAAGTTGATTGCTACAACCGTTAAAGATCCCAGAATGGAAATGGGAACATATTACAATGGACTTCGTGGTTGGCCTTCCAACGACTCAGAAAGGCTACGACGCAGTGTGGGTTATCGTTAACCGACTGACGAAATCCGCACACTTCCTTCCGATCAAAATCAGATTCAACTTAGATCAGTTGGCAAGGTTATATGTGAAAGAGATTATTTCGAGTCACGGAGTGCCCGTGTCAATATTTTTTGATAGAGATCCGCGCTTTATGTCGAACTACTGGAAACATCTACAAGAATGCATGGATACACAGTTGCGAATGAGTACGACATATCACCCTCAGACAGATGGACAGAGTGAAAGAATAATTCAGACATTGGAAGATATGTTAAGAGCTTGTATAATGGACTTTAAAGGAAATTGGGATGATCAGCTACCGTTAGTAGAGTTTGGCTACAACAATAGTTACCACGCTAGTATAGGCATGCCACCTTACGAAGCGTTATACGGCAGAAAGTGCAGAACTCCACTTTATTGGGATGAAGTTGGCGAAAGACAATTGCTAGGGCCAGAATTGGTACAGTAGACAACAGAAATAGTCAAAGTGATCCGAACACGACTGGTAGCAGCTCAAGATTGACAGAAGAAATACGCTGATCCACATCGTAAAAATATCGAATTTGAATCAGGTAGTTATGTTTTCTTGAAGGTCTCTCCTTAGAAGGGAAAGATCAGGTTCGGAAAGAAAGGGAAATTGGGCCCAAGATTCATTGGACCATTTGAAGTACTGAGAAGAATCGGAGAAGTTGTATGATGATTTCTACCTCCAAAGACTCGAGAATGTCCATAACGTCTTCCATGTTTCTGTTTTACGACCCTACAAACCTGATTACAAACATGTAATTGAATACGAACCCCTACATTTTGAAAAAGACTTATCTTACGAAGAAATTCCTATTCAAATTGTCGACCGAAAAGAACAAGTTCTGAGAAATAAAGTAATACCTCCTGTTAAGGTAATTTGGGGGAACCACAACGCTGAAGAACCTACGTGGGAACTTGAAGAGAATATGATGAAGAATTATCATAATTTATTTACTTAATTTATGTGTAAGCGATTCTGGGGACAGAATCTTTGTAAGGAGGGGAGAATGTAACGGGTTGAATTTATTGAGTCGTGATTCTGGGGACAAAATCCTTTTAAGGGAGGAAAGATGTGACGAACGAGATTTTTGTAATTGAATTTTAATATTTATTGAATTAAATAAATATTTTCGACGATTTATATTATTAGATTAAATAATTTATTGATACAATTGTGGTAGATTAATTTAATTATATGTGTTACATTTATTAAATTAATGTGGATAATTTGATTATTCGATGTATGTAATTATGTGAGCTTATGGTATTAAAATAAATATTTAATAAGCCTATTGGTATTTTAATTAATTTAATTATTAATTAGAGAGTTAATAATTTGACATTATTTATTAATGAGAAATTTAATTATGTGACTATGTGAATTTATGAGAAATTATTATATTTTATTTAATGTAAAATTAAATAAAATATTGGATTTATTTTAAGTGTGACATTATTTAAACTATAGTATAAAAGGTTTATTAAATTAAATGGCTTTTGAAATCTATTCTAGTTAGCCAAACGGAGCCCTAATGGGAGTTAGGAGCAGTTAACCCATGATGGGTAACTGACCTCCATAACGCGCGTCAGTTTTCTCTTTTATTATCATACATCTTTTCTTTTCTTTCATTTTATTATGTCTGATAAAACTAATCAGAGAGAAAGCCATAGAGATTTTAGAGAGATTTCAGAGAATTTTGTGAGAAAGTCAGTGATTGAAGAAAAAATCTAAGCCTACAAATATATACTTTATTCTTAGGATAATCTCTCCTTCCCAAATTCTAAATGTCACGTTGTTTAAGTTTTATAAATATAGCTTTCAAACCTTTTGTAAAGCCTCTTTAATTGGAAAGGAGTAATGTTTATGAGTTATGTGTGTATTAATATGTATCAAATCGTATAGATTATATATATATATATATATATATATATATTATGTAAACCATGTCATCAGTTTCATGAAAATACGTAGTATATGATTGCTACAAAATTACAAAGTAAGGGTTTTTGCCTTATGGCTCTTATACGTAATTTTATTGTGTCAAACATAAATGATTTTGTAAAATTTATACTTGTATATTATTATGCATGTTATTACGAAGAGACCAAACCTTAAACGAACGGATTCGGTGTTATAACGAATCCGTGGTATTAATTTTTATGATTTATGTTCAAAACCTTCAAGAACATCAAGAACAGTGAAAATTGCATGCTTTAATTCTGTAATTAAGTTTTTAAATTAGTTAAAGTCACTCTATAAATGTTGGGTAATGATTATGTGTGAATTATATCATGTGGGTATGTCTAAATTCGTGTATAAATTAAGAAATTGATAGAAATTTGCATGTTCTGCGATTTTTCCGCGAACTACCATTTCTAGAATCGGTACGCCATGCCAGCATGTATGGCTTCTTGCTTGCCTTTTTCGCATGTGCAGTTGCTTACCTGTGCCAAGTATAGCCAGTCTCAAGTCAATAATACCATGCATCAGCAGTCATGAAACCTTAATACAAACAGTGCGCATGAAGACCACTCTCTAGAAAGTTCAGAAACAAAAATTCTAAAGTGTTGAAGTCCATGAATGTGTTATTAATCTAATTTAATGAACATAAGAATATATTAGAAGTACGGTAAGATGTTAAAACAGATTATTATCATGTCAATAACATAATTGCATGTGGATTGAATTATTGAATATATAATTAGCTTGTTATTTGTGAAGTATAATTTATGTGACAATGAATGTGATAAATTGACTAAGTATAGTCATAATCAAAGTTAGACAAAGAGAATAAACGCTAATGATTAGTATGTTATAATTGACTGGTATTATGAATGTAAATGATATGCAGGATTTAAATCAAAGAACGAGTTTAATTAACGTGTAATCTACGCACGAGGCAAGTTTCCTACCCCTACTTGTTATCATTGTTCAAGTTTATTATTTACCTTGATTAAATCCTCATTACTATTATTCAAGTTCAAATTGTTATATTAAAGATTTATTATCCTTTCAAAATATGAAATTGTTATACAATATGTGTTATATTGTATACTTCTTGAGATTATTATTTAATTTGAATATCATTATTGTTGAACCTTGTTAGACTAGTGAACCTTATTGATTCGACTAGTCCATAGTTGATGAACGTTCTAAATTTCAGAATCCTTATTGAATTATCCAAACCAAACTTCCTTTGGTGCGAACTCGAATGTCAAACTGAGATGAACAACCCTACAAAGGGATTTACTTATGCGTTAGCGTTAAAATATTGTGCACAATATGGTACTAAGGGTTGATCCCCCTAAGTACGAGTAGAAAGGTCCATAGTCTTATGACTATTAAAGGTTTCAAGTATAACCCTTGCTAACCTAGGACATAGTTCAAGGTCTTATGACCCTCAGAAATCTCTTGATTCTTGTTATTCATTCTTGATTCAAGAGTTGAGTTTTTATTCAGATGTCTTTGATTCACTCGCATGTTATTATACTGTTATTATGAAGCAGTAAAATCCATCTAATCAGTCAGGGTTTTGTATCCTTTTTGTCAATCAAATACCTTATAGCAGAATGGTCTGTGTTTCCCACCACTTTGGTCCCAATCAAATATGCACGAAATTTATCGAATACATAGACCACTACAAGTAACTTTTTCTCAGTAGCGGTGTAGTTGAGATGCGGATCCGTTAGGGTCTTGCTAGCATAATAGATAACATAAAATATTTTCTCCTTACGCTGGCCCAAAATAGCCCTTACTGCGTAGTCACTTGCATCACACATCAATTCAAATGGTAAGGACCAATCTGGTGCTACTATGATGGGTATTTTTGTCAACTTCTTCTTTAGATGCTCAAATGATGCCAAACATTCCTCGTTGAATTTAAAAGGAACATCTTTCTCCAACAAACTGCATAAGGATTTATAATCTTGGAGAAGTCTTTTATAAACCGGCAGTAGAATCCAGCATGTCCAAGGAAGCTGCGTACACCCTTCACTGAATTTGGTGGTGGCAAACTCTCTGTTGTTTATAATTTCACTTTGTCAACCTCCAACCCCATGCCTAAAACTTTGTGTCCTAAAATGATCCCTTCTTGTACCATGAAATGGCACTTTTCCCTATTAAGCACTAAGTTTTTGAAGCCCCCAAATCCGAGTACTTTCAACCCACAGATATGGTGCTACACATTACTACTAACTATACATTCATTCAAATGAAAACAACATCATGATGAGTGTATTTACTACATTCTTATTACAATAATAATAAATCCTTTCCCAGGTTCTGTTAACCAATACATTCTTCATTGTTATAGTATAAGTTCATACAAATATACTAATCTATTATAGGATAATTTATTTATCCATCTTGGCTTTGCCTCTATCCTTACCAAAACCCTCAGTTCGCTCGATCTTGCAATGATATAATTCAAGAAAGAAGTAAGCATAATAAGCTCAACAAGTCTAACAATATATAATATAACCACCACATCTAGAATCATATGATTAATCTTCATTAACTGAACAAATAGTTATGAAGTATTATGAAACATCGAAATAGCACTTTTCATTCTCATAAAATAATTTTAAAGTACATACAGTAACATAAGAATTCTGAGCAGGTCAAAAGACCATGAGAATTCTCTTTGGTTTTTATTCATAAAAAGGATAACCCGACACTAAGCCCGTAAGTCTGATATATCTTACGAGCACTACTAGGTGATCAGCCTATAATACTCTATGTTGATCAACACTTATCCGTTAAACGTATTTACATTTATGTTTTGGCAAACTCATGTGCCTGCCGAATAATCAATGTAAAACACTTTTGTTTATTCATAGTCAAGCTTACCTTTGAATCTGTACCAAAAAATTGGCATAGGATAGCGTTATCAATACTATATCAAAAGACTTGTAAACAAACCAATCAAATTCTTAAAGTTTGTCTAGCCGAATTAAAAATGGCATTAACTCTTTCGTAAAATAATTCATGCATGTTATAACATGAATTACAAAAACTTTACTAACACGAAGGTAAGACAAGCGTTAGGGAAACTTGCCTTCAAGTGTCTTCAATTAAAGTTCAACCGTTCTCAGTCTTTACAATTTATACATGATATTGTAAGGGATTTCAGATAAGTGTAATATCTATATAAGATCAACAAGTTACAGTCTTTAATTTGTAATATCTATATATTACAAATTAATATTTCCCTTCCCAAGTTCTTTGTAACCAGTACATATGTTATTTGTCAGAATATCAAATAAATACAAAGTTCATACTATTCTATTACAAAGACAACTTATTTGTCTGCCTTAGCCTTCCCTTTATCTTTACTGAATCCTTCAGTTCGTTCGGTCTTAGCTGCATTCATATGGTTCAAACAAGAGTGAGCATAACTAGCTCAACAAGTATTACAATTTCATTTAAGCAATAGGTTTGAATCATATGAATCGTATATCTTCTATAACTAAATCAATAGTTATGAAGTACTATAGATAATTCAAAATAGCACTTCTCTTTTCTTTAAAAACGTTTAACAATGCACAACATACGTTAAACATTGATTTTGGTCTAAGACCTTGAGCTTTTCATTCTTTCTTTGAAAAGGAGAACCCGACACCAAGTCTGTAAGTCCGACATTTCTTACGAGCACGTCTAGGTGATCAGCCTATAGTACTCAATATTGTATAACACTACTTCATTAAATGTATCTACGTTTAAGTTTTGGCAACCTCACGTGTCTGTCGTTTGATGAAAAAACATGTGTTTACTCATACTCCGTCTTTCTTTGAAATCCATACCAAAATAGTTGGCAAAAGATAACAACATTGATAATATTTTGATTGATTAGAAGGAAACCCAGAAAACACATTAAGTCTAGCCTAAGGAATTGGCTTCAACTTCATTATATATCAATTCATATGTAAGATATATGAATCACAAAGGTTGTCCAAAAAGAACATAGACAAGGGTTAGAACACTTGCCTTCAACGTCTTCTACTGTTAATTCACTTTTATTTTGAGTCTTTAAGGATTATACAATACATAATCACATAACATACCACATTAGGTCATAAACAATCAAGTATGGTTACTAATCTATCTTTCCCTTCTTCTCTATCTAATCATTCATTAGATTGGTTAACGTTCGTTACGATTTATCGTATTACTTTTGTGTTTACATTCTCGTAACCTTTTGTCAACTATTAATCGTTAAACTTAAGGTTATAATCATCTTTAATGATGTTACTTTAAGTTAATTTAGGTCATAATTCACCTTCAATTAACTTCTACATTCTTTACATTCATTTTCATTTTTCACTATCTCTTCTCTAGTGCTGGCGTTGCGGCACCAACTTCCTTTGTATGGCTTGCGTTGTGGCGCGAATTAGCAGTGACCATGTCTAGGTCTCGGCGCTACAACGCCACATCCTTTACTATGGGCCGCACTGTGGCGCCATTTAACAATGGGTGAGGGTTTGGTCTGGCGCTACAGTGCCAATTTTAGTACCTTGGGCGGCGCTGCAGCGCCGACCCTACCTCAGAGAAAATTTTCTAAGTTTTCTACTGCAATCCTTTCCGGGCTCATAACTTACTCATTATAAGTCAGAATTGGCTCGTTCAAAAGCCGTTAGCACACATATCTTGTGTACTACAATTTCATTAATAAATCTTACATTTTTGAATCTGTTAACACGAAATTCACCATTTAAGTTCTTTATTACGCGTTCGTTAAACGTTTGTGAACATTCATAGCTCGTTTCTTCGTTTTCAATCAGAATTTGACCATTCTCGAGTCCACAACTCTAAAATGCAAAGTTATACTATAATCCATCAAAAATTAAGGTTACCAAGTTAAATGGTGACTTTTGACTTTCATTTTGAGAATTTCACAATTTCGACGACTATCGTCTAATCTCGTAAATTTTGCCATAACTTCGTTACTTGAGATTTTTACACCTTTCAAAATACATTCATTCCATATATCTATCATCCTAACCAAACATATTTCATCCAATCCTATACACGATGGTTTTAAACTTGTCCATCAACAACAAAATGATAATTCTTCATATGTTCTTCATTAGTTCATAATTCTATGATTATGATTCCACTTATAACATGGTTTATTAAGGTTTAAGTCCACTAATAGACATCCTTGTTACTCCTCATGATACATG
Source organism: Panax quinquefolius (assembly GCA_020205615.1). Lineage (NCBI taxonomy): Eukaryota > Viridiplantae > Streptophyta > Magnoliopsida > Apiales > Araliaceae > Panax > Panax quinquefolius. The sequence goes on along the minus strand of CM035167.1, from coordinate 83,946,990 downwards.
CACCACCAATAATCACTTCTCTATCAAACTACCAATAAAGAGATGAAGATTAATGGTTTAAAGGTTCATTACCTTTGATGTTCAAGCTTTCTTTCTTCTTCTTCTTGAATTAGCAAAGTCTAGCTCTTATGTTTCTCTCAATGTGTTTGTGCTAAGATGTTGGTAGAAATTAAACAAGCAACAAATGAACCAACAAGCCTTCTATTTATAGAATTTCCAAAGTGAGGGTATAAGGGTCATAATCACCCACCTCCTTACTATTCCCACCTCCTCTAAAATCCTATCTCTTGCTTGGCCACCAAGTTTGCCAACCATGACTCACCTAAGGGGGGCATATGGGTTTCCCCATGGGTTTTTCTCACCCGATGACCCATCGGTTCGATCCATAGGTTTGGTTCTTGGTTCGGGCTTAGGTTTTATTAACTTTGGGCCTAACATTGGGTTTCATTACTTACCTTTGGACCTTAACAAGATTTCACTTGGGCTTGCCCAATTCCTACACAAATCCTACTAGTTCATTACAATTGGCTTAAGGCTTTTAACGTATAATCTTCGTATTCTTCTCGTATACTAGTTCGTATAATCATTCATCATATACATCATGTCATCTTTGATATACACTTATACAATAATTAGTATTATACTCGTATTCATTGCCTCGTATAATACTTTCTTATTATACGATCACCATTCATTCAAATTTTCATTTTCCTTAACATTCTCGAACTTAGTACGCAGGCGAAAAATTGTGTTTGTCATAACTAAATTATTATTACATAATCCATCCTTCCTTATTATTTTATCATTACGTAATTCCTGGAAGTTCAAAAATAATTCCCGAACAGAAATGGATGAATAGTGTTTTTCAGAGAATTTCTCGGAAAGCTTTTATTTTCTTCTTGGAAATTCAAACACATTAATTCTATTATATAGCCATAATACTACGATTTTATGCCACTTTTAGGTTATAGAACAACCTTCATCTTGCTTACTCGTTATAAATAAAATATATTATAATTTTATTCATTATTTAATCAAATAAAATTATTTTACAAATAATATGATTTTCTCGGTCGTTACATTCTCCCCCCCCCCTTATAAGGATTATGTCCCCAGAATCTCGCCATAAATTAAACAAATAACTGAGAAAAATTCTTCTTTATCTTTTCTTCAAGTTCCCACGTTGCTTCTTCGGCATCGTGGTTCCTCCATAACACCTTCACCGAAGGTATAACTTTATTCCTCAGAACTTACTCTTTTCTATCAACGATTTGAATATGCATTTCTTCATACGTCAAGTCTTTCTCAATATGAATAGGCTCATATTCTATTACGTGCTTATAATCTGGCTTATAAGGATGTAACACAGATACATGAAACACATTGTGTATACGTTCTAGATCTAGAGGTAATGCTACCATGTAAGCTATCTCTCATACCCTTTTAATATCTCGAAAGGTCCTATAAACCTTGGACTTAACTTTCCCTTCTTTCCAAAGTGTATCTTTCCTTTCCAAGGAGATACCTTTAGAAATACATACAAGCCTACTTCAAACTCTCTGTTTATTCGATGCGAATCTGCATACTTCTCCTGTCTATCTTGAGCTACTACCAGTCGCATTCGTATCAACTTAACTATATCTGTTATTTACTGCACCAATTCAGGTCCTAGCATTCGGCGTTCTCCTACTTCATCCCAACACAATGGTGTTCTGCACTTCCATCCATATAAAGCTTGGTAAGGCGGCATGCCTATGCTTGCATGATAACTGTTGTTATACAAAAACTCTACTAGCGGTAGATAATCATCCCAACTACCTTTGAAATCAATAATGTAAGATCTTAGCATATCTTCTAACATCTGAATTGTCCTTTCGTTCTGCCCATCTGTTTGTGGATGATAAGTTGTACTTAACTTCAACTGCGTTCCCATTTATTCTTGTAGACTTCTCCAAAAGTTTGATGTGAATTGTGGATCACGATCTGACACTATCAAAACTGGTACCCCATGTCTGGAAATAATTTCCTTAACATAAAGTTTAGCTAACTGATCTAAGTTAAACTTAACTCTTATTAGCAAAAAGTGAGCTGACTTCGTCAACCGGTCCAATATTACCCAAATAGCGTCATACCCTTTCTGTGTAGTTGGAAGTCCCACCATAAAGTCCATCGTGATATGCTCCCACTTCCATTTTGGAATCTCCAATGACTGTAACAAGCCACCTGGTTGCTGATGTTCGGCCTTAACTTTTTGACAAGTTAAGCACCTACTCACATATTCTGCTATCTCTCGATTCATGTTTGGCCACCAAAAACTCTGTCAAAGGTCTTGATACATCTTAGTACTACCACGATGAATCGAGTACCTTGAACTATGAGCCTCTTGTAATACTTCCTCCTTTAATTCCATTTTATTAGGAACCAAAATTCTTCCTTCAAATCTTAATAATCCCTCATTATCAAGACTATACGTTATCTCTTTTTTATCTGCTAGCCGCTTCTTCATCTGGTCACACTCATCATCTCTGAGTTGTACCTCCTTGAGTCTCTCTACTATGGTAGATCGAATCTCCATTGTAAACAATCTCTGACCTAACTCACTTGGTAACTTCACCTCTAACTCTATTCTAGTCATCTCTGTTATTAACTCAGTTTGAGCCGTTAACATAAACAACTTTTCCTAACCCTTCCTACTTAAGGCGTCAGCCACTACATTGTCTTTTCCTAGGTGATACAGGATATCGCAGTCGTAATCCTTTATCAACTCCAGCCATCTCCTTTGTCTCATATTTAAGTCTTTTTGTGTGAAGATATATTTTAAACTCTTATGGTCCGTGTATATCTCACATTTCTCTCCATATAGGTAATGCCTGCATATCTTTAAGGCAAATACTACTGTTTCCAGTTCCAGATCATGAGTAGGATAAACTTTCTCATAATCCTTTAACTGCCGTGATGCATATGTAATGACCTTGCCATGCTGCATGAGCACGCAACCAAGTCCTCTATGCGAAACATCGCTATAAACTACAAAATTCTCTATATCATTGAGTAAAGATAATACGAGTGCTTTACTTAACCTTTTCTTCAGTTCTTGAAAACTGTCTTTACACTTCTTAGTCTACATGTACTTCACTGTCCTCTTTGTCAAATTAGTCAGCGGAGTAGCTATCTTAGAAAAATCTTAGATAAATCTTTGATAATATCCTACTAACCCTAGGAAACTCCACACCTCAGTCAGCATTTTCAGTTGTTCCCAATTAATCACTGCTTCCACCTTCACTGGGTATACTAAAATTCCATCGCGGTTGATAACATGTCCTAAAAACTGTACCATTTCTAGCCAAAATTCACACTTAGTGAATTTTGCATATAACTTCTCCTTCCTTAGTGTCTCCAACACTATTCTTAGGTGTTCAGCGTGATCTTCTGGTGTCTTAGAATATACTAGAATATTATCGATAAACACTACGACAAACTTGTCCAAATATTCTAGTCGTCTTAGGTACATACTCCTTCCTAACCTTTAACTGATGATACCCCATTCACAAATCTATCTTAGAAAAATACTTTGTCCCTTTCAACTGATCAAAGAGATCATCGATCCTGGGTAATGGGTATTTATTCTTTATCGTTAACTTGTTCAACTCTCGGTAGTCGATACAAAGTTTCAACGATCCATCCTTCTTCTTCACAAATAGTACAATTGCTCCCCACGACGAAACACTCAGTTGAATGTATTTTCTATCCAATAATTCTTGTAGTTGAACCATCAACTCCTTCATTTCTACTGGCGCCATACGATACGGTGCCCTTGAAACTTGTGCCTCTCCTGGCACAATATCTATTACGAATTCGATCTCCATATCCGGTGGAAGACCTGGTAATTTGCTTGGAAATACATCCACGAATTCTTTGACTATAGGTATTTGTTCCATCATTTCTCCCACTCTTTGGGTATCAACAACATGCCACAAATAACCTACACATCCCTTCCTCAACAATTTCCTAGTTTATGTTATGATAAGACAACACGAACGTCTCGGTGATTTATTACCATAAAACACTACATGAGGCCGTCTCAACATTCTAATGTTTACACATTTCTTTTGACAATCTATAATTGTACTATGGTTGAACAACCAATCCATCCTGAGAATTACATCGAATTCTCCTAACTTTATCGGTATCAAATCTACCGATAATTTATAACCTTGTATTTCTACACAACAACGTCTATGAATATTTTCAATAGGAATTATTTCTTCATTGGCTACCTTAATATTTAAAGGTAAAGGCAATCTTTCGGGAAGTAATCCTAATCGTTTAGCAAAAACACATGCTATGAAGGAACAAGTAGCACCTGAATCAAATAACATATAAGCATTTATATCGTTGATTGGGATGATACCTGTAACTACATCCCCTGATGGAACTGCATCCTGGACTGTCATGTTAAAGGTGCGGGCTATCGGCCTACTCGTCTGAGTTGGACCACTAATAGCTAACTTACCACTATTAGTGCCCTTAATCCCATCCATCCCCTTCCTCGGGCAATTCTTCGCTATGTGATCAGTTGATCCACATACGAAGCATCCGTAATTCTTCTTCGGACTTGGACAGTTAGGCAAAATGTGCCCCTCCTGTCCAAAGTTGTAGCATACTGCTTTTCCCTTGAGACAGACTATAAAGTGAGTCATCCCACAGTTCTTGCATGCCTCCATCCTCTTCTTAGGATCTCCTTGCTTTACTACAGTATTCCCACAGTTAAAGGCTTTCCTCTTCTGTCCGTTGCCACTCCCACTGGCTCCCTCATTTTTCACTCCCCCTTCTACCTTATTCTTGTTCTTCTTCTCTTTGTGGTATTGGCTTAAAGCCTCATTACCACCCTCGACAATATTGCCTTCTCTAGAATGGTTCCAAAGGAATTACTTTGAAACACAGATATCCGTCTATAAAGCCAGGGTTTCAAGCCCTACTAGAATCTCCTCGCCTTCCTCACCTCCGTATCCACCTGATGTGGAGCAAACCTCGCCAGTTCATTGAACTTGGCAGCATATTGGGGAACAATCATTTCCCCTTGTTTCAGTTCTAAAAACCTCATCTCCATCCTACCCTGCACACTCGTGGGAAAGTAGTTCTCGAAGAAAATCACCTTGAACCGTGTCCACGTTAAGTTTTCTACTCCAGCCCTAGCCTGGTTTGCCTCCCACCAGAAGTTTGCCTCTCCCTTCATCATATAGGTAGCGAAAGAAACCTTTTTCCCCTCTTCGACATTTGCAATAATAAATGTAACGCCCGAGAGTTTCGAATTTTCAATGAATTAAATTTTTATTTGATTATGTGGATTAAATGAATTTAATTGAGTTATTATGTGAGTAAGATATTCGAAGGTCGTTCTATGACCTAGAATATGTGGATGTGATTAGTATTCTGGCTTTGTGCTAGAATTAATTGTTGTGAATTATCAAGGCAAGAACGAAGGTTTTTTGAGATTGTTTGCGTAAAAACACTATTCATCCGATGTCGTTCGGAGCTAGGGTGTGAAATTCTGAGAAACGCGTAATGTTAGAATATGACGATATTATGGAATATCCAATAATATTTCCATTATAGCAAATGAAGTTTTCGCCTGCGGACTTAAAACCTAAGGGTTTGTGAAAGAGATTTCTGAAAGGGAAATGTAATGCGTATAGTCGTTTCGATTTTTATACGTAAGGAATATGAGTATTATACTAGTATGTATACGAGTATGGTATGAAGAATAGTATGACACATGATACGATCATTATATAAGTATTATACAAAGAGAATACGTGAGTAATACGCATAGAATACGAGTTGTATTATTAGAATATGAGTTAAGGATTTTATCCAATCCAATTGGACTTGGATTAATAAACAAGCCCAGTGTTAATTAATGTCAAGCCCAATCCAAAGAATTAAACCGTGGGTCAAACCGGCAGGTCAAGGGATGGGTAAAACCCATGGGGATAACCCATAAGTAAGGTGGGCCGGCCACTTGGTGTGCAAGCCAAGTGTATCACTTGGTCACCGAGTATTTTGCTTCGTGACAAAGTTGTAAATAAGTGAGGAGGTGCTAAATTGGACCATTTTGCCCCTCATTGTATTTTCTATAAATACAAGGCTTAGGTTGAGCTTTTGTGGTTTTAAAAAGTTTGTTCAACCTATATTGAGAGAGAGAAAGAGCTAGAATCATACAATCCTTCTACTTCCAAGCAAACCAATAGACGGTTATCAAGAACGTTAACTACTTCAAAGGTAAATTCCTATAAACCGTAATCTTCATCCTTTTCGATTTCTTTCTCATAGAAGAATCGTAGATGAGTGGAGTATGTTTATGGAGGAGAGATAGGGATGCCTAGCAATGACCAAATCATGGATAGGTCATGACCAAATAAGAATCGTAAGTATTTACGTGAGTTAAAACCATAAAAAGTCTTGAACGTGAACTTAGTTTGGAATGAACGTTTAAGAATCAATATAGCTAAGGAAGGTACCTATTGCTTAGTTAGAATGTGGATATGAAGTCCATGGAGTATTCCATGTGACTTAGCTTAGAGAACATTAGTAACGAAGTTATGACGGATTTTGCAAAAATAGACGTTAAACGTCGAAAACAAATAAAGTCTAGATTAAAGGTCAACAGTTGCCGTGTGACTTGAAAACGTTGGTTTCCAATGTCAACACGTGAGATAAGGTAATTAAGAGTCGTTGGCGAAAGAATCGTCGCATTCCGACTTATAACGAAGAAAACGAGTATTGAACGGACGAAAACGTTAAACGAACGCTCGAAAATGAACTTGAAGGTGAATTCTGAGTTAACGAATTCGAAAATGTGAAATTCTTATACGAACACATAAAGGATGTAATTTGTAACTTGTAGGAATTTGAATGGGTCAATTCGGATGTAAAACGAACAAATTAGAAAGCCGGGAGTTTGGTTAAGAAACCAAATCTGTTTTGGCCAAGCTGGTGCTGAGACAAAAGTATGCAAAAACCAAACCAAGACAAAGTAATGAGTATGACTCAGACTTTCATTTGAGTACCACCTGCTAACTTTCAGCATAGCAAATACCACTAAAATATTGAGGATGCTGCGCAATGGCAATAGTGATGGGGAAAAGTTGACCAAGTTAGGTTTAGTTCCATTTTAAAGGTAGACCTAAAGTAAGATGTTAAAGGTACTTAAAGTACATAATGAGACATACTTTAAAACACTTATAAGATGTTAATGTAAGAAGAACGGGTAAGGTTTAATGGAAATTAAACGAAGAATGCAAAGACGTAATAAATAGACCAAGAATGACGATAAAACATTGTTAGTTAACCAATAATGATCGAATGTCGACTAAGGACGTAAGAACGTTAATCAAACGTAACGAAGTATAGAAAGTCGAATCGACTTTAATAACGAAGTTGAAACAAGTAAGACATAGAAGAAAAAGAAGTTGGTTAGAACCGTAAAGTGAGTTTATTTGATAACTAATTACAGTGTTCTATGTGAATATCTCATGTAGATCCTGTAAAGACTGAGAATAGTTGAAATATATATTCGACGATGTTTGAAGGCAAGTCTTTCTTAACGCTTGTCTGACCTTCTTGTTAGTCAAGTTTTTACGTGATGCATGTTATACAATGCATAAATGGTAAATAGAAAAGAGTCGATGCCTGTTTTATTCTGGATAGACAAGGGTTGAAGAGTTGGTTGATTTGTTTACAAATCTGTTGATATAGAACTGTTAACGCTATCCTATGTCAATTATTTGGTACGGATGAGAAGGTAAGTTTGTCTATGAACAAACAAAAGTATTTTCATCGATTATTTGATGGGCACGCGAGGTTGCCAAATGTTAAACGTAAATACGTTTAATGTAAGAGTGTTGATCAACATAGAGTACAATAGGCTGATCACCTAGAAGTGCTCGTAAGTAAAGACGGGTAGATGGCCTTGGTGCCGGATATCCTTTTCAAGTATGAAAACGAAAAGAGTATGTTCATGGTCTATTGACCGGTTCATCATTCCTAAGCTATTAATTATGCTCTGGGATTGCTGTATGAGAAGTATTAGTCAAATGTTTCATAATGCTTCATAGATAATTGTTCAGATATAGAATTAAAGCATGTATTTGTTGGGATGACATTCATATGATTCGTTGTTAAGACTTGTTGAGCTAGTTATGCTCATTCTTACTTGAACCATATGTTTGTAGCTAAAGCCGAACGAACTGAGAGTTCTAAGAGAGATAAAGGTAAGGCTAAGACGGACAATTAATCGTCCTGTAATAGACTAGTATATTTATATGTAATATACTTATGAAGAACAATGAATGTATTCGGTTATGAACCTGGGAAAGGATTTATTACAGATGTAATACAAAGATAGTAATTACACTCATTTTATTGTTATCTCAATGGAATGATTGTATGGATTGTAGTACCATGGAGCACCATCTGTCGGGTTGGAAGATACCCGGATTTGGGGGCGTCACAGGTTGGTATCAGAGCATTAGGTTATAAAACTTAAGGGGGGAAGAACCTTAGGCTAATAACCTCGTAGGAAAGGATGAGTCTGAAGAAAGTTAACTTAAGTCAAATGAGTTAATAAGGTATTGAGGAAACTCAGTACCAAAAGATTTAAAAGATGGAAAGTAACCCTAAATGGATTATGTAACGCCCCGAAATTTGGTCTATCTTCACACCCGAATTCCGTACGTCACGAGTACATCATTCATTCTGCATACATCATTATATACTGAAGTATAACAACATACACTCTCAAATACCAAGTTCTAAAAACCTTATAGCTTTTCTCATTACAAATAATGATAATTACATTATTCTTTACATCTTGCACGAGTGACTTTTATCCGCCACCAAGGATACATAATCGTTCATTAAACTAGTCTACAGTTTAATTTTCATCTTTCTACATTACAAGTCTTCACTTGATCTTCTCGCTAATTTACATTCTGAATGGCACTTCATCTGGATACCGTCAGCTTGATCTATACGAGATCCTTAAGTTCTTCTAACATTTTTCACTGAAAATGTTTTTCATTTAAAGCAAGTGTGAGCATTTAATTGCCCAGCAAGTCATAACAGTTGAACAAACAACTTCAAGAATTTAAACATTCTTTTCAGACTTCAATAACCGAACAAAGGTTACGAAGCAGCTTGAATAATAGGAATAGTCATGATTCCTATCATCTTAAAACATTAGTTATGTGATGCCCCAAAAATTAGGTATACATCACCCATCTTGGGTCGTCAGATACATGGTACAGAATTCAAATACAATATACTAATACAACTGTCGTGTACAATACGACAAAACATAACTGTGAGTTTGAATACAATTATTGTCTACTAGAGATTATACAAACTCAAAAGGAGTCCTCATTACAATTGTTAACACACTATTTCACAGAATAGTGAGGACTACTAATACTATCATCTGGTCCATCACTCCGTTCCCCGACTCGTCCCAGCTATATTCTCATTTCCTGAAGAGAACAGTGAAAGAAAGGGTGAGCTCAACTAGCCCAGTAAGAAATATTATGACTAAGATAATGCAGAATAAATTATCATTAGTCTCCAACAATGTTAAATTGATAAAATATAATAGACATCAAGTTTAACTACAGCGGAACAAGCAATCCATTAAAAGAGTCAAGTAGAAAATAAATACTATCTTTTATGATTTAAAAGGTTTTTCATCCTTTATTATCATTTGAGACTCGACTTAATAAATATTCCACATCATCGAATCACCCCCACTTTTTCGGCCGAGGATATTCTTTAGTATCACGACCACAATTATCCATGCACTACGGGCCAAGAATATTTGTGTATTCATTAATGGTCATGATCATGCCAACAACTATCCATCAATGCACTACGGGCCAATGAGGACTTTTACCACATCATTTGTAACATTACGGTCATGATTACCTTTGAATAATCCACGGTCATAATCATACTAAGTCCATCTATGCACTCTGAAGCCACAGATGACTTTCAAAAAAATATAAATATGAGGATGATGACAATGATATAAGAATTCAATAAAATAAGTTCAAGAATTAATTTATCCAGGAACTAATAATGTCCAAATTGTCAACATGATACTACTTTGTAGAGTAAAATTCAAGAATGCTCAAAAGAATATTTCCATGAAAAGATACTGGATGAAGCGTAAATATCAATGATATTTCACTAATTTCATGGAGTATAGTAGTCAAAACTTTAACCAACTGAGTATAATAAAGAATGGAATAAAAGAAATCAACATACATGCGGTGCGTCGCGCATGGCGAGTTATTCAACGAGAATACTAATAAGATTTTGAATCGGTCCGTAAAACGCATGACATGAGGATATTCCAAATGAGAATAATAATAAAAAAGGCGAAACCAGTCCGGTAAAAAGCGACATGTGATATTTCAACGAGAATAATAAAGGCGGAATCATGTCCACAGAAAACACATGCACGAGGATATTCCAAATGAATAATAAAGAAATGGAATAACAACAGTTCTCTTCATGAATAAGAAAGAATAACACCCCTTACGAGTACAACAAATAATATTCCCTACCTTAAGAAGTAGAGTACTGGATATATAAGTAGTGAAGTAGCAGAATACTTTCTTCTTTCTCTCTATAGTTTATCTCTCTAGAGTTTCAGTGAATTCGTAAGAAAATAATGAAGGAATGAGTTTCTATTTATAGAAAAATAAAATGCATAGTAACTAACTCATGAACGGTCCAGATTGATTTTCTTTTAAACGAACGGTCCAGATTGTTTTAATAAAATATTCTAATAAAACAAAAACTTTTATATAAAATATAATATATATTATATATATTATATAAATATATAACATATGCTTATATTGTACAATCATGGAATGGAGACTTTGAAGAAACACTGATGCTTCATCTAATAAAACAAAAACAAATAATACAACACCTTTATATATATAAATAATACAAGTTGGCCACTTATATATATAAATATATATATTACATATAAACATCTTGCTAGATTTCTCCCCTGTGACAATCTCTGTCATTCTTTTTTCAACACATGTGACCCCACATGTGGCCCCACTTTTATTATATTAAAAATTTTTCTACTGATTATTTTGAAAAATGGGTAAATGGGGGTCCAATTAATAAGCCACATTCTACAACAAATACTATAGCAATAATTGAGCAAAACTGAGTGACTTATCACGTAAGCATCAATAATCAATACCGTGTGCTACTATGCAACTACACGTATTACTGTACTTTTAACACCAAGTGTTTCAACAGTTAACGGTAAAATTCCACAGTTATTTTCATAAAGTATTTTTGTCATTTTCTCAATCCGACAATAATTCCATTGTGGGGTCCACCAATGATTGTGCCATTGTACGAATATTCCTGTTAAAACGAATATTCCCCGACCAATCGAATATTATATAACAACTTGCATACTTTGCAAAATTTATAAATATTACCCACAACTATAACATTATATCAATTTTACTCCATAATATTCAAAAATAATATTTATAGAAAATTCATCTTTATTCAAAAAGTTGGGGTTTTACAATCTCCCCTTCTTATGAAATTTCGCCCTCGAAATTAGGGTACGTACCTGGTATATTGAAGAGGTAAGGATACCTTGATTTAATTTCAGATTCTAACTCCCAAGTCATTTCCTCAACATCGTGGTTTCTCCACAAAACTTTGACTTGAGGTATAACCTTGGAGCGTAGAATATGTTCCTTCTTATCCAAGATTTGAACAGAAACCTCTTCATACGTCAAATCTTCCGCTATTTCGTCCGATTCTAACTCAATAATGTGGTTCGGGTCTTCCACATATTTACGTAACATGGATATGTGAAAAACGTTAGGAACACGAGACATACTTGGCGGTAAAGTGAGTCTATAGGCCATAGTTCCTACTCGATCGAGGATTAAAAATGGGCCAATGAATCGAGGATTGAGCTTTCCTCTCTTTCCAAATCTCGTAAGTCCTTTCCATGGAGCAACATGTAACAACGCATGATCTCCTATATCGAATTCCACGTCCTTTCGATGAAGATCAGCATAACTCTTTTGTCGATCTTGTGAGGTTTTTATATGTTGTCGGATTGTTTGAATCTTTTTCGTAGTCATACGTACCAACTCCGGTCCCAACAACATTGCTTCACCCACCTCATCCCAGTATACTGGAGAACGACACTTTCTTCCATATAACGCCTCGAATGGAGCCATGCCAATACTTGCTTGATAACTATTATTGTAGGAAAACTCCACCAATGGTAAGAACTTGTCCCAACTTCCCTTGAAATCAAGGATACGGAGTCTTAATAGATCTTGAGAGTTTGAATAGTCCTCTCCATTGTCCAGTCCATCCGAGGATGATATCCGAGAGCTAAATCATAAATCTGTGCCCATAGCTTCTATGCAAACTAACCCAAAATCGTGAAGTGAATCTTGGGTCTCGATAAAACTATGGATCTTGGCATACCATGCGATCTTATAATCTCGTTTATGTACATCTGAGCAAGGCGTTCAAGTGTGTAAGTTTCTCTTATCAAGAAGAAATGAGCGGACTTGGTCAATCTATCAACAATGACCCAAATCGCATCTATACCTTGAGAAACCTTAGGAAGACCAGGTAAAAGAAATCCATGGTAATGTGCTCCCACTTCCATTACGGAATTTCAAGTGGTTGCAATGGACCATTTGGTACTTGATGCTCTACTTGACTCGTTGACAAGTTAGACACCTTGAGATAAGCGGTATTATATCTCTCTCTTCATATTGCTCCACCAAAATGTATGACGAAGATCACGATACATTTTGGTACTCCCAGGATGGATTGCAAACGGTGTGTTGTGCGCCTCCATCATGATTTTATACTTTAACTCAGGATCGTTAGGAACACAAAGTCTGGATTTGACTCGAAGTATTCCTTCAGCATCGATTCTTACTTCTGGCATCGCACCTTCTTGCACTTTCTTCCTCATACGCATCAGCTCCGGATCTGTAACTTGAGCAGTTTTAACTTTATCAATTAAAGTCGGTTCTACTCGTATATTCGCCATCATCACATGGGTCCCTGGAGTCTTTAACTCTATCTCCATCCTTTGCAAGTCACACAAAATAGGCTTTTGTGTTGTCAATATTGCACTCGTACTCGCATATGATCTTCTACTCAATGCGTCAGCTACCACGTTAGCTTTCCCAGGATGGTATCGGATGGTATGATTATAATCTTTCAACAGTTCAAGCCAACGTCGTTGTCGCATGTTGAGTTCCTTTTGAGTGAAGAAATATTTGATGCTTTTATGATCCGTAAAGATCTCCACTTTTTTCCCATATAAGTAATGCCTCCAAATCTTTAGTGCGAAGACAACAGCTGCCAACTCTAGATCATGAGTAGGATAATTCCTCTCATATTCTTTGAGTTGTCGTGAGGCATAGGCTATGACTTTCCCATGTAGCATGAGAACACATCCTAACCCTTTTTGCCGAAGCATCACTATAGATGACAAATCCCCTCCGAACCGGATGGTATTTGTCGAGCAGTCTTTGAAATGAGTCTCCTCTTGAGTTCTTGAAAACTCTTCTCACATTCCTCGCTCCAACTGAACTTTGTATCTTTCCGAGTCAGCTGAGTTAGTGGAATAGCGTTTCGAGATAACCCTTTTACGAATCTCCGATAATAACTGATTTAGGTTGCTCCCAGCTTTGAATAGCTTCAATCTTTGCTGGGTCAACAGATATTCCATGACTTGATACTACATGCCCAAGGAATGCTACTTCCTTAAGCCAGAACTCGTATTTCTTCAACTTGGCATAAAGCTTGTATTCACGAAGCTTTTGGAGTATCAGCCTCAAGTGTTGCTCACGATCTTCACGGTTTTTGGAATAAATAAGGATGTCATCAATAAAGACGACCACAAAGTGAACCAAATATTCCTTGAATACTCGGTTAATTATATCCATGAAGGCAGCAGGAGCATTAGTCAATCCAAAGGACATGACTAGGAATTCATAATGCCCGTACCGAGTTCTGAAAGCTGTCTTTGGAATGTCATCGGTTCTAATCTTTAATTGGTGATATCCAGAACGAAGATCAATCTTTGAAAAGAATTTAGCTCCTTGCAACTGGTCAAACAGGTCATCAATACGTGGCAATGGGTACCTATTTTTGATGGTGACATGATTTATCTCCCGATAATCAATACAAAGTCACATACTCCCATCTTTCTTTTTTCACGAATAGAACAGGAGCACCCCAAGGAGAAGTACTAGGACGAATAAAGCCAATGTCTAACAATTCCTGCAGTTGAGTCTTTAACTCCTGAAGTTCAATAGGAGCAATTCGATATGGGGCTTTGGAAATGGGTTTTTGTCTAGGGTTCAAGGTCGATACAAAATCCAATTTCACGCTTCTGAGGGGGTAGCGGGGAAGTTCTTGAGAATCGTCGGGAAATTCATTAACAATAGAAATATCATTCAAAACTGACGTATTTTTGTTTAGATCTGTAACGTGGGCTAAGAAAGCTTGACATCTATTTTTCAATAAACGAATAGCTTTATGGCTTGAGATGACCGTGATTGACTTTAATGGTTTGGTCGCTTGAATTCGCATAATAGGTTGATTAGGAATATGAAAGCTAACAACCTTACGAAAATAATCAATTTTAGCATGATGAGTAGTTAACCAATCAATCCCTAGAATCATATCAAATGCAAGTATTTTTAATGAAATAAGATCGATAAGTAATGCGTGGGTATCAACTTGAACCAAACAAGACTTATAAACCGTGGATGTAATGAAGGTTTCTCCCAACGGAGTTTCAATAGATAAGTCAAAGTCTAATTTCTCCGGAGTCAAATTTAAACGTTGAGCGCAAGTAGGAGAAATAAAAGAATGGGTAGAACCGGTATCAAATAAGCTATAGACTTCACTAGAGTTTATGATAAGCTTACCCGTGATGACCTCGTTCGGGTTCCTTGCTTTCTAGGAGGTCACAACAAATGTTCTCCCTTGCACCACCGGCTTTGACTTTTCTAGGACGGCCTTTGGTGCCTCTATCCTAGCTGAACTTGTCTTCGGTGAACGACAAAATCGGGCTAGGTGACTTTCTCTTCCACAATTATAACAGGCTTTGAATGGCATCGCGCAGTTTGAACTGATGTGTCCCTCCCCTCCACATTTGAAGCATATGATAGGTGGTCGTTCTCCTTCCTTGACAACGGGTGTTGGTGCTGACGTCTTTCCATCATTGTTGAATTTTCTTTTCTTGAAATGTCCATTTTTATTGTCTTGGCCATGATTACCACCGAAGTGGTTACCATTTCTGGCATGTTGATTCCCTCCACGTTTGTTGTCACCAGTTTGATGGTGATACCACTTTGGTATTTTCATCTTTGTAAATTTGCTTTCTCTTGGTTGCGTTGAGTCGTTATCGCGCTCCAATAACTGAGCCCTATTTACAACATCTTAGTACAAACACAGTTTATGAGAAATAAGATATTGATGTATCTCCGGTTTCAAACCTCTTAAAAATATTCGCGTCATTCGCTCCTCATTATAGACCAAATGGGATGCAAACCGGGATAACTCCGCAAATTTAGCCTCGTATTGCGACACGATCATATTTTTTTGTTCTAATTTTATAAACTCCACTTCTTTCATGTGACGAATACTCTCGGGAATGTATTTGTCGTTGAATAGCTCTTGGAACTTCTCCCAAGACATCTTGAGTGCGCCAGGCTGGGTACGTTTTACAGATTCCCACCAGTAATCTACCTCTTCACGCAACATGAAGGTAGCGAAGGGAACCTTTTGCTCCTCAGAGCATCCCAAGACATCAAATATCTTGGTGATCTACTTTATCCATGCTTCCACCTTAAGTGGTTTAGGCTCTCTAATAAACTCGGTGGTCCGGCTCGAATGAATTTGTTTAGCGATGACCCGTCAAGAGTTTCCGGTGTTTCCACGTACATTTTCGGCGTGGAGCCGCTCTGCTTTGATGTTGCATGAATTGCATAAAGCCTCTGAACAGTCCATCATTCATCATTTGGTCAGTGTTGTTGTTTGCATGTGGATTATTGCCTTCCTGATGCACATTCTCCTGATTATTGATATGTGGAGACTCAACGGTCTCTTATCCTCCATTGCTATTCTCAACATTCTCGGATGTCATTTTCAGATACTGTCACAAAACAAGGGTTAGTTGACATGTAACATATTATCTCTAAACTCTGACCAACCAATTTAAATACAGAATAAATTTAAGTAGGTCATACTAGCGAAGGAATTCCCCGTCTCTCCCCTCCTAGTTCTAGTCTCACATCTTAGCCAGGGATCATATCCCTAAGCTTTGATACCAACTATGACGCCCCCAAAATTAGGTATACATCACCCATCTTGGGTCGTCAGATAAATGGTACAGAATTCAAATACAATATACTAATACAACTGTCGTGTACAATACAACAAAACATAACTGTGAGTTTGAATACAATTATTGTCTACTAGAGATTATACAAACTCAAAAGGAGTCCTCGTTACAATTGTTAACACACTATTTCACAGAATAGTGAGGACTACTAATACTATCATCTGATCCATCACTCCGTTCCCCAACTCGTCCCAGCTATATTCTCATTTCCTGAAGAGAACAGTGAAAGAAAGGGTGAGCTCAAGTAGCCCAGTATGAAATATTATGACTAAGATAATGCAGAATAAATTATCATTAGTCTCCAACAATGTTAAACTGGTAAAATATAATAGACATCAAGTTTAACTACAGCGGAACAAGCAATCCATTAAAAGAGTCAAGTAGAAAATAAAATCTACTATCTTTTATGATTTAAAAGGTTTTTCATCTTTATTATCGCTGAGACTCTCGGCTTAATAAATATTCCACATCATCGAATCACCCTACACACTACTGGCCAAGGATATTCTTTAGTATCACAACCACAATTATCCATACACACGACCCACGAATATTTGTGTATTTATTAATGGTCATGATCATGCCAACAAGCGTCCATCAATGCACTACTACGCCAACGATGAGTACTTTTACCACATCATTTGTAACATTACGGTCATGATTACGAAGAATAATCCTCGGTCATAATCATACCAAGTCCATCTACATGCATTACAAAATACGAGATGACTTTCACAAAAATATAAATATGAGGATGATGACAACGATATAAGAATTCAATAAAACAAGTTCAAGAATTAATTTATCCAGGAACTAATAATGTCCAAATTGTCAACAAGATACTGCTTTATAGAGTAAAATTCAAGAATGCTCAAAAGAATATTTCCATGAAAAGATACTGGATGAAGCACAAATATCAAGGTTATTTCACTAATTTCATGGAGTATAGTAGTCAAAACTTTAACCAACTGAGTATAATAAAGAATGGAATAAAAGAAATCACCATGCATGTTGTACTTAGCATAGATAGGTTATTCCAACAGAATACTAATAAGGACGGAATCAGGTCCGGCGTAAAACGCATAGACAGGATATTCCAACAGAATAATAATAAAGACGGAACCAGGTCCGGCGTAAAACGCACAAACAGGATATTCCAATGAGAATAATAAAGACGGAATCGGTCCGGCAAAAACGCCTGCACGAGGATATTCAATGAGAATAATAAAGAGCGGAATCATGTCCCGGCGTAAAAACGCATGTGAACAAGATATTCCAATGAGAATAATATAGACGGAATCAATTAAAGGTAAATCGCATGCATGACGAGGATATTCCAACATAATAATAAAGAAATGGAATAACAACAGTTCTTTTCATGAATAAGAAAGAATAACACCCCTTACAAGTACAACAAATAATATTCCTACCTTAAGAAGTAGAGTACTGGATATATAAGTAGTGAAGTAGCAGAATACTTTCTTCTTTCTCTCTATAGTTTATCTCCCTAGAGTTTCAGTGAATTCATAAGAAAATAATGAAGGAATGAGCTTCTATTTATAGAAAAATGGACTGCATAGTAACTAACTCATGAACGGTCCAAATTGATTTTTTTTTAAACGAACGGTCCAGATTATTTTAATAAAATATTCTAATAAAACAAAAACTTTTAAATAAAATATAATATATATTATATATATTATATAAATATATAACATATGCTTATATTGTAAAATCATGGAATGGAGACTTTGAAGAAACACGGATGCTTCATCTAACAAAACAAAAACAAATAATACAACACCTTTATATATATAAATAATACAAGTTGGCCACTTATATATATAAATTTATATATTACATATAAACATCTTGCTAGATTTCTCCCCCCGTGACTATCTCTGCCATTCCTTTTTCAACACATGTGGCCCCCACATGTGGCCCCACTTTTATTATATTAAAAATTTTCTACCGATTATTTTGAAAAATGGATAAATGGGGGTCCAATTAATAAGCCACATTCTACAACAAATACTATAGCAATAATTGAACAAAACTGAGTGACTTATCACGTAAGCATTAATAATCAATACCGTGTGCTACTATGCAACCACACGTATTACTGTATTTTTAACACCAGGTGTTTCAACAGTTAACGGTAAAATTCCGTCGTTATTTTAATAAAGTATTTTTGTCGTTTTCTCAATCCGATAATAATTCCGTTGTGGGGTCCACCAATGATTGTGTCGTTCTATGAATATTCCCTGTTAAAACGAATATTCCCCGACCAATCGAATATTATATAACAACTTGCGTACTTTGCAAAATTTATAAATATTACCCACAACTATAACATTATATCAATTTTACTCCATAATATTCAAAAATAATATTTATAGAAAATTCATCTTTATTCAAAAAGTTAGGGTTTTACAAGTTACATGCACTTTGAAATACTTTCATTCTCTACTCTCTTTAATGCACATTCTGTCTGGCTAGAATCAATAGCACAAACTTAACAATAACGGTTCATGTATAAATAGATCATTCTTTTATTGAACAGTTCAAACATAGAACAGTTCATCTCACAAAAACACCGAAGTGTTCACATTGTAGCACAAGGCCTCATACGTTCTACCACCTTGTACAAATATCACACATTCGCACATAGACATAACTTCTCAAGTTCAACATCTGAGAAGTTTTAGAAACTAGCATTCATTTAAAAATATGAATAAAGTTAGGAAACTTGCCTTCCACACAGCTACAGCTTACGCTGAACTGCTCATTCCAATCCATATACTTGACTTACGCATTGGTTTACTTAACTTTACTTCTTAAGGTTCGCATTCTTACAATATAATTTTACGCGACCAACTTTCATTACCAGTTTACAGTTTCATGACATACGGAGATGTCTTACTCAAAACGTTCATCATCTTCGATGATTTACATTCTTATCTTCTTCTTATACTTCTCTAGGACTCAACACACATCGCTTCTCTACTAGTAGTCCATATAGTACTCTGAGTGGTTTCCCACAAACAACCAACAAACAAGTTTCCATCTCGTCTACACTGACATCACAGTGAGTTAGATCGGTTGCCAGTTTATTATATAC
This sequence comes from Panax quinquefolius, assembly GCA_020205615.1. Classification (NCBI taxonomy): domain Eukaryota; kingdom Viridiplantae; phylum Streptophyta; class Magnoliopsida; order Apiales; family Araliaceae; genus Panax; species Panax quinquefolius. The sequence goes on along the minus strand of CM035167.1, from coordinate 83,927,368 downwards.
CTTCGCTCTCTAAAGGAATTGTTTAGCCCAGCTCCCATATGTCAACCATCAAAGGTTACGATTGTACCACAACCTAACTTTCTCTTAACTTATACGAACTATTAAATTATAATGTTCGTTAAGTCAATTTCTTATTCCTTTTGGCTTTCTGGCAAGTAATTGCCATACCTCAGGATTCATTCTTATCCGATTCACATTCGGCGTTCATTTATCTCATTACCGTTCGATACGGCTTTTTTGATACCATTCGTATCTTACTTACTACATTCGTCAACATCTAAGTCATACAACCAGGGTATACTTAGCATGTTCATCAAACGCGAATACGATTCACGAGGATCATTTACGTATTCAACGTTCACGTTGCTCGTCTCTTAATCTCTCATTCAACCTTTACTCAAGGTTTCAATTACATTCATCGTTATCCATTCCATGAACCCCATGTTCATTATTCTTTCTTAATGTCAAAGCCATACGGTTCGTTGTATGCTAAGACCGATCGTTCATCGTAACAACGTTGCGTTCACAGCGTCTATACGCTTTACATTCATTTTACATTATCATAACATAACATCGAAATGTTATTCATTACCCTCGTTACTCAACGTCTAAGGAATCACAATCATAGCAATCCCTCACGTTCGTTTATTGCGACTACAATCCCCAGACATCGGTTATGTAATTCGCATTCACCTTCTTTTAATCTTGTTTAATCTTTCTATTCAACCTTCATTAAAGGTTTAAAACAATTGATTAACTGTTACATTAGTTGAACATTATGTTCATATTTCTTTTTTGCACATCCTCCGATGGCGAGAACTAAAATCTCATTTACGGGCATTACTGCTGCCGTGGCTGGCGCCGTGCCCTTCCCTTCCTCTCGTGCTGCAATGCGACCTACTTCTCTCTCCTCTCTTCCCGGACTGGCGATGCGACGCGAGTCCTTACTTAGTGGGCGCATATGTTGCTTCCACTCCTCGAAGATTTTAAATCTTTATATATGCAATATAGCTACACAAAATATACTACAGTTCACGCTGCGATGAACTCTTGTAGTGTGCTCGGACACTGTTACGCGCTGCGGCGTCGGTCTCTAAGGCACAACTCACGATGCGGCGCCGAGCATGAAACCTAGAAAATTTTTCTAAGTCTTTTACAAGCTTGAGACGCTGATTTCGAAATCTCATAACTTCTTCGTTATAACTCGGAACGAGGTCGTTCCAAAGCCATTTTCTTTCTTATCTTACGTACTTCAATTAACCTCAGACAAAACTTTGTTCTGAATTAGTTAATATGCCATTCAATTGGCTTAATCTTCATTCTTCGTTCATTTTAACGTTTTTAATGTTCTTTGTTTTTTCGTCTGTAATTCGGTCATCCGAACTCGAAATTTGTTCGTTCTTAAGTCTACGACTCACGAAATTTGTTCGGGTTCATTTACTAACTTTCAAATTTTCGTTCTTCTTTTTCAAAAATTTTGCCATAACTTCGTTATAGCTTAGTTTTAATCCGTTCTTCATGAACGTTTCTACCGTTCCTAACCAAGCAATAAGCATCTAATTTATACGCGATGGTTTTAAACTTGTCCATCAATAACAATTACACTACGATGGTTTTAAATTTGTCCATCAACAACGTTCTTCGTGTTCTTCGCGTTCTTCGTTCGTTCTTCACTTTTAATTGATATTTTGGATTACGATTCAATTTTTTCTTGGAATATGATGTTATAGAACACCATTCCATACTTAATTCACCTACTCGTTCATAATATTCATTCGAATCGCTCAAAATCCTCACGAATCTTATACTTGCTTAAGAAATTTATAAACTAAATTTCTTATTTTTATTTCTTCATTTTCTTACTATTTCAACCATATGAAATCATTTATAACTTAATCTACTTCTTATCTTCATTAAGTTATGTTTTTGAACATAAAAACTTAAAGAAAATTTAGAAGAAACTAGTGTTCGGATTATCGTTCTTCTTTATTTCTCTTCCGTTATACAAAGCCGGCGATTCGCTAGCTTTTCTATTTCACGGTCACTTTTGATCCGTGCATTCATGCTCACGCTCTTCCTCTTCCTCTCCCAACCGAGCTCTCCTCTCTCTCTCTCAAGTGGAGGATTTTCAAAATCTCAAAAAATGAAAAATCTAGCTTTTTATTTATAGATTTTTCAAAGCTGAGGGCAAAATAGTCATTTAAGCCCTAAAATCACTATTCCACCTCCTTAACAACTTAGCCACCAAGTTACTTGGCCACCACCCTTACTTGGTGGACAAGTTTAAACCCACATGCCCATGGGTCACCCCATGGGTTGCTCCAATGGTTCTTACCCATCTGTTTACCCATCGGTTCGATCCATGGTTTCTTTTCTTGGTTTGGGCCTTAACCCTAATTCTTATTGGGCCTAACTTGGGCTTGATTTCACAAATCATTGGGCTTGACATAATCCAAGTCAATTGGTTTTCTAAAGTCCATGAACATGAAAGTCCATTAAGGTAATCGCATTCTACGCATTCCATTCTCGTATTCTCGTATTCTCTTCGTATTTAACTCGTACGATGTTTGTATTATACGTCGTACTATTCTTATTTCTATACTCGTATAATAACTCGTATCATACTCGTATTTCTCACGTATAATAACCCTAGTTATTATACGTACTCATTACATTCGTGGAACTCACTTTTCCTAACCCTTAGGTTTTGAGTCCGCAGGCGAAAACTTCGTTTTTGCCATAACTAAAATATTATTGAATATTCCATCACGTCTCAACATTTAACGTAATCAATAACTTCTCAGAATTTCACAATAAATCTCTGAGCAGAAACGGGTGAATAGAGCCTATTTCGTCTTTTTCACCAAAAATATTTTGTTCCCAGAAAACTTTTATTTTCGTCTTGAAAATTCTTACTTGTTAAATCTAGCTCGTAGCCAAAATCCTCCAGACTTATAATCATCCTAGGTTATAGAACGATTAATAAACACATAACACATAATAGTATTAATAAAAATTCATTTTATTAATAACTAATTCTTTAAATCTTAATTTATGGATAATCCAAAATTCCGGGTTGTTACATTCTTCCCTCATTATAAAAATTCCGTCCTCGGAATTTCTTAAAACCAAACCCTTACCCGGGCCCTCACATTTTCCCCTTCTTCAAAGAATTTCATCCTCGAAATTGTAGCTTACTCTTCTTCTCAACTTCTCTTCAAAGAAGTTATTATCTTTCAAACATTCCCTACCCTTCATAACTTATCAAGAATCATGAAGTGAAAGGAATAACGAGGAATATAAAGATTCCTTTAAAACATTTCATACTTTTACTGAGGGGTCAAATTGACCATGAACTCTTACTAGGTTTACCAGCATGACGCCGTAACCTTTCTTTCCACGGTCAGTTCACAATCACAAAGAAGGTAAACTACCTCTTCCATACGTAGGTGATCAACCCATCGTATAACCCCATTTCGGAGTATGTTCACCTCAGACTTACTCCTTAGAATCCGCACCAAAACAATTTGGTTTGGCATAGCTCTTCAAAGAAAGCTCGATTTTCTTTTAATCATTACATACCATTCGTCTTAGCCAAATCAAGTAGCTTAGACCATACCAATAAATTGGACATCGACTTGAAACATTAAATCTCTAGTCGACTCGATTGACATCGACTACTTCTTTAAATTCTTTCGCAATACATCAAAAGCGTTTTATGGCGTCATGATCCGCACTCTTCACGAGTATGTTGAGGACTTCGATGGGTTTATGACTTCATCATTATACATCATACCATAGCGGGTTGTTGATCCTAAGATCAAATCAACACCGAGGTTTAATTGCATTAATAACTCCATCCTTTTACCATCTTTGCATCAAATGCATGCTTGATGATATAAAATTCATTTTGATATTTTAAACCAATTTACATCTAAATTTGAAACAATTAGCATAGACATACCAAAAATAGTTCTTTTAAAATCCATTGGTTCCAAAAGCTGAACCAATTCTTTCATTTTCAAAATGCGCACATCAACACGATTTCAAGAAATTTCAAAATCTAGCATAGCTAGATGACTTGGAATATCCTATTCTCTATCTTCCTTCATTGTCTTACTTGCGACAATACTTAATCTTCTCTAGCACCTTCAATACTAAGTCTACTGAAAATACTTACTTTCAGTCTAAACATTCCTATACCTTAGTATAGTTCATCAACTTACCACACTTTATGTGTTTAGGAACTTTCCATAACCATATGTGTTTAAGAACTTATCTTCGCAATATATAATCCAAGAACAAATCAAGGACTATCCATATGCTTAGGGCTCATAAACATAGCATATAACTATGAGTCACAAACTTTTCATAAGTATGAGTTTCAAGAACCCGAACCCATCTTATCATTTTCTACCTATCAAGTATATACATGAGAAAAGATTTACCTTCTTGTCATATACATCTTGATAGCGCGAACAATTTCCATGATTATCACTGTAATAATTGAGTGGTTGTTACACCAAGCACAAACCTCTGCCCATACAATGATTCATACAACTCAGCCATCACATGAGTCCTCAATTGAAATCTTACAACTTCTAACTTTTTCTTTACTTAATACGAATTTTCTTTAATTCATATACTATCCTTTATAACTCAATTTGAGTTCTTCTTCCCGTACTACTTTGTAGTACCATTCCTTCATAGCATTAGCTATAAATCATTAATCGTTTAACAGCTCATCTGTTACTACGATTTACTATGATCACGTGGTGATCTTCTTATCCTTCTCTTTACGATTATAGTCTTAGGTACTCATACCTAAGGTTTATAACCTATCGACTCGATACCAACACCATAGCAGCCCGAAATCGGTCTATCTTCACACCGGATTAAAATGCGTCACGAGTACATCATTCATTCGCATACATCATTATATCTTTGAAATATAACAACATACACTCTCAAATCCCAAGTTATAAAAACCTTATAGCTTATCTCATTACAAATAATGATAATTACATTATTCTTTACATCTTGCACGAGTGACTTTTATCCGCCACCAAGGATACATAATCGTTCATTAAACTAGTCTATAGTTTAATTTTCATCTTTCTACATTACAAGTCTTCACTTGATCTTCTCGCTCATTCACATTACGAATGGCACTTCATCTGGATCTGGTCGACTTGATCTATATGGGATCCTTAAGTTCTTCTAACATCGTTATTTGAAAAGTATTTTTCATTTAAAGCAAGTGTGAGCATTCAATTGCCTTGTAAGTCATCAGCATGATTGAACAAACAACTTCAAGAATTTAAACATTCTTTTGGGACTTTAATAGCAAGAACAAAGGTTCTGAAGCGGCTTGAATAATAGGAATAGTCTTGATTCTTATCATCTTAAAACATTAGTTACACGCACTTTGAAATACTTTCATTCTACTCTCTTTCATGTACATTACATGCGGCTAGAATCAATATACGAGACTTAACAATAACAGTTCATGTATAAGCAGAACATTCTTTTATTGAACAGTTCAAACATAGAACAGTTCATCTCACAGAAACACCGAAGTGTTCACATTGTAGCATAAGGCTTCATGCTTTCTACCACCTTGTACAAATATCACACATTCGCATATAGACATAACTTCTCAAGTTCAATATATGAGAAGTTTTGGAAACTAGCATTCATTTAAAAATATGAATAAAGTTAGGAAACTTTCCTTACGCACAGCTACATCTTACGCTGAACTGCTCATTCCAATCCCTATAACACATAAGGAAATAACAAATACACCAATTAGTCATATACTTGACTTACGTATTGGTTTACTTAACTTTACTTCTTAAGGTTCACATTCTTACAATATAATTTTACGCGGCCAACTTTCATTACCGGTTTACGGTTTCATGATATACGAAGATGTCTTACTCAAAACGTTCATCATCTTTGATGATTTACATTCTTATCTTCTTCTTATACTTCTCTAGGACTCAACACACATCGCTTCTCTGCTAGTAGTCCATATGGTACTCTGAGTGGTTTCCCACAAACAACCAACAAAAAGTTTCGTCTAAATCACTTTGCCATCGCGGTGAGTTAGATCGGTTGCCAGTTTTGTATATACCTTCGCTCTCTAAAGGAATTGTTTAGCCCAGCTCCCATATGTCAACCATCAAAGGTTACGATTGTACCACAACCTAACTTTCTCTTAACTTATACGAACTATTAAATTATAATGTTTGTTAAGTTAATTTCTTATTCCTTTTGGCTTTCTGGCAAGTAATTTCCATACCTCAGGATTCATTCTTATCTGATTCACATTCGGCGTTCATTAATCTCATTACCGTTCGATACGGCTTTTTTGATACCATTCGTATATTACTTACTACATTCGTCAACATCTAAGTCATACAACCAGGGTATACTTAGCATGTTCATCAAACGCGAATACAATTCACGAGGATCGTTTACTTATTCAACATTCACATTGCTCGTCTCTTAATCTCTCATTCAACCTTTTACTCAAGGTTTCAATAGCATTCATCGTTATCCATTCCATGAACCCAATGTTCATTATTCTTTCTTAATGTCAAAACCATACGGTTCACTGTATGCTAAGACTGATCGTTCATCGCAACAACATTGCGTTCACAGCGTCTATAAGCTTTATATTCATTTTACATTACCATAACATAACATCGAAATGTTATTCATTACCCTCGTTACTCAACGTCTAAGGAATCACAATCATAGCAATCCCTCACGTTCGTTTATCGCGACTACAATCCCTGAACATCGGTTATGTAACTCGCATTCACCTTCTTTTAAACTTGTTTAATCTTTCTGTTCAACCTTCATTAATGGTTTAAAACACTTGATTAAGTGCTACATTAGTTGAACATTATGTTCATATTAATTTCTTGCACATCCTCCAGTAACTGAGAACTAAAAATCTCATTTCTGGGCATTGCTGCACCTGCTGCCATTGTACGCTGGCTGTGCCCTTCCCTTCCTCTACTCGATGTGCTTGGTAGCGACCTACTTCTCTCACTCTCTTCCGGATTTGAAGCTACGCCTTGAGTCCTTACTTAGTGGCGTATGTTGCTGACTACACTCCGAAGAAGATTTTCAGATGTACATGGTAATCGCTGGCGCACACAAATGTACTACGGTTGTGTACTTTGGCGAACTCTTGAGTGTGTGCTCGAACAACATTTATGCACTTCTGTCGGCCTCAAGTGCACAACTTCATGCTGCGTGACAGAAAGTATGAAACCTAGAAAATTTTCTAAGTCTTTTACAAGCTTGAGACGCTGATTTCGAAATCTCATAACTTCTTCGTTATAACTCGGAACGAGGTCGTTCCAAAGCCCTTTTCTTCCTTATCTTACGTACTTTGATTACCCTTGGAAAAAACTTTGTTCTGAATCCATTAACATGCCATTCAATTGGCTTAATCTTCATTCTTCGTTCATTTTAATGTTTTTAACGTTCTTTGTTCGTTCATATGTAATTCGGTCATCCGAACTCGGAATTCATTTGTTCTTGAGTCCACGACTCACGTTTTATACGTTGTCTTACATTCTTATGAAACCCTACACGTTCGGGATCATTTACTAACTTTCAAATTTTCGTTCTTCTGTTACAAAATTTTTGCCATAACTTCGTTATAGCTTAGTTTTAATCCGTTCTTCATGAATGTTTCTAACGTTCCTAACCAAGCAATAAGCGTCTAATTTATACGCGATGGTTTTAAACTTGTCCATCAACAACAATTACACTACGATGGTTTTAAATTTGTCCATCAACAACGTTCTTCGTGTGTTCTTCGCGTTCTTCGTTCGTTCTTCATTTTTAATCGATATTTTGGATTACGATTCTACTTTTTCTTGGAATTTGATGTTATAGAACACCATTCCATACTTAATTCACCTACTCGTTCATAATATTCATTCGGATCGCTCAAAATCCTCATGAATCTTATACTTGCTTAAGAAATTTATAAACTAAATTTCTTATTTTTATTTCTTCATTTTCTTACGATTTCAACCATATGAAATCATTTCTAACTTAATCTACTTCTTATCTTCATTAAGTTATGTTTTGAACATAAAAACTTAAAGAAAATTTAGAAGAAACTAGTGTTGGATTCTAGTTCTTCTTTATTTCTCTTAGTTATACAAGTGGTGGCGATTCGCTAGCTTTTCTATTTCACGATCACTTTTGATCTGTGCATTCATGCTCACGCTCTTCCTCTTCCTCTCCCAACCGAGCTCTCCTCTCTCTCTCAAGTGGAGGATTTTCAAAATCTCAAAAAAATGAAAATCTAGCTTTCTATTTATAGATTTTCAAAGCTAGCGGCAAAATAGTCATTTCGCCCCTAAAATCACTATTCCCACCTCCTTAACAACTTAGCCACCAAGTTACTTGGCAACCACCCTTACTTGATGGCCAAGTGGCCGTCCCACATGCCCCATGGGTTGCCCCAATGGTTCTTACCCGTCTGTTTACCCATCGATTCGATCCGCGATTCTTTTCTTGGTTTGGGCCTTAACCCTAATTCTTATTGGGCCTAACTTGGGCTTGATTTCACAAATCATTGGGCTTGACATAATCCAAGTCCAATTGGTTTCTACAAAGTCCATGAACACAAAGTCCATTAAACTAATCGCATTTTACGCATTCTATTCTCGTATTCTCTTCGTATTTAACTCGTACGATGTTTGTATTATACGTCGTACTATTCTTCTTTCTATACTCGTATAATAATTCGTATCATACTCGTATTTATCACGCATAATAACCCTAGTTATTATACGTACTCATTACATTCGCAGAACTCACTTTTCCTAACCCTTAGGTTTTGAGTCCGTAGGCGAAAACTTCGTTTTTGCCATAACTGAAATATTATTGAATATTCCATCACGTCTCAACATTTAACGTAATCAATAACTTCTCGGAATTTCAAAATAAATCTCAGAGCAAAAACGGGTGAATACTGCCTATTTCGTCTTTTTTCCCGAAAATATTTTGTTCCCGAAAAACTTTTATTTTCGTCTTGAAAATTCTTACTCGTTAAATCCAGCTCGTAGCCAGAATCCTCCCGACTTATAATCATCCTAGGTTATAGAACGATTAATAAACATATAGCACAGAATAGTATTAATGAAAATTCATTTTATTATTAACTAATTCTTTAAATCTTAATTTCTGGTAAATCCAAAATTCCGGGTTGTTACAGATTAAATGTGATTTGTGCTTATATTATTGTGTATTATGTACTAATCAATTTGCTATGTGTTATTGTAGATGTCGGTTGATAGCTTGATGTATAAGGATATAGATGTGATCAGTGAGGAGTCCGTGAACCGAGTTGAGACAGTACCTGTGCCTATAGCAGACATACCTGTAGTGATTCTAGAGGAGTTAGAGCCCGGGGAATATTACTCAGAGGAGGATTATTCGGAGGAGACCATGGGGATAGCATCATATTTGAATATGATGATAGATGTGGAGGATGACATGGAGGTAACATCGATTAATCACGGTGATGCACGCCCTAGAGTCTACACCCTCACAAGAGACTATGAGGGAAATGTATCTCTCGATTGCTTGACCAGTAGCGCAAATCTGCCAATATGGTTCAGCATCAGAAGGAAGAGATCAATGATCTCTATAGGGCAAAAGAGTTTGAAGAGTCAGACTATGAGATAGAGCATGATGAGAAAGTGCTCATGACTGACAAGGCCCAGGACTATAAGAACGAGGTTATAGAACTTCGCAAGAAACTTGTTGAAAAAACTGAAGAAGATAGCACAAATGTCATATATAAATGGACGATGCATGACGAGGATTTCAAGCTTAAGATAGCTTGTTATTCTATTGAGTCTGGACAGACTCGACATACTATAAGTCGAGATATTGTGTCGATTCTGGCAAAACAGAAGCATGAGAATGCTGTTAAGCAATATTAGGAGTAGTATAATAAATACTTTTGTGTAGTGACGTAAAACCCTGTTTTGTAAAATTAAAGGGTAGTCTTGTTGTAAATCCCAATTTTTTGTAGAAGTCAATCGCGGGATGTATATGTAATAGCTTTTGAGCTATAGAAAGCAACTTGTAAATAGTTTTGAACTATAAAGAAGCATTTTAATATAAGGAAGTTTTTATGTTTAATTTTCTTTGATTGTATGAGTTATTGTCCAATGGTTTGACGACTAATAACGAAGTAAGTAAATAAGTAATAACGGAAATTTATTTATTTATTCAGAATGCCGCCAAGAAGAAGACAACGTAACTAAGAAGCGGAATCGCATAATGAGAACATGGGGGGGGTCCTAATAACCCAATGCAAGAGTTCATTAATTTATTAACGGCTGCATTTAACCAAGCCGGGGGTAGAGTACCCGCAGGACCTAGAGTAGCCCGAACGACTACTTTTAAGGAATTTAAAAGTGTAGGTCCACCCAAATTTAAGGGAACAACGGACCCAATGGAGTCCCAGACATGGGTAGAGGAAATAGAGAAGGCGTTTGTTATTACAAACATAGCTGAGGCGCAAAAGACCTCTTTTACGACCTATATGATGAAGGGGGAAGCCAACTACTAGTGGGAGGCTCACCAGGGTGGGGCTGGACCGGAAGCTGTTATATGGGAATAGTTTAAGAAGGTATTCTTAGAGAACTATTTCCCTACTAGCATGCAAGGGAGAATGGAGATTAAGTTCTTAGAACTTAAGTAGGGGGACATGACTGTTCCCTAATATGCGGCCAAATTCAATGAATTGGCAAGGTTCGCTCCACACCAAGTGGACATGAAGGAGAGAAAGGCTCGTAGTTTTGAGCAGGGCCTAAAACCCTGGCTCTATAGTAGGATATCGGTTTTTTAGAGTTCTTCCTATGGGACCACTCTAGAAAAGGCGATAATAGCGGAGGGTGGTAGTGAGGCGTTGACCCAGTACCACAAGGATAGGAAGAGTAAGGCTAAGGGAGAGGGAGGAAATAAGGCAGAGGTTGCCAGTGGAAGTGGCAATATGCCTAAGAGGAAGAATTTTAACCACAGGAATCTTGGGAAAACAAGGGGATCCTAAAGCGGAGGATGGAGGCATGTAAGATATGCGGTAAGACTCATCAGAGAGTCTGCTGAAGGGGAAGATCGGGTTGTTATAAGCTGTAGGGGGAGGGTCATATATCTCCCAACTGCCCCTAATCTAAAAGCATTTGGGATGTTTTGTTTGTAGGTCGGTAGACCACATGGCAAGAAATTTCCTAAAGAAAGGGGTGGAGGGTAGTAAGGGTTCTGGTAGTGGTAATTTAGTCATTACTGGACCAACACCATCAGTGGGTAGACCCTCAGCCCAAACGTTTAATATGACAGTCCAAGATGCGGTTGAATCAACGGATGTAGTAGCAGGTATCATTCCAGTCAATGAAATAAATGCTTACGTGTTATTTGACTCAGGTGCTACTTGTTCTTTTATAGCATTTGGATTTGCTCAGCGATTGGGATTAAGTCCTGAGAAATTAGAAATATCTTTAGATGTTAAGATAGCAAATGAAGAGATAATTCCCATTGAACACATTTATAGGAATTGTTTCGTAGATATCAGGGGTAATAGATTATTGATAGATCTTTTGCCGATAAGGTTAAGAGAATTCGATGTGATTCTCGGTATGGATTGGTTAATTAACCATAAAGCAATAGTAGATTGTCATAGAAAGAGTGTGAACCTAAGGCTTCCTAAGAAACCTGAGGTGGTGTTTTATGGAAATAAATCACCGGGACATTCTTGTTGTCTAACCATGACACAAGCTAGGAAGATGTTGAAGAAGGGGTGTAAGGGTTATCTGTGTCACGTGGTGGATACCCAAAGAGTGGGAACATCATTGGAATAGATAGCGGTGGTTCAAGAATTTGCGGATGTGTTTTCGGAGGAGTTACCCGGTATTCCGCCAGATAGAGATGTAGAATTCGTGATTAATTTGTTGCCAGGTACGACACCAGTTTCAAAGGCACCATATAGGATGGCACCAGTTGAGATGAAGGAGTTAATGGTTCAGTTACAGGAACTATTAGATAGAAAGTACATTCAACCAAGTGTGTCACCGTGGGGAGCACTGATGTTGTTTGTAAAGAAAAAGGACGAATCGTTACGACTTTGTATCGACTATCAAGAGTTGAAAAAGTTAACAATTAAGAATAAATACCCGTTGCCCAGGATCGATAATCTATTTGATCAGTTAAAAGGGGCAAAGTATTTTTCTAAAATAGATTTGCGCACGGGGTATCATCAACTGAAGGTGAGGAAGGAAGATATACCTAAGACGGTGTTCAGAACTCGTTATGGGCATTACGAGTTTTTCGTTATGTTGTTTGGGTTGACAAATGCGCCAGCCGCATTCATGGATATGATGAACACGGTGTTCAAACAGTATTTGGACCGGTTCGTCGTAGTGTTCATTGATGATATTCTAGTCTATTCTAAGACACCAGAAGATCATGCTGAACATCTAAGAATAGTGTTGGAAACACTACGGAGGGAGAAGTTGTATGCGAAATTCACTAAGTGTGAATTTTGGCTCGAACGAGTGCAGTTTCTAGGACATGTTATAGACAAAAATGGCATATTCGTAGATCCAGCGAAAGTGGAAGCGGTGAATGAGTGGGAGCAACCGAAAATGCCAACTAAGGTTAGGAGTTTTCTGGGGTTAGCTTGATACTATAGAAGGTTCATTTCGGACTTTTCTAAATTAGCTACTCCACTGACAAATCTGACAAGGAAGTCGGTGAAGTACGAGTGGACAGAAAAGTGTGAGCGTAGTTTTCAAGAATTAAAAAGGAGGTTGAGTGAGGCACCTATATTATCTTTACCAGATGATACAGGGAATTTTGTAGTTTATAGCGATGCTTCGCATAGAGGACTAGGTTGCGTGCTTATGCAGCATGGCAAGGTCATTGCGTATGCGTCACGTCAGTTAAAGGATTATGAGAAGGTCTACCCTACCCATGACCTAGAACTGGCAGCTGTAGTGTTTGCATTAAAAATATGGAGACATTATTTATACGGGGAAAAATGTGCGATATACACGGACCATAAAAGTCTGAAATATATCTTCACATAGAAGGAGTTGAACATGAGGCAGAGAAGGTGGTTAGAATTGATAAAAGATTATGACTGTGATATCTTATATCATCCGGGGAAGGCAAATGTAGTAACCGATGCATTAAGTCGGAAGGGTAGAGAAAAGCTGTCAATATTAACGACTCAAAACGAGTTAATAACGGAGATGGCTAGGATGGAATTAGAAGTTAAGTTACGAAGTGAAACGGGAGAGATGTTATTTGCAATAAAAACTAAACCAACGATAGTAGAATGGGTTAAGGAATACAGTTAGGTACTGAAGAATGCGAGCGGATGAAGAAGATAATGAAGGATGACGTGAAGACTAAGTATAACCTTGATAAAGAAGGTTTACTTCGTTTTGAGGGAAGAATTTGGGTTCCAAATAATTCTTAGTTGAAGGAAGAGATTATGCGTGAGGCCCATAGTTCGAGGTACTCGATACATCCTGGTAGTACTAAGATGTATCAAGACCTTCGTCAGAACTTTTGGTGGCCGAACATGAAGAGGGAGATTGCAGAATATGTTAGCAAATGCTTAACTTGTCAAAAGTTAAATTTGAACACCAAAGAGCAAAGTGGATCGATACAACCACTGGAGATTCCGGAGTGGAAATGGGAGCATATCACCATGGACTTTGTGGTGGGACTTCCAACGACAAGAAAATGATACGATTCTATTTGGGTAATAGTGGATCAGTTAACTAAATCGGCTCATTTTCTACCAATAGGAGTTAGATATAACTTAGAACAGTTAGCTAAGCTGTATGTCAAAGAAATCATTTCTAGACATGGAGTACCTGTTTCGATTGTGTCCGATCGTGATCCACGATTCACGTCGAACTTTTGGAAGAGTTTGCAAGAGCAAATGGGAACACAGTTGAGACTGAGTACGGCGTATCATCCACAGATGGATGGGCAAAGCGAACGGACAATTCAAACGCTAGAAGATATGTTAAGATCTTGCGTTATGGATTTCAAGGGGATTTGGGACGAACATTTACCGTTGGTAGAATTCGCTTACAACAATAGTTTTCACACTAGTATAGGCATGCCGCCTTACGAAGCGTTGTATGGGAGAAAGTGTAGAACACCACTTTGTTGGGATGAAGTAGGTGAACGTCGAATGTTGGGACCTGAGATGGTACAGCAAACGGCAGACATGGTAAAGCTGATAAGAGCTCGATTAGTAGTGGCTCAAGATAGACAACGAAAGTATGCAGATCCTCATCGAGAGAAGAGGGAGTTTGAAGTAGGGTCTTATGTCTTTCTAAAAGTATCGCCTTGGAAAGGGAAGATACGTTTTGGGAAGAAAGGGAAGTTAAGTCCAAGGTTTGTAGGACCTTTTGAGATTTTTAGGAGGATAGGAGAGGTAGCTTACGAAGTAGCCTTACCTCCAGAAATGGAAAGAATACACAATGTGTTTCATGTGTCTATGTTGCGTCCTTATAAACTAGACCATAAGCATGTAATAGAGTATGAGTCTATTCAAGTAGAAAAATACTTAACGTATGAAGAACTTCCGATTCAGATTATTGATAGGAAGGAACATGTCTTGAGAAATAAAGTAATACCTTCAGTAAAGATAATTTGGAGTAACCACGATGCTGAAGAAGCAACGTGAGAGCTCGAAAGTAAAATGAAGAAAAAGTTTCCTCATTTGTTTATGTAAGAATAGCGAGATTCTGGGGACAGAATTCTTATAAGGAGGGAAAAATGTAACGCCCGAGAATTTTGAATTTTCAATGAATTAAATTTTTATTTGATTATGTGGATTAAATGAATTTAATTGAGTTATTATGTGAGTAAGATATTCGAAGGTCGTTCTATGACCTAGAATATGTGGATGTGATTAGTATTATGGCTTTGTGCTAGAATTAATTGTTGTGAATTATCAAGATAAGAACGAAGGTTTTCTGAGATTGTTTGTGTAAAAACACTATTCATCCGATGTCGTTCGGAGCTAGGGTTTGAAATTCTGAGAAACGCTTAATGTTAGAATATGATGATATTATGGAATATCCAATAATATTTCCGTTATGACAAACGAAGTTTTCGACTGCAGACTTAAAACCTAAGGGTTTGTGAAAGAGATTTCTGAAAGGGAAATGTAATGCATATAGTCGTTTTGATTTTTATACGTAAGGAATATGAGTATTATACTAGTATGTATACGAGTATGGTATGAAGAATAGTACGACGCATGATACAATCATTATATGAGTATTATACAAAGAGAATACGTGAGTAATACGCGTAGAATACGAGTTGTATTATTAGAATATGAGTTAAGGATTTTATCCAATCCAATTGGACTTGGATTAATAAACAAGCCCAATGTTAATTAATGTCAAGCCCAATCCAAAGAATTAAACCTTGGGTCAAACCGGCGGGTTAATGCATGGGTAAAACCCATGGGGCAACCCATGGGGATAACCCATGTGCAAGGTGGGCCGACCACTTGGTGTGCAAGCCAAGTGTATCACTTGGTCACCAAGTTTTTTGCTTGGTGACAAAGTTATAAATAAGTGAGGAGGTGCTAAATTGGACCATTTTGCCCCTCATTATATTTTCTATAAATACAAGGCTTAGGTTGAGCTTTTGTGGTTTTAAAAAGTTTGTTCTACCTATATTGAGAGAGAGAAAGAGCTAGAATCATACAATCCTTCTACTTCCAAGCAAACCAATAGACGGTTATCAAGAATGTTAACTACTTCAAAAGTAAATTCATATAAACCGTAATCTTCATCCTTTTCGATTTCTTTCACATAGAAGAATCATAGATGAGTGGAGTATGTTTATTGAGGAGAGATAGGGATGCCTAGCAATGACCAAATCATGGATAGGTCATGACCAAATAAGAATCGTAAGTATTTACGTGAGTTAAAACCATACAAAGTCTTGAACGTGAACTTAGTTTGGAATGAACGTTTAAGAATCAATATAGCTAAGGAAGGTACCTATTGCTTGGTTAGAATGTGGATATGAAGTCCATGGAGTATTCCATGTGACTTAGCTTAGAGAACATTAGTAACGAAGTTATGGCGAATTTTGCAGAAATAGACGTTAAACGTCGAAAACGTATAAAGTCCGGATTAAAGGTCAAAAGTTGCCATGTGACTTGAAAACGTTGGTTTCCAATGTTAACGCGTGAGATAAGGTAATTAAGAGTCGTTGGCGAAAGAATCGTCGCATTTTGACTTATAACGAAGAAAACGAGTATTGAACGGACGAAAACATTAAATGAACGCTTGAAAATGAACTTAAAGGTGAATTCTGAGTTAACGAAATCGGAAATGTGAAATTCTTATACGAACACGTAAAGGATGTAATTTGTGACTTGTAGGAATTTGAATGGGTCAATTCGGATGTAAAACGGACAAATTAGGAAGCCGGGAGTTTGGTTAAGAAACCAAATCTATTTTTGGCCAATTGCGAGACTTCGACTGTACTTGCCAAATACCAAAACCAAAGACAAAGTAATGTAAGAAGAACGGGTAAGGTTTAATGGAAATTAAACAAAGAATGCAAAGACGTAATAAATAGACCAAGAATGACGATCAAACATTGTTAGTTAACCAATAATGATCGAATGTCGGCTAAGGACGTTAGAACGTTAATGAAACGTAACGAAGTATATAAAGTCGAATCGACTTTAATAACGAAGTTGAAACAAGTATGACATAGAAGAGAAAGAAGTTGGTTAGAACCGTAAAGTGAGTTTGTTTGATAACTAATTATAGTGTTCTATGTGAATATCTCATGTAGATCCTGTAAAAACTGAGAATAGTTGAAATATATATTCGACGACGTTTAAAGGCAAGTCTTTCATAACATTTGTCTGACCTTCGTGTTAGTCATGTTTTTATGTGATGCATGTTATACAATGCATGAATTGTAAATAGAAAAGAGTATATGCCTGTTTTATTCTGGCTAGACAAGGATTGAAGAGTTGGTTGATTTGTTTACAAATCTGTTGATATAGAATTGTTAACGCTATCCTATGCCAATTATTTGGTACGGATGAGAAGGTAAGTTTGTCTATGAACAAACAAAAGTATTTTCATCAATTATTCGATGGGCACATAAGAGTGTTGATCAACATAGAGTACAATAGGCTGATCACCTAGAAGTGCTCGTAAGTAAAGACGGGTGGATGGCCTTAGTGCCGGATATCCTTTTCAAGTATGAAAACGAAAAGAGTATGTTCATGGTCTATTGATCGGTTCATCATTCCTAAGCTATTAATTATGCTCTGGGATTGTTGTATGAGAAGTATTAGTCAAATGTTTCATAATGCTTCATAGATAATTGTTCAGATATAGAATTAAAGCATGTATTTATTGGGATGACATTCATATGATTCGTTGTTAAGACTTGTTGAGCTAGTTATGCTCATTCTTGCTTGAACCATATGTTTGCAGCTAAAGCCGAACGAACTGAGAGTTCTAAGAGAGATAAAGGCAAGGCTAAGATGGACAATTAATCGTCATGTAATAGACTATTATATTTGTATGTAATATACTTATGAAGAACAATGAATGTATTCGGTTATGAACCTGGGAAAGGATTTATTACAGATGTAATACAAAGATAGTAATTACACTCATTTTGTTGTTATCTCAATGGAATGATTGTATGGATTGTAGTATCGTGGAGCACCATCTATCGGGTTGGAAGATACCCGGATTTGGGGGCGTTACAATAAATGCCTTCACAATTTCTTTTACCCAAGTCTGGGCTTCTATAGGGTACGTAGTTCCTTTGAACTCCAGCAGACCTACACTCTTAAAATCCTTAAACGTAGTAGCCCGTACTACCGCAGGATTTACAGGTATATTTGCCCCATTTCTATTAAAAGCAATCGTTAGTAAATTAACAAACACTTGCATCAGATTAACCGATCCCCCTTCCGATTGATTCACATTCGCTTCTTGGTTTCGTTGTCTTCTTCTTGGCGGCATCTTTCTGTTAAAATAAATAACACTTCATTATTACTTTCTTCTTATTAATTAGTAATTATTCATTATTAAACAATAACTCAAACTCATTGCACAACATGTTCAATAAAAGGCTTATATTGATTTGCTTCTTTCTTGTAGTATAATACTACATCGTTCATCATTACACAGCCTTAGCTGATTACATTATTTTCCCGCAATTACTTTCCAAAAATTGGGATTTACAAAAGACTACCCTTTGATATACAAAAGAGGGTTTTACGTCACTACGTAGATACAACATATTTATATATCTAACTCTACTCTAGTTACTAACTAGGTTACATTTGCCTAATGGCATTCTCATAGTCTGCATTGGAAAGATTGAGTATCACATCTCGACTGATAATATGCCGAGTCTGCCCTGCCTCCACAGGATACTCAGCCATTTGTCATTGAAAATCCTCGTGAGAACTCCTATTTATGTGGATATTCTACTGATCTTTTGCTTCTTAGCCTTTAGCTCTTGCCTAAGCTTAAAGATCTCATGTTTCAGCTCATGGACCTTGTCCTTCGCCAATACTTTCCCATGTGCTCTTTAGGTACAGATTATGTACTCTTTCAGTGATACTCTTGTTAAATTTGATTTGTTCGTTTGTTTCCTTATTTCAAATTATGTTATGATTTCACATAATTGTTTCCTGTGAAATTAATATATTTGTTTCATTTTGGAGTTTATACATATATGACTCATATTTGTACCCTTTGAATTAGGATATCATGTTTAGTATTTATTTTTGATAATTATAGAGCGGTACATGTTGCTACCATCTTTTTGAGACCTTGTGACTATAATTTGATTTGGTTCAACATGTACATATAGAACCCTTTTGTTAGTATTATGTTGCATGTGTTGCGACATGATATTTTGATTAGAATATACCGTATGGTATACTTGAGCTAACCACCTGTGGGGGTACCACAGGCATGTCGTCTTGGCACGAGAGACATGACACTTTCCTTGGCAGTGTGATTAGTCCACAACGTCTCCATTTGGGCTCCGGAGGAAATGGGCCATTTGGTGTTTTGTTGTGGGAGGCGTATGGGTTAACCCTAGTTTTCTGTTCTGCAGATTTGTGATGTTGTGCCAAACACACCTATCCGATTTGCATATATTTGGATTCGCGGTCCAATGTGTGATTTGCCTGTGTGGCATTATTTTGACTTGAATGTGTGGCATTGTTTTGACTTGCCTGTGTGACAATGTATATTTTTGAGCTCACTCGATATGAAATAACACCAAACCATTTGATTCAGCCTATTATTTCATTGTATTAGTTTTGTTTGTTTCTGTTCAGCTCAATTCATTGAGTTAGTTACTTCAGTTCGTTATTTCTTTATTTTTCATATTGGTTTCGTCAATTTTGTTTATTCAGATATATTCCATTCAGATCTTTGGAGATTATATTTTCGTCCATATTTATACTTGAGGCTTTGTTAAGTATTTTGTCTCAATTGTTTTCGTATATCAGTTTTATATCTGTATCCGTACTGGGAAATTGGCTCATGCTATGTTTTTTCTTCCGACAGTTTTGTAGGGCTAATTAAGGGCTAGTGTGATGAGAGTGTTGCCTTGACCATCTAGGTTGATTAAATTTTTGGTTTTGATTATTTTTATTCTAGTTGGAGAATTATATTTAGTACTTCATTGATGGATATCATTATTAATATTTTGAAGTTATTAGTGCTCTGTTTACTAATTTTGAGGTTTTTTGTGCTTTTCACGTAACCTCCCTTTCCTATTCGGGAAGGGGGTGTTACAGAGATGGTATTAGAGCTTAGGTTCTTTCTTGTAGAAAACCTATTTAGGTTTGACCTGTGAGTTGTGGGTAAATCACTAGGTAGACGTAGGAGTTTGATTCGATTTTGTTCTCTGTTTGGTTGGTCTTGATTTTGACCAAGTTTTTTTAGCTCTTTGAGTTGTAGTTGATTTTAGAAAGGCGAGATAATTTGTTAAGATCATTATTGTTATGCATTAGACCAATAATATTAGTAAAGTATTGTGATTGGATCATTAAGGAGAATAATGTCCTATTTTGTTCAGTTAAAAAATGATTATACGATTATGATATGAGTATTTGTTTCAGCAATTTTGATATTGGAGAATTATTTTTTAGAGTTATTTCAGGTAAATACAAATTATTATGATTTTGGAATTGTGGATTTAATTTGGGTTAGATTCTAATTTTTGTTATGTTGTGAATAATTTGAGGTGTGTGAATCGGTGGGATAATACGATAAAGTGAAAACTATTAAGTATAGAGGATCTCTTGTAATTTTGAATTATTGTAGAGATTTGAGGTAATTAGATTAATGTTTTGGAGTAAATGAATTTTGCTGTTATTTCCTAGTAGAATATTGGAGTTAATTTATATGAAAATTTTGTATTGAGATAGTAAGAGGAGATCTTGGAATTTGTTGGGTTAGAGATTGCATTAAGAGATGATTGATTTATTAAATAATTTAAGAGATTTTGAATAGTTATAGTTTGCTTATTCATATAGTAGGATATATGATTTGGAGTTTGGTATGGTGATGAAGAGATCTTAGTAGTAGTATATTTTTTTGGTGTAATAATATTTGAAAACTAATTTAATTTGAGGTTATGATATTTTGAAACTCTTAACGACTTAGTGAGAGTTGGTGATATAATTTAAGTTGTTTTGTTTATCGGATGCCCTTAGAGCTTTGCATGAATTTATGTAAAATAAAATAAAAATAATTTGTTAAATCTTTGTCATGTGTGGAACATAAATATTTTACGAATTAAAGATAATTTTAAGTTTTGGGTATTCAAATCGTATTTAGATGAAGAACGAATTATGTGTTCTCGAATTATGTTCCAAAGATTACGTACGTTTGCAAGAATGAAACTCAAAGATATTAACGGGGGCCCTCACCAATGGTGGATTATGTGATTTAATTTGATGCAACGTGAAGAAACTTATTAAGGCTTGGCAGGACATCTAGCGAATCTTTTATGAGTACATGGATAATTGTGTGGACCTATGGACTTACCAGGCTTGATAGTTACAAATGGCGGCGCTACGTTTTAATTTAAGTTTATGAATAATTATGTAATTTAAATAAAAACTAAAATAAAAATTAATGTAGTTTATATGAATTCCTAGGACGAATTTTTTTTTAACGGGTGAAAAATGTAATAACCCATTTTTTTTTAAATAATTAAATATTAATTGATTTTATCTTATATAATTGTATTTAAATTAGAAAAGGTAAATGATTTTGTTTCCCTCTTTTCTTCCTTGTTTTGTTTGGAAAATTAAATTCTTTTAGTAGATAATTAAATAACTGATTAAATTAAAATTGAGGAAGATAATTCCTTTTGTTAAAGTCTTGTGGTAAAATCATTCGGAGCGGGAAGCTACTTGGAAGATAGAGGAGTCTATTCGAGTGGAGTATCCACATCTTTTTGATAATTAGCTACGTTCATTCTTTTGATTCTAGGGACGGAATCCTTTTTAAGGGGAAGGTGATGTAATACCCAGAAAAAATTAATTTATATTCTTAAAGTATATTGTTTGGACTTTTTGTTTTATTTGAGTCAAAGTTGTTATTTAATTAATTTGGGCATTTATACTAATTGGGTCAAACTAATTTATAACTATTTAAATTTGGGCTTGTTACTATTTGAGCCCACATTCAGGTGATGTGTTTAAAAACCAGATTGGAATAGGAGTAATATATTAGGTTAAATTCTTTCCTAATACATATACTGACATAATCGACTAAAGAGGGATTCTAACGAAGCGAGAAACGAAGAGGAGGCAGAAGAAAGACTTTGGGATAAAAGAAAATTTGGGAACATGATTGTGAGACTATTTTCAACATAATTGTATCTCCAAAAGGTAATTATTGGTTTTCTTTTTGAATATAAAATAATTAATTTCATTAATATGATTATAATTTGTTTTGGAGAATCGACTAGATCGCTTGTTTAATTCAATGATATGTAACTTAGAATATTTGATAATTTATATATTAAATAAGAAATTAATTTGTTAGTCTGGGTTTGGTTCTTAAACAATATATGTGTATATGTAAGGTATGGCGCCGTTAATTCGACAAAGTTGAATCTTAGTTTGTTCATGTATGTTGATAATAGAAAGCTGATTTTAGAAGTGCCAAGTCAGGCTTGCTGCTTTAAAAAAACAAAAAAAAAACGATGACTTTTGAATTGTAATTTCATAAAGGAGAGCATGGTCATTCTGGTGCATATTTCAATAGAATAAGTAATTATAATATAGTCTTCCATCAAATTCTTGTTACATATATTTTATAATATGGTGGTTAGAAAGTTAGAAATCAGTAAGTTAATAAACTTAGCATCATGAGGTTCAACCGAATTAATAAAGAATGAGTCTATATTATATTATTTATATTATTTTTGGAACAGAAGTTAGTATGAATCTTGGTATACTTTGTATATAACGAACATGAAGCTCATATTATTTTATAATAGTAATATTAATAATAATAATAGTAATAACAAATCATGGAAAAGGAGAAATTATTAATTATGAATTTAATATATTGTTATTAATTTATTTATGTTAATTTGTGTAATTAGGTCGGACGGAAGAAACTTTACGAGTTATATTTGGAATATAAATTTTGGGTATTACGTTGCTCAATTCAGGTACAGATTATGTACTCTTTCAGCGATACTCTTGTTAAATTTGATTTGTTCATTTGTTTCCTTATTTCGAATTATGTTATGATTTCACATAATTGTTTTCTGTGAAATAAATATATTAGTTTCATGTTGGAGTTTATACATATATGACTCGTATTTGTACTCTTTGAATTAGGATATCATGTTTAGTATTTATTTTTGATAATTATAGAGTCGTACATGTTGCTACCTTCTTTTTGAGACCTTGTGACTATAATTTGATTTGGTTGAACATGTACATATAGAACCCTTTTGTTAGTATTATGTTTCATGTGTTGCGACATGGTATTTTTGTTAGAATATACCGTAGGGTATACTTGAGCTAACCACCTGTGGGGGTACCACAGACATGTCGTCTTGGAACGAGATACATGACACTTTTCGTGGCAGTGTGATTAGTCCACGGCGTCTCCGTTTGGGCTCCGGAGGAAATGGGCCATTTAGTGTTTTGTTGTGGGAGGCGTATGGGTTAACCCTAGTTTTCTGTTCTGCAAATTTGTGATGTTGTGCCAAACACACCTATCCGATTTGCATACATTTTGATTCACGGTCCAATGTGTGATTTGTCTGTGTGGCATTATTTTGGTTGCTTGTGTGGCATCATTTGACTTGCCTGTGTGGCATTATTTTGACTTTCCTGTGTGGCATTGTTTTGACTTGCCTGTGTGACAATGTGACGCCCCCAAATCCAGGTTCTCTAACCTCAGATTCAGTGCTCACGATCTATCATCATCATAAGCATTCTATAACTACTACGAAATAATAAACATACATTGTTCATTATAATAAAGTCTCATAAACTGGTCCCAAGGTCTCCACAACCTTAACTTTAAATACACCATTCATAATACAAATAGTTTACTTAAGAAATTCGATCAGATAATAGTTAAATTGACATTCATTCTAAACTAATCCTGGATCTTGCCCTTGCCCTTGTTCTTCGTGTTGGATCCTTCGGGCTTAACTGAAATAGATGTCATGATATAGCAAGAGTAAGCAACTAATTTGATTCGCAAGTTTATATACAAGGGAGATATATCATGACTTAGAAAGAAATATTGCGTTCAATGTTCAACAATAGTATAAGATTATGAAGGAACATGAATTAATAATCAACAATTGAATATTCGATAATTGAATAAACAAGCGTGTGGTTTGAATAACCATGAACATTTGCCAAGGTGCTCAAATGATTTAAACTGGACCTCTTAATAAGTTTTGGTATTCAAGGATCGACCTTTTCATACCTCGTGATTTATGCATAAACACTTAATATTCCTAAGCATTGATACCATGCCTTAATCAAATTAAATCATTTTCTCGATCAAGAGTTCTTATCATATCAATTTAATAAGAACAACTATTTAAAACACATTTGAGTTAACAAATTTAGACATGCTTGATCTAGGCGATACAATTAGCATAGATCTATTTCATAAACAGATTCATAAATAAAGAACTTTAATTTAATTCACGATTCAATAGCAATAGAACGGAATTCAATTGCACAAAGTGCGAATTTCAATAATCAATATAGACGTGAATAATCATCAATAATTATTCACTAATATGATTTGAAAATAATAACTCGAGTTTGAGTTAGGAAACGTGCCTCGTCTGTAGATTACGGCAACACAATTAATTTATATCCACTATGCAGTTATATTATCTTCCTTTGAGAGACCTATAGTTAATTTTTCAATTATTCATAGTATAACATTAGATTATGTAATCACAAAGATATTATACATTACATTTAGTTCTTATAAACATTATCATGTCTAGATAGTGTTACCATTAATTAACGACTACCTTTAATTCACATAATATTATTAACTTAGATAATATTTAATTCACCTTCTAGTATTATTGGTTCACTAATAATACTTTCATTCACTCACTAATATTATTAACATTTAATAATATTTTATTTCTTTTACTAATGTTATTACATTTAATCACATTTTATTTAATCTCTAATATTATTATTTAATAATATTTTAATCATTTAAAATAATACTTTAATCTAATATTATTAATCTTTTAATAATATTTTAATCTAAGATTAATATCTTAATCTAATATAATTAATTATATAATAATATTTTAATGAAATTTTAATCTTAATATTTTTATTTACTTAAAAATATTATATTCTAATATTATTAACATCATAATAATATTTTAATGATTTATTGGAGTAATAAACAATTTATTCTAATTGTTCACCCTTTATTAAACCTCTTATTTAATATCCATAAAAGGTCATAAATGATATTTCTTATCATAAATTACCAAAGTTCCTTAAGATAGTCATGATATAATATATTATGAGCATTCAAGCATAAAAATCACATTTTTCTCATTAAAGACATCATTTAACTATTTATTTCCTTTTACTCATAACTTAACCATTTTTAGGAAAACTAGCAATCTGACTTCAAAAATTCTCAACATCTGGATTTTTGATGAATATGAACCAACAATGATCCCCTAATTTTTCTCGGAATTTTAGAAAATAGTTTACTATTTTAAAGTGTCCAAAACACTCGGATCTTGGTCTATTTTTATAAATTGAGTTTTACTCAGAAAAATCTGAAATTTTCAGGGTATGCTCTCTTAACATATATAAAGCCACCTTTGTAAAACATTCGGAATTTTTCAGATGTATACTGTGATGAGATATTTGAAGGTTAATATTTTGAGTCCTTTCTTAAATTGGCCATTACTCACAACCTATAAGTCAAAAAACGTCCATTCATTTTTTTCCTACACGTAGATAACTTTTTAAGGTAAGCTTTGTGATGTTTCTCAAATTTTTAAAAGACAAGTAATGGCCCGTAAAAAACAGACCTCATGAAAAAGCGGATCGAGAGGTGATTTAGGGTTTTCAAAGCCTAAACATGCAAAGTGGACTGTTTTGGGAAAAATAGTCTCAAAGGTTTCAAAACTTTCTAGATTTGTGTTCTACCACTTGGGTTTACTACATAACTCATGTATCTAGCACCCCCCTTCGACGGATCACAATTCCAAGTTGTAAAACTTGAGTTACACAAGATTTAGTGGAAGAAAAATAAGAGTTTTCACCCTTGGAGAACATATGCTCATTTTCTTCCTCTAAGTCTTTGATCTAACACTCAAGATACTTAGTTCCTACCTTTCTTGATTTTCCAAAGTAAGTAATAAACTTAGGAGGCATGAACAACTAGCACTCCTATCTCTTTCTCTCTATAGCCGAAACCCTCTCTCTCTTTTCTCTCTTTGAAGTTGGCTAGCTTGGGAGCAAAAGATAGAAGAAGAAGATGGAGAGAAAAATGAGATGTTGGAAGAATGAAATGTGTTTACAAAATGAAATGGGAAATTCACTAATAACCCCCATAACAATTTTGTTATCCATTGGGTAAAAGCTTTGCATTATCACATCCATTAGTCTAGACATGATTAAAGGTGCGTAATGGAGTGGCAACCAATGGGAGCTTGACAACATTATCCTTGTGTTTAATAATTTCTCCTAATAGACAAGTTAGCTTAATTATTCCACTTAGGATCCTCTAGCCCATAATATCCTCCATTTAGCTTTTATTTTAAATGCCCAATTTTGATTAATCAAATGTCTACAATACCCCTAATCAAGTGGGCTAAGTATTAGATTGTATTTTATTCCTTTGGGCTTCTCCTTTAATTTTTTTGGGCTATGTACTAAACATAGTCTAGCAATTTTAATAATGTTACCCAATTTGATTATTTAGGGCTTCCATTTCCAATCATATGAAGTTTAAGTACTTATACATGTGACTTTATCTCATAACCTAATTAGATTTACAAGAATTAGGTTTAAAAATTATTAGTCACTTGTAATACTAAGTTTACCCACTTAAGTTAGTATACATATTAAATACTAACTTTTTCGTATTACCATAACCCTTAGGTTATTTAATAGTCTTACCTAATGTATAATTAGGTTACGAAGCTTTCATTTTATGAAATCTATAAATGTATGTATCCATAACTATAGTATATATGTTAATTGACCCATGCACCACTTCACATGTGTTGTCACATATTAAATCCTTATATAACACAAGGTTTAAAAAAAAATCAATAATGTACATACATATATACTTACTTAAAATTCACGGTTATTACAGACAATGTATATTTCTGAGCTCACTCGGTATGAAATAACACCTAACCATTTGATTCAGCCTATTATTTCATTGTATTAGTTTTGTTTGTTTCTGTTCAGCTCAATTCATTGAGTTAATTACTTCAGTTCGTTATTTCATTATTCTTCTATTGGTTTCGTCAATTTTGTTTATTCAGATATATTCCATTCAGATCTTTGGAGATTATAATTTCGTCCGTATTTACACTTGAGGCTTTGTTCAGTATTTTGTCAAAATTATTTTCGTATATTAGTTGTATATCTGTATCCGTACTGGGCAATTAGCTCATGTTGTGTTTTTCTTCCAGCAGGTTTGCAGGGGTGTTTAAGGGCTAGTGTGATGAGAGTGTTGCCTTGACCATCTAGGTTGATTAAATTTTTGGTTTTGATTATTTTGATTCTAGTTAGAGAATTATATTTAGTACTTTATTGATGGATATCATTATTAATATTTTGAAGTTAGTAGTGCTCTGTTTACTAATTTTGTGACACCCCCAAAACAGGTATACATCATCCATCTTGAGTCGCCAGATACAAGGTACTGAATACAAATAAAACTTAATTATACAACAGTCGTGTGAAATACGACAAAACATAGGCTGTGAGTTTTAATACAAATATTGTCATCTAGACAATATCCACACTCAATAAAGTCCTCATTACATTTATTATCACACTATTTCACAGAATAGTGAGGAATACTAATGCACCATCTAGGACCATCACTCTGTTCCCCGACTAGTCACAGCTACGTTCTCATTTTCTGAATAGAACAGTGAAAGAAAGGGTGAGCTCAACTAGCCCAGTAAAAAATATTATGATTAAGATAATGCAGAATAAATTATCAATAGCCTTTAACAGTATAACAACTGATAGAATATAATAGACAACAAGTTTTAGATTAAAAACTGTAGCAGAATAAGCAATCCATTAGAAGAGTCAAGTAAAGTATAAAATCTATCATCTTCTATGATTTAAAAGTTTTTCATCAACTTTATATTTGAGACTCAAACTTAATAAATAAAATCAAATCATCCATGCTCCACGCCAAGGATATTCATATAATCATCAATGGTCATGACTATACCGAATAATCCACGGTCATAATCATACCAACAATTTGTCCACCGATGAACTACACAGCCAATGAGGACTTTTACCACATCATTCGTCACATTACGGTCATGATTATGAGAATAATCCACGGTCATAATCATACCCAGTCCATCTATGCACGTAAGCCAAAGATGAATTTCAACATAATATAAGCATGAGGATAATGACAATTCAATAAAACAGGTTCAAGAATAAATTTTAAAGATTTATAAGTTAATTTATCCTGAACTCAATAACGTCCAAATTGTCAACATGATACTGCTTTGTGCAGTAAAATTCAAGAATGCTCAGAAGAATATTTCCATGAAAAGATACTGAATGAAGCGCAATTATCAAGGATATTCCACTAATTTCATGGAGTATAGAAGCCAAAGTTTTAACCAACAGAGTATAATATAATATATGAAACTGCAAATGGATTTTCACCCGCCATGCGGTAATCCACGTATACAGATCATTTCCACAATTTAATAAGGAATGAATACACAGGATCATTCACCATGCACGTGGTAATCCACATAGACAGATTATTCCAACAGAATAATAAATAATGGAATAATAGAAGGATTCACCATGTGTGCGATAGACTACACCGACATGTTATTCCCAACAGAATAATAAATAATGGAAGTAGGTCCGTCGTAAACGCACAGACAGGATATTCCGACAGAATAATAAATAATGGAACCGGTCCCAGGCAGAAGCTTACGCATGTGGGATATTTCGAGAGAATAATAAAGAACGAAATATTAGAAGAATTTCACCATGTATGCGATACTTCGCATAAACAGGTTATTCCAACATAATAATAAGAATGGAATAACAGAAGAATTTCACCAAGTATAGGGTATCCTGCGTATACATGTTATTCCAACAGAATAATAAAGAATGGAATAACAGAAGTTCTCTTCATGAACAAGAAAGAAAGAATACCCCTTATGAGTACAACAAATAATATTTCCTACCTTAGAAAAACTGAATACTGAAGTAGTGAAGTATCATAATACTTTTCTTCTTTCTCTCTATAGTTTCTCTCTCTAGAGTTTCAGTGAATTCGTAAGAAATAATGAAGGAATGAGCTTCAATTTATTGGAGAGAATGGACTGAATAGTAACTAATTCATGAACGATCCAGATTGATTTACTTTTAAACGGACGGTCCATATTGGTTTACTATTAAAACTTAAAGCAACGGTCCATACTGATTTACTATTAAAACTTTAAACCAGCGATCCATATTGATTTACTATTATACTTTCCACCAGCGGTCCATACTGATTTACTATTATATCTTCAACCAACAGTCTAAAAAATTAGCACATCTCCTCATGGAATAATATTGTACCCAAAAATGATTTGGACCGAACAGAAATATATATCTTACGGGTGAATAGTACCCCGTGAATAGTGACCCGTGAATAGTAACTCATGAATAGTAACTCATGAATAGTAACTCATGAATAGTAACTCCTGAATAGTAACTCGTGAATAGTACTCCGACACGAAAAGTGTCCTGAATACCCAATTAAAATATATAACCTCCAAACATCAATTATACTAACACAAATAAGTCCAACACAATGGAACTATAAAATTCATCTTTAATCAACACGAACGTATTCATCATTTATAATATAATTCACAATATTTAACAACCAGGTCGTTCCCAGGAAAGAGGGGGCTTTCCGATAACGATTTCTCCTTATTTGTAAGACCCCAAATTATTAATAAATGAAATTTATTTTCCTCTATTTATTATTTTGAAATAGTAAGGGTTGATTTGATTAATGTGGATAGTGATGGGTAAAATATGCAAATATTTCGAATAAGCAAGTGGTTATAAAATATTCATTATTGTCGGGGAATATTCGTTTGGTCGTGGAATATTTGTACTGTCTGGGAATATTCATACGACGGTAGTGATCTTTTGTGGGCCCCATAATGGGAAAGCGATTGGATGAAGAAAATGACAAATATAAGTTGTTTATAAATAACGGCATAGTTATTCACAATTATCTTGTTGGAATACCCGGTGGTTAAAAACACACTAATACGCGTTGTTGAACAAGAGTAGCACGGTATTGCACCAATTATTGATTCTTACGTAAGAAGGCACTACTCGATAATTATTACTGAATTATTGTTCAATATTTTATTTTATTGATTCAATAATTCTTTGCATTGATATTTTATATTCTTGTTGTTTCAATAAATTGTCATTACACAATATTTTCCATTATCAGAGCAATAATTCATATTATCTGAATAATATTATTGGATAACATTATTGGCAATGTCTAGAAAGTTACATCTAAGGAGAGGTTTGGTCACCTAATCAATTGCAAGTGAGGAGAGATCCTTATTGGAAAGCCCCTCTTTTTTCTAGAACTACTGGTTGCCGAGATTATGATTACGTAATACTATTTATGAATAATTAATTATTGATTTATATGATGAGGAAAATATTGATTTTATGTGGATATAGATGGAGAAAATTTTTATAGTGATAATTGTTGAAAATTGAAATTTTATCTTTTTACGATAAAATAATTTATTTAAATATATTATTATATTTTAATAATATAATAATGGTGATATTTTTACAATGAATGTGAGATATATGAGTATACGAGGAAAAAGAGTATTTTTGTTGCAATAAATATTAAAAACAGATTTTGTGTGTCGGTGAGACCCATTTCTTATTGAAATTTGATTATAGCTTGTAAAATCGCCTTGGTTTGTGGATTTGGTCAATTTACATTTGAAATTTGGAAAACTTCCTTACGCAAAGTTGTAGATAATGGAATTTCCTATGGAAAGTCACAAGTTTCAAATTTTTCTGATAAAAGAGCTAATTATTATGAATTATTGAAGTTCCGAAGCTCCGAAATAATTGATTTTTGGAAGTTTAAAATATTTAAAATAGGAAAAACGATTTTTTGTGTTTGGTGGGCATCTTTAACACATGTCAAGTTACTGAATTCAGATGCTTGATGCGCAGGAAGATGTAGAAAAAAATAAATAATATTAATTTATTAAATTTTCTACTTTGGTGTTCTAAGAATTTTCCTATAAATAGGGTGCTTAGGTTAGAATTGAAAATCACACCAGAAACTGAAGTTTTCTCTCT
Source organism: Panax quinquefolius (assembly GCA_020205615.1). Lineage (NCBI taxonomy): Eukaryota > Viridiplantae > Streptophyta > Magnoliopsida > Apiales > Araliaceae > Panax > Panax quinquefolius. The sequence goes on along the minus strand of CM035167.1, from coordinate 83,896,131 downwards.
CTATATTATCGAGCATATTCTTGTGAGTATACTTTGAGTATTGCTATACGGTGCAAGTTCAAGTCATAGCCTATATCCGGTGTTTCAACTAGAAGTACTGTCTTTCGAGGTAAGGGATATTATTTTTTTTTCGTAATGATATTATTTCTTCAATATCATTATGCTAAAATATTGATCTAAAGTTTTTATCAAATTTGGAACTTTTGGTGTCGGAGTTACTATTCACGATATCTGGCCTTTATTCACGTATCTGATACTATTCGAATCTAATCACTAAGACTATTCATCGAAAAATAAAAATTTTCCTTTTCGTCTAAAATATCTATTGTGGATACTAGCTTTGATTGTATCCATGTTTTGATCATTCTTGAATTTTACACCACTATGATTATTTTTGAGGTATTTTTGGACATGGATAAAACAAAGTACGAATCCTTAATCCTTAATCCTTGTCATTTTGTTTCAATTGGATTCGTTTTCTTTTAAAATATTTTTTATCATCCTCGGTCTTAAATGATGATATTATTGAATATCTTTGGCACGTATAGTGCAAAGATAAATGATTTCGATGAATATCTTTGGCGTAGTGCAAAGATGAGCAGTGTTTAGATGAACATGACTAACTAATGAATATCTTTGGCTGTAGTGCAAAGATGAATATTTGATTCAGATATATATTGATTGATGTTCTGAGGATAAAATATCGACGATGAACTTTTAAATTCATATATAGAAGATAGTAGTTTGCATTCTCTACTTAACTCTTCTAATGAATTATTATTTCCACTGCGAAGATTGATTTAAAACCTGGTTGTCTATTGTATTCTATTAGATTTTTCCTGTTGAAGACTAACGATAATTTGTTGTATATTATCTTAGTCATAATATTCTTTACTGGGCTAGTTGAGCTCACCCTTTTCCTTGTTGTTCCATTTTTCTTCTCGTGGAGGCGAGAATGCGGTGAGTACTAGTCGGGTATGGAATGAAGGTTAGAGAGAGTTGTTTAGTTGTCCTCACCATTTTGTAAAATAATGTATAAATAATTGTGATGAGGATTTATTTGGGTATGTATATTGTCTAGAAGACAATAATTGTATTTAAACTCACAAGATATATGTTGTCGTATTTTGCACGACAAATGTATTAATAAAGTTGTAGTTATTTACATACCATGTATTTGGCGACTCGAGAATGGGTTGGATGGAATGGACCTATTTTGGGGGCGTCACGGTTGGTATCAGAGCTTAGGGATATGATCTCTGGCGAAGATCGGGGAATAGAACTAGGAGGGAGAGGCGAGTAAATCCTTCGCTAGTGTGTCCTACCTAAGCTTATTTATTAGTTGGTCAAGATATATGGATATTATGTGATATATTGATTTCCTTAATTAACCCTTGTTTTACGATGATGATTTGAGAATGTCATTTGAGAATGTTAATGATGGAGTAAATGAGACCGTGGAGATGCTGTATTTACCAACGAGGAAAACGCGTAACAGCAGTGGCAATGTACCTCCTGTGAACAACACCACTGAGCGGATGATGAGCGAGGGGATGTTTAGAAGCTTTTTGCAGTTCATGAAAAATCGACGTGAGGAGACTCGTGTTCAAAATCTGAGGAGGAAATGATAGTAATTCGCGGGTTGTCACAAATGCAAGCGATTCAAAGAGTTGGGACCACAGAATTTAAGGAAAGCGATCCGATCACGGCGGAAACATGGGTCAAGCAAATTACCAAGATATTCGATGTCTTGGGATGCACGGAGGAACGAAGGTTCCATTCGCCACCTTTATGTTAAAAGTGGCGAGGCGGATTCTTGGTGGGAATCATGAAGCGTACCCATCGGTTGCACTCAAAGATGTCATGGGAGATATTTCAAATAGTTCAATGACAAGTACTTCCCGAAAGTATTCGTCTATATGAAGGAAGTGGAGTTTATTAGTCGAGTAGAATAACATGGCGGTGTCCCAAAGACGAGGTTAAGTTCGTGGAGTTATCCAGTGTTTGCACCTCATTTGGTGGAGAATGAGGATGAGGCGTATGACGCGGATGTTTCGAGAGGTTTGAAACGCGGCATACGTCAAGATCTCATTGCTCATAAATTTTCTCTATTCGGATGTTGTCAGCAGGGGCTCGATTGTTAGAGCGAGATAACGAAAGTACGTTCAACCGAGGGACCATAACCGAGGATCATCAAGAAGATATGATCATCGAATAACGATAACCGGCGGAGAAAGAAGAATACGGACAAAGCGGTAACCACTCCGGTGGTAATCGTGGCCATGAAAATATAAGAAGCGAGTCGGGAGGAGATTTTAAAAGAGGAGATTCAACAACGACCATGTGAAGAGCGTCGGCGCAAAGAGTAAGCCGGTTCCAAGGAGGAGAAAGACCATCGGTCGTATGTTACAAATGCGGAAAAAGAGGGACATATCACCCAAAGCGCCCTAGCAGTTTAAGGTATGCTATAATTGTGGAAAAGAAGGACATATCGCCGAGATTAGACGATATCGAAACCAGATCCAAGTGAGAATGGTGACTCAAAAGACTGTCCCAGAAAAGTCAAAGTCAACGATTCCTGGAAGAGCGTTTGTCGTGACCGGTCAAAATGTGAGGAACCCGAATGAAGTTAGCACTGGTTAGTTAATTATAAATTCTTGCGAAGTTTATACCTTACTAGATACCGGTTCTACCCATTCTTTTATCTCTCTTGCTTGCGCTCAACGTTTGAACTTGAATACGGAGAAATTAGACTTTGACCTATTTATGGAGACTCCGTTAGGAGAAACTTTCATTACATCTATTGTTTAGAAATCTTGCTTGATTCAGGTTGGCACTATCACATTACCTGTTAACCTTATTTCTATAGAGATATTTGCTTTTGATGTGATTTTAAGGTTAACTACTCATCATGCCGAAATTGATTACATTTGTAAGGTTGTTAGTTTTCATATTCCTAAGCAACCTGTTATTCGAATTCATGCAATCAAACCATTGTAGTCAAACATTTTTATATCAAGCCATGAAGTCATTCGTTTATTACGGATGTCAAGTTTTCTTAGTCCATGTTATGGATTTGAATAAAGACACGTCGATTTGAATAATATTCTGTTGTTATTGATTTTTCCGACGTATTTCAAGAATTTCTTGGTTTACTCGAAAGCTTTCGATATTAAATTTTGTATCGACTTTGAACCGGTACAAAACTCATTTCTAAAATCTCATATCGAATGGCTCCTATTGAACTTCAGGAGTTAAAAATTCAACTATAGAATTTGGTACCCGAGCCTTTATCTGGTGACTTCCTTTGTGGAATGCACTGAAGCCAGACTCTCCGTAGGGGACACCATATTCGTGCGATAGTAAACTGATAGGTGTCATTGTAACGTGCTATCCAAGGTTGGGATATGAGTCACAGTTGAGAACAACCTAAGTCGGTAATCGAAATACGTAGCTTTCTCGGCTTAGTTGGTTATTATCGGAGATTTGTTGAAGGATATTCTCGAATTGCTATTCCATAAACGCAGCTGACACGTAGAGATACAAAATTCGAATGGAGCAAGGAATGTGGGAAGAGCTTCGAAGAACTCAAGAGGAGACTCATTTCAGCACATGTTCTGACCATGCCATCCTGGAAAAGCGAACGTGGTAGCTGACGTGTTGAGTAGAAGATCGTATACAAATACGAATACGATATTGTCAAAGACTAATTTCGTATAATTTACAAATAATAGAGATGGAGATGAAAACTCTAGATACCCACGTGATGATATACGAGTATAATCGACTTTAATCGATAAAGTTAAAGCTGTTCAAGCTACACACCGGAGCTGATGAATTTGAAGAAGGAGGTGCAAGAAGTTGTTATTTCAAAAGTGAGAATCGGTGAGGTGAGTAAAGCTCAAACCTTCGATTTATTAATCCATTTGAAATTCTCGATCGAATAGGAACTGTGGCCTATAGACTCATTTTACCGCTAAGTATGACGCGTGTTCATAACGTTTTTCACGTATCGATGTTACGTAAATATGTGGACGACCCGAACCACGTCATTGAGTTAGAACCGGACGAGATAGCCGAAGACTTAACATACGAGGAGGTACCTGTTAAGATCTTGGATAGGAAAGAACATGTCCTATGTACCGAGGTTATACCACAAGTTAAAGTTTTGTGGAGAAACCATGCTATTGAGGAAATGACCTGGGAGTTGGAAACGGAAATGAAAGCGAGGTATTCTCATCTTTTCGAAACACCAGGTACATACGTCAATTTCGAGGATAAAATTTCATAAGGAGGGGAGGTTGTAAGACCCCAAATTATAAATAAATGAAATTTATTTTCCTCAATTTATTATTTTGAAATAGTAAGGGTTGATTTGATTAATGTGGATAGTTATGGGTAAAATACGCAAATATTTCGAATAAGCAAGTGGTTATAAAATATTCATTATTGTCGGGGAATATTCGTTTGGTCGTGGAATATTAAATCATGTCTTGGGAATATTCATACGATGGCCTTGATCTTTTTTGTGGGCCCCATAACTGAAAGCGATTAGATGAAGAAAGCGACAAATATAAGTTGTTTATAAATAATTGGCGTAGTTGTTACAGATTATCTTGTTGGAATACCCTTTGGTTAAAACACACTAATACGCGTTGTTGAACAAGAAGACACTGCAGTATTGCACCAATTATTGATTCTTACGAAGAAGGCACTACTCAATAATTGTTACGATAATTCTTATTCAAAGATTTTATTTTATTGATTCAATAATTCTTTGCATTGATATTTTATATTATTGTTGTTTCAATAAATTGTCATTACACAATATTTTCCATTATCGGAGAAATAATTCATATTATCTGAATAATATTATTGGATAACATTATTGGTAATGTCTAGAAAGTTACTTCTAAGGAGAGGTTTGGTCACCTAATCGGCGCCCGATAAGGAGAGATCCTTATTGGAAAGCCCCCTTTTTCGGGAGCTACACGGTTGCCCGAAGATTATGATTCTCGTAATACTATTTGTGAATAATTAATTATTGATTTATATGATGAGGAAAATATTGATTTTATGTGGATATAGATGGAGAAAATTTTTATAGTGACAATTGTTGAAAATTGAAATTTTATCTTTTTCTGATAAAATAATTCATTTAAATATATTATTATATTTTAATAATATAATAATGGTGATATTTTTACAATGAATGTGAGATATATGAGTATACGAGGAAAAAGAGTATTTTTGTTGCAATAAATATTAAAAACAGATTTTGTGTGTCGGTAGACCCATTTCTTGACTGAAATTTGATTATAGCTTGTAAAATCGCCCGTTTGTGGATTTCGGTCAATTTCTGTTTGAAATTTGGGAAAACTTCCTTCTGCAAAGTTGTAGATAATGGAATTTCCTATGGAAAATCGCAAGTTTCAAATTTTTCTGATAAAAGAGCTAATTATTATGAATTATTGAAGTTCCGAAGCTCCGAAATAATTGATTTTTGGAAGTTTAAAATATTTAAAATAGGAAAAACATTTTTTGTGTTTGGTGGGCATCTTTAACACATGTCAAGTTACTGAATTCAGATGCTTGATGCGCAGGAAGATGTAGAAAAAAATAAATAATATTAATTTATTAAATTTTCTACTTTGGTGTTCTAAGAATTTTCCTATAAATAGGGTGCTTAGGTTAGAATTAAAAATCACACCAGAAACTGAAGTTCTCTCTCTATATTATCGAGCGTATTCTTGTGAGTATTTTGAGTATACTTTGAGTATTGCTATACGGTGCAAGTCCAAGTCATAGCCTATATCCGGTGTTTCAACTAGAAGTACTGATCTTTCGAGGTAAGGGATATTATTTTTTCAGTAATGATATTATTTCTTCAATATCATTATGCTAAAATATTGATCTAAAGTTTTTATCAAATTTGGAACTTTTGGTGTCGGAGTTACTATTCACGTATACGGCACTATTCACGTATACGACACTATTCACGAATACGGCACTATTCATCGAAAAATGAAAATTTTCCCTTTTCGTCTAAAATATCTATTGTGGATACTAGCTTTGATTGTATCCATGTTTTGATCATTCTTAAATTTTACACCACTATGATTAATTTTGAGGTATTTTTGGACATGGATAAAACAAAGTACGAATCTTTAATTCTTAATCCTTGTCATTTTGTTTCACTGGATTCGTTTCTTTAAAAATATTTTCATCATCCTCAGTCTTAAATGATGATATTATTGAATATCTTTGGCCTATAGTGCAAAGATGAATGATTTCTGATGAATATCTTTGGCCTGTAGTGCAAAGATGAACAAGTGTTTAGATGAACATGACCAACTGATGAATATCTTTGGCCCGGTAGTGCAAAGATGAATATTGATTTAAGATATATATTTATTTATTTTACCGGGATAAAATATCGACGATGAACTTTTAAATTCATATATAGAAGATAGTAGTTTGCATTCTCTACTTAACTCTTCTAATGAATTATTATTTCATTGCGAAGATTGATTTAAAATTGGTTGTCTATTGTATTCTATTAGATTTTTCCTGTTGAAGACTAACGATAATTTGTCGTATATTATCTTAGTCATAATATTCTTTTATTGGGCTAGTTGAGCTCACCCTTTTCCTTGTTGTTCCATTTTTCTTCTCAGGAGGCGAGAATATAGCGAGTACTAGTCGGGGTATGGAATGAAGGTTCTAGAGAGAGTTGTTTAGTAGTCCTCACCATTTTTGTAAAATAATGTATAAATAATTGTGATGAGGATTTATTTGGGTATGTATATTGTCTAGAAGACAATAATTGTATTTAAACTCACAGTATATATGTTGTCGTATTTTGCACGACAAATGTATTAATAAAGTTGTAGTTATTTCTGTACCATGTATTTGGCGACTCAGAATGGGTTGGATTGAATGGACGTATTTTGGCGGCGTCACATTATTGGCGTGCAATTAGGTGACAAAACCTCTCCTTGCAGAACTTTTAGACATTGTCAATATTGCAAATAATAATATGAATAACTTTGTCGTTTCAATTATTGATTTAATAATATATCATATTATGTAGATGATACTGTAACAATAATTAAATCAATAATATGAGAGAGATATGATGCAAGAATTATTGTAGCAATAATTGAGTATAAGCGAGTGACTTCTCACGTAAGCATCAATAATCAATACCGTGTGCTACTATGCAACCACGCGTATTACTGTACTTTTACTACCGGGTATTTCAACAGTTTTAACGGTAACACCTCCGCCCTTATTTTTATAGAAAGATATTTTTGACATTTTCTAACTACGACAATACTTCCGTTGTGGGGTCCACCAATGATTGTGCCGTCGTACGAATATTCTCTATTAAAATGAATATTCCCCGACCAATCGAATATTATATAACCACTTGCTTACTTTGCAAAATTTGTAAATATTACCCACAACTATAACATTATATCAAATCCACACCATAATATTCAAAAATATATTTCGCGAAAATTATTCTTTATTCATAAAAGTTGGGGTCTTACAACCTCCCCTTCTTATGAAATTTCATCCTCGAAATTAGGGTACATACCTGGTATGTCAAAGAGATGAGGATACCTTGACTTCATCTTAGATTCTATCTCCTAAGTCATTTCCTCTACATCGTGGTTTCTCCACAAAACTTTGACTTGAGGTATAATCTTGGAGCATAGAACATGATCCTTCTTATCCATGATTTTAACATGCAACTCTTCATACGTTAAATCTTCCACTATCTCGTCTGGTTCTAACTCAATAATGTGGTTCGGGTCTTTCACATATTTACGTAACATAGATATGTGAAAAATGTTATGAACACGAGACATACTTGGCGGTAAGGCGAGTATATAAGCCACAGTTTCTACTCGCTCGAGAATTAAAAATGGGCTAATGAATCGAGGATTGAGCTTTCCTCTCTTTTCAAATCTCATAACTCCTTTCCATGGAGCAACACGTAACAACACATGATCTCCAATATTGAATTCTACGTCCTTTCGATGAAGATCAGCATAACTCTTTTGTCGATCTTGTGAAGTTTTTATACGTTATCAGATCGTTTGAATCTTTTCTGCAGTCATACGTACCAACTTCGGTCCCAACAACGTTACTTCACCCACCTCATCACAGCATACTGGAGAACGACACTTTCTCCCATACAACGCCTCAAATGGAGCCATGCCAATACTTGTTTGATAAATGTTGTTGTAGGAAAACTCCAGCAATGGTAAGAACTTGTCCCAACTTCCTTTGTAGTCAAGGACACAGAGTCTTAATAGATCTACAAGAGTTTGAATAGTCCTCTCCGACTGCCCGTCCGTCTGAGGATGATATGCCGAGCTAAATCGTAAATCCGTGCCCATAGCTTTCTACAAACTAACCCAAAATCATGAAGTGAATCTTGGGTCTCGATCAGAAACAATGGATACTGGCATACCATGCAGTCTTACAATCTCATTTATGTACATACGAGCAAGACGTTCAAGTGTATAAGTTTCTCGTATAGGTAAGAAGTGAGCAGACTTGGTCAATCTATCAACAATGACCCAAATTGCATCTATGCCTTGAGAAACCTTGGGAAGACCGAAGCTTGAAATCCATGGTAATGTGCTCCCACTTCCATTCTGGAATTTCAAGTGGTTGCAATGGACCTTTTGGTACTTGATGCTCCGCCTTGACTCTTTGACAAGTTAAACACCTTGAGATAAACTCCGCTATCTCTCTCTTCATATTGCTCCACCAAAATGTATGTCGAAGATCATGATACATTTTAGTACTCCTAGTATGGATTGTAAACGGTGTGTTGTGCGCCTCCATCATGATTTTATACTTTAAATCAGGGTCGTTAGGAACACAAAGTCTGGATTTGACTCGAAGTATTCCTTCTTCATCTATTCTTGCTTCCGAAATAGCACCTTCTTGCACTTTCTTCCTCATACGTATCAGCTCTAGGTTTGTAGCTTGAGCAGCTTTAACTTTATCGATTAAAGTCAGTTCTACTCGTATATTCACCATCATCACATAGGTCCCTGGAGTCTTTAACTCTATCTCCATCCTTTGTAAGTCATACAAAATGAGCCTTTGTGTTGACAATATTACACTCGTACCCGTATATGATCTTCTACTCAATGCGTCAACTACTACGCTCGCTTTACCAAGATGGTATTGAATGGTATGATCATAATCTTTCAACAGTTCAAGCCAACTTCGTTGCCGCATGTTGAGTTCCTTTTGGGTGAAAAAATATTTGAGGCTTTTATAATCCGTATAGATCTCCACCTTCTCTCCATATAGGTAATGCCTCCAAATCTTGAGTGCGAAGACAACAGTTGCCAACTCTAGATCATGAGTAGGATAATTCCTCTCATATTCTTTGAGTTGCCGAGAGGCATATGCTATGACTTTCCCATGTTGCATGAGAACACATCCTAGCCCTTTGCCCGAAGCATCACTGTAGATGACAAATCCCTCTAAGCCTGATGGTATTGTCAGAACAAGTGCTGAAATCAGTCTTCCCTTGAGTTCTTGAAAACTCTTCTCACATTCCTCTCTCCAACCGAACTTTGTATCTTTTCGAGTCAGCTGAGTTAATGGAGTAGCGATTCGAGAAAATCCTTCCATGAATCTCCGATAATAACCAGCTAAGCCGAGAAAGCTACGTACTTCGGTTACTGACTTTGGTTGCTCCCAACTCTGAATTGCTTCAATCTTCGCTGGGTTAACAGATATTTCATGATTTGATATCACATGCCCAAAGAATGCAACTTCCTCAAGCCAGAACTCACATTTCTTCAACTTGGCATAAAGCTTGTTTTCACGAAGTTTTTGGAGTATCAGCCTCAAGTGTTGCTCATGATCTTCACGGATTTTGGAATATATGAGAATGTCATCAATAAAGACAACCACAAAGTGATCCAAATATTCCTTGAATACTCGGTTCATCATATCCATGAAGGCAGCAGGAGCATTAGTCAATCCAAAAGACATGACCAAGAATTCATAATGCCCGCATCGAAGTTCTCGAAGGCGTCTTTGGAATATCCTCGATTTTAACCTTCATTGATGATATCCGAAGCGAAGATCGATCTTTGAAAAGAATTATGCTCCTCGCAACTGGTCAAACAGGTCATCAATGCGAGGTAACGGATACCTATTCTTAATGGTGACATGGTTCAATTCTCAGTAGTCAATACAAAGTCGCATACTCCCATCTTTCTTCTTCACGAATAGAACAGGAGCACCCCATGGAGACGTCTTAGGGACGAATGAAACCAATGTCTAACAATTTACTCGCAATTGGGTCTTTAACTCGAAGTTCAATAGGAGCCATTTGATATGGGGCTTTTGAAATGGGTTTTTTGTACCGTGTTCAAGGTCGATACAAAATTCAATTTCATGCTCGGGGTAGGCCGTGAAGTTCTTCGTGGAATACGCCGGAAATTTATTAACAATAGAAATATCATTCAAAACTGACGTATTTTTGTTTAGATCTGTGACATGAGCTAAGAAAGCTTGACATCCGTTTTTCAATAAACGAATAGCTTTATGGCTTGAAATGACCGTGATTGATTTTAATGGTTTGGTCGCTTGAATTCGCATAATAGGTTGATTAGGAATATGAAAACTAACAACTTTACGAAAACAATCAATTTTTGCATGATGAGTAGTTAACCAATCAATCCCTAGAATTACGTCAAACGCAATTATTTTTAAAGAAATAAGATCGACAGGTAATGTGCGGTTATCGATTTGAATCAAACAAGACTTATAAACCGTGGATGTAATGAAGGTTTCTCCCAACGGAGTTTCAACCGATAAGTCAAAGTCCAATTTCTCCGGAGTCAAATTTAAACCTTGAGCGCAAGTAGGAGAAATAAAAGAATGGGTAGAGCCGGTATCAAATAAGGTATATACTTCACTAGAGTTTATGATAAGCTGACCCGTGATGACCTCGTTTGGGTTCCTTGCTTTCTTGGAGGTTACAACAAACGCTCTCCCTTGAACTACCGATTTTATCTTGTCTGGGATAGACTTTGATGCCTCCACACTACTACAAAACAATAAATAGACAACGCGAAAAAAACGTTGTAGTTTCAATCAGGAAAACGTCGTGGTTAAGGGTGTTGTCTATTTGACACCCTTACACAACGTTTTAAAAACGTTGTAGTTATGCACAATACACAACGTTTTTTTAGGAAAAAACGTTGTAGATTTGTTTTTAAAAAATTAGCAGATGCTTAAAAACGTTGTAGAAGGTATGATTCCACAACGTTTTTTGGATAAAAATATTGTTGTTTAGTATATCAGACAACTTTTTTTAAATGTTGTAGATAAAAAAAAAAGAAAAAAAAAAGATGTGGTTCACCTATATTACCAATTGAATGCACTTGCAATATGCTAATGCCATGATATATAGCCAAAATGTATCAACCATTCAAAATACAACCCAATAATACCATTCGTTTACAGTTTCAAATTACTACATCCACAAAATATAACAACATCAATAGTTTAGTATTATATACAGACACAATATTGAGTGGTTTAGCAACATCATGTTGATAACTTGTAAAATTAAAAAAATACACATGAAAGGAATCCTCAAAATTAAATGCACTAGCACCTACAAGAATATGTTCTCAAGCGACTCATTGAAGCGTTGATGACTCTAGAGAATAGCACATTCTAGAGCACAACATTTAGCAATCGATTCTGCAAGAAAAAATTCAGTAAATTAGTGGTAAGAGACAGAACTGTTAAGAGTATCCTAAAACCATGAGACACTATAATTTGAAAGGATAGGCATTCTGTATGCTAAATGAAGTTGATAACAAATCTAGAAATCTTTAACAAAACGAGATATTCCAACCACCACATTACATAATTCCATCAGAAGATCAACCAATTCCTTAATAGCCTGATCATATTAAGTAATTACACATGAACTTATAAACACTTGATTTATGGTTAGTAACCTCAAAAAGAGAAGGTCCACAATCATTTTTATAAATGTCACCTAATTTCAAATTGCAAAACCTCTGACACAATGCACTATTTCTGGACAACCAAATCAAACAGTGAAGACTCACCTTTCTATTGTCTGCTAGGTCAGCCCAATCGTAGTTAGAGGACTTCTTAGCTGCATCTTCAGAAACCACTTTCCTTTTTCTGGAGGTTGTATTTCCTTTTTCATTAGCTGCCAAGTCATTCTCCTCGTTGTAGTTCTCTCCATATACAGAAAGCTTGAATTCTTCCAATGCTTTAACAACTCCTGGCCTGCCATCAATAAACAAACGCCAAACTGAATTTTATCGACTAACTGAACACAGGAACTGAAAGCGTAAGGGATAACAAAGGAAGAACAAATTTTCTTGGTGACCCAGTACCTAGCCATGCCTTCCTCATCTGGAACAGTTTCATCTTTAATTTCAGGCATTTCATCTACATCCAGTGCCAGAGCCTGGACCACTGCATAGTGTCTCTGCAAGGCTGAAAAAAAGTTTTTGTCCACTTTTTTCATTGTAAATTTCTCGAAGAACCCAACATATTAATAATAATCACACAAGGACGGCAATGAAATAATAGAAAAAAGGATGGCGTCAACTACATTCACAGCTATTCATTCTCATGCTAATGTCTGAATTTGATTTATACATGTCAAAAATAAATGACAGGACAACGATGGCTACACATGTAAATTGTTAAAGTAAATCATATTCAACACTTCTGCAGGTCCAGAAGTACAATTTCACTAGAGATGTGAATGAAAGATGCATCAAAAAATAGAACCATCACTGGGACAAGTTAACTGATACTAACCTGCTTATAATCATTTACGAAGTAGCAGTGAGGGAGATGGACAAGTGTCTCTGAGTATATATGAGAGAATTGCTTAGGTGAAACAAACTGCCACAGGGAAAAAGTGGGGGCATCTTAAAACTGATGTAATGAAAAATCAGATCAACTCCAATGAGTAACTAGAATAAAAGGAGAAACCACTGTCAGAATTTACCTTTAGTGCATAAGTTACAAATAAAAGGATAACAAACCATGTAGAGGATGACTAAAATAAAAGGAGAAACCACATGAAAAAGCTGCAAGGCAGAATAGTAAACCATTTATCTGATCAAAAATAAACTACAAGAACAAAAATACAGGTTCCAGTGGCCTAAGAGTAACTTCTTTAGCCACTTTAAGATCACTGCCCAACTCGGTGAAATTAATTCCAGTGGCTTCTTTCACAAGATTGTGCATAGTTTCCCTCCACCAAGGTCTTTCCAAACATATCTCTACACCCTGAATGAAAGCAATGCAGTTTCAACACATTACAAGAGTAAAAAAATTGATATACATGCCACAACTACTTATATGTTTACAGTATTTTATAACAGGGGAGGATATACATATATATAGAATTAAGGTAACTTCTGTCAGCTTAAATATGTAAACTCCTTCAAAAGTAGTAGACATACTAGAGAACTCAGTAACATCTTCATTTGCCTCGGTGACATAAGAACATACAACGAATCTAGCATAGATAAGAAGTTCTCTGAATAAGACAGACTACTAGAAGGAAGAACATGAGGTCTTCCTGTCATCCTCAAAATAAGCTGCTGCTGCAATGGTTGGAGCCTGTCAATTAATCAAATTCATGAACTAAGATCAGTTGTATGTGGCTTATATTGTTTCAGCATACAAATGAATGAAAAATACAAAGAATGGCAAAGAAGATAATCGTACCTTCCCAAGTATGCGCACTATTTACTTATCTCTCACTTGTTTAAACTTGTATAAATCCTGGCCCTATGTTATCAGAGAATATATATTATTATGAGATGCATGTGGAAGTGGCATCAGTATCAAAACATCTATTTAAATTAATAATCAATATATTCACATATTACTGTTGGAACTGAACACATTTGGGCAGTCAAAAGTACCAGAACAACTAGGACATGACAAAACCAGAGGCTCACAACCTTGATATATCGCAATATTGACATGAACCCATTGTGTATCTCATCTTTTCGAGAGAAATTCATGTACTTAATCAAGTGACATCAAAATAACCTAAGAAGCGTAATTCAAGCACACGACTAAGTATTAGAGGAAATTTATATCAAATAATAAATTGAATAATTGAATTAATAGTGTAAGAACATAAAATCAAACATCAAAAGTTGCAATGAATTGAAAGCAAAATGAAATCATGGCTTTTCTCCAATCATCAATGACCTAAAATTTCCAAAATTCCGGTTTATCTAGCAAAGATCACGCTCTTCTTAGAACGAAAGCACAAAATCTAGAAAGAACTAACTAGAATATCATCAAATGTAACAATTAATATTATCAATCACAAACCTCTCACCATTTGAAATTGAATGTAGAATCGACACGCGTAAAAAGAAATGATCCGATTAACAAAGAGTCGACCTAATTATCTCCGACTCATGGTGGTTGGTTTTGCCTTCTTCGGTGGTGTCCTTGTCGAAACTTCTCTCGATCGCTTGGTTTGTACGATAGAGATGGTTGCAGAAAGGGTGGTCCGACCGAACCCAAGGTGCTCGGCGTCTTAGGAAAGGATCGAGTGATCATAGGTTTCACGTGCGGTGTGGGATGACATTTTATGGGACTCACAGTACCCGAAGAAGACGCTATTTGCGCCTTCGATTTCAAGACGGCGGGGAGAAAGGCAATCGCGAAGGAGAATCCTCCTGGTTAAGGCCGAGAAATTTCAGATCCGCCGGAGACTAGGAGCGGGCTAGGGCAAAATACTGATAAGAGTGATACTTATTATTTAAGTTTTCACTTTAGCGAGATTTTTTAAAGCTCTGTGTTTTTCTTTATACACAACGTTTTAAAAAAAAAACGTTATCTAGTTAACACCAAAAAATGACTTTTTAAATAGATAACGTTTTTGCATATATATCTATAATATTTTTTTTAAAAACATTGTAAAAAAAAAATACCACAACATTTTTATAAAAAACGTTGTGGTTTAAGTGTTGTCTATTTGATATTTTGTAGTAGTGCCATCCCAGCTGGACTTGACTTTGGTGTACGACAAAATCGGGCTAAGTGACCTTCTCTTATATAATTGTAACATGCTTTGGACTGCTACATACAATTTGGACTAATGTGTCCCTCCTCCTCGATTTGTAACATGTCTGTTGGCGGTCGTTCTCCTTCCTTCTTAACAATAGGTCTTTAATCGACATCCTTCCATCATTACTAAATCTCCTCTTCTTGAAACTCCCACTTTTATTGTCTTGGCCATGATTACCACCAAAGTGGTTACCATTTCTGGCATGTTGATTCCATCCACATTTGTTGTCACCGCTTTGATGACTGTTACCACTGGTATTTTCATTATGTCGGCTGTTTTCTCTTGGTTGCATTGACTCGTTATCGCGCTCCAATAACTGAGCCCTATTTACAACATCTGAATACAAACACAGTTTATGAGAAATAAGATATTGACGTATCTCCGGTTTTAAACCTCTTAAAAACATTCGCGTCATTCGCTCCTCATTATCAAAAAAATGGGATACAAACCGGGATAACTCCGCAAATTTAGCCTCGTATTGCGACACGGTCATATTGTTTTGCTCTAACTTGATAAACTCCACCTCCTTCATGTAACGAATACTTTCGAGAAAGTATTTATCGTTGAACAGCTCTTGGAACTTCTCCCAAGACATCTTGAGTGTGTTAGGCTGGGTACGCCTTACAGATTCCCACCAGTAATATGCCTCCCCTCGCATTATAAAGGTGGCAAAAGGAACCTTTTGCTCCTCGGAGAATCCCAAGACATCAAATATCTTGGTGATATGCTTTATCCATGCATCCGCCTTAAGTGGTTTTGGCTCTCCAACAAACTCCGGTGGTCCCAGCTCCTTGAACTGTTTAGCGGTGCCCGTCCGAGAGTTTCCAGTGTTTCCACCTACATTTTGGACAGGAGTTTCTCTTGCCTGATGTTGTACAATTTACAGAAAGCTCCTAAACATTCCGTCGTTCGCCATTTGGTCGGTTTTGTTGTTCACCTGAGGATTATTGTTTCCCTGTTGCACATTATCCTGAGTATTAATCTGTGGTGACTCCACGATCTCATATGCTTCATTGCTTATCTCAACATTTTCGGATGCCATTTTTCAAACTGCCACAAAACAAGGGTTAATTAATATCACATATTATCCCTATACTCTGACCAACCAGTTAAATACCAAATAAACTTAGGTATGTCATACTAGTGAAGGAATTCTTCGTCTCTCCCCTCCTAGTTCTTATCTCACATCTCACCTAAGGATCACATCCCTAAGCTTTGATACCAACTGTGACGCCCCCTAAATAGGTATACATCACCCATCTTGAGTCGTCAGATACAAGGTACTGAATACAAATACAACTTAATTATACAACAGTCATGTGAAATACGACAAAACATAGACTGTGAGTTTTAATACAAATATTATCATCTAGACAATATCAAAACTCAATGGAGTCCTCATTACATTTATTATCACACTATTTCACAGAATAGTGAGGACTACTAATGCACCATCTACGACCATCACTCTGTTCCTCGACTAGTCCCAGCTACGTTCTCATTTCCTGAAGAGAACAGTGAAAGAAAGGGTGAGCTCAACTAGCCCAGTAAGAAATATTATGACTAAGATAATGCAGAATAAATTATCAATAGCCTTCAATAGTATAACAACTGATAGAATATAATAGACAACAAATTTTAGATCAAAAACTGCAGCAGAATAAGCAATCCATTAGAAGAGTCAAGTAAAGTATAAAATCTCATCGTCTTTCTATGATTTAAAAAGTTTTTCATCAACTTTATCATTGAGACTCGACTTAATAAATAAAATTGAATCATCCTCGCCCACGGCCAAGGATATTCATATAATCATCAATGGTCATGACTATACGAGAATAATCACGGTTATAATCATACCAACAATCGCCCACCAATGAACTCGCAGCAAATGAAGACTTTTACCACATCATTCGTCACATTACGGTCCATGATTATATCTGTAATAATCCTCGGTCATAATCATACCCAAATCCATCTATGCACGTAAGCCAAAGATGAATTTCAACATAATATAAGCATGAGGATAATGACAATTCAATAAAAGCAGGTTCAAGAATAAATTTTAAAGATTTATAAGTTAATTTATCACGAACTCAATAACGCCCAAATTGTCGACATGATCTTGCTTTGTGCAAAGAAAATTCAAGAATGCTCAAAAGAATATTTCCATGAAAGATATTGAATGAAGCGCAATTATCAAGGATATTCCACTAATTTCATGGAGTATAGAAGCAAAGTTTTAACCAAATGAGTATAATATAATATATGAAAGCGCAAATGGATTTTCACCGCCATGCAGTAATCCACGATATCTGATCATTTCCACAATTTAATAAAGAATGAATACACAGGATCATTCACCATGCATGTGGTAATCCAAATAGACGAGTTATTCCAATGTAATAATAAATAATGGAATAATGAAGGGTTCACCATGTAATGCGATAGACTAATCGGCATGTTATTCCCCAACGAGAATAATAAATAATGCAAGTAGGTCCGTCAGAACGCATATTGCATGAGGATATTCTAGACGAATAATAAATAATGGAACCCGGTCCCACAGAACGCATTGTGCATGGATATTCGGCGTAATAATAAAGAATGAAATATTAGAAGAATTTCACCATGTATGCGGTACCCAGATAAACAAAGTTATTCTAACAGAATAATAAGAATGGAATAACAGAAGAATTTCACCAAGTATAGGGTATCCTGCGTATACAAGTTATTCCAACAGAATAATAAAGAATGGAATAACAGAAGTTCTCTTCATGAACAAGAAAGAAAGAATATCCCTTATGAGTACAACAAATAATATTCCCTACCTTAGAAAAATTGAATACTGAAGTAGTGAAGTATCATAATACTTTTCTTCTTTCTCTCTATAGTTTCTCTCTCTAGAGTTTCAGTGAATTCGTAAGACATAATGAAGGAATGAGCTTCAATTTATTGGAGAGAATGGACTGAATAGTAACTAATTCATGAACGATCCGATTCTTGGTTCGGACTTAGGTTTTATTAACTTTGGGCCTAACGTTGGGCTTTCATTACTTACCTTTGGGCCTTAACAAGATTTCACTTTGGCTTGCCCAATTCCTATACAAATCCTATTAGTCCATTACAATTAGCTTAAGGCTTTTAACGTATAATCTTCGTATTCTTCTCGTATACTAGTTCGTATAATCATTCGTCATATACGTTATGTCATATTTCATATATACTTGTACAATACTTAGTATCATACTTGTATTCATTGCCTCGTATAATACTTTCTTATTATATGATCAACATTCATTCAAATTTTTATTTTCCTTTACATTCTCAAACTTAGTACATAGGCGAAAAACTGCGTTTTTCATAACAGAATTATTATTACATAATCCATCCTTCCTTATTAATCTATCATTACGTATTTTCCGGAAGTTCAAAAATAATTCCTGAGCAGAAATGGATGAATAGTGTTTTTCAGAGAATTTCTCGGAAAGCTTTTATTTTCGTCTTGGGAATTCGAACACCTTAATTCTATAATGTAGCAAGAATACTAAGATTTTATGCCACTTTTAGGTTATAGAACAACCTTCATCTTGCTTACTCGTTATAAATAAAATATATATTATAATTTTATTTATTATTTAATTAAATAAAATTATTTTGCAAATAATCTGATTTTCTTGGTCGTTATTGTATCACTTACCCACTCCATCTCCTGCTGCCACACTCTGGGTTCAAGCACAACGCTTTCAGACTGATCTAGATAAACTAATGGAAGATATGTACAAGCCATGGTGTGACGCCCCCAAAATAGGTATACATCACCTATTCTGAGTTATCAATACATGGTACAGAAACAACTACAACTTTATTATTACAACAGTAAAACTGTGAGTTTGAATACAAATATTATCTTCTATACAATATCTATACTCAAATAAATCCTCATCACATTTATTGATACATTATTTTACAAAAATGGTGAGGACTACTAAACAATCCTTTCTAAAACCTTCATTCCATACCCCAGGCTAACGCACTCGCTATATTCTCGCCTCCCGAGAAGAAAAATGGAACAAAAGGAAAAGGGTGAGCTCAACTAGCCCAATAAAGAATATTATGACTAAGATAATATACAACAAATTATCGTTAGTCTTCAACAGGGAAAAATCTAATAGAATACAATAGACAACAAATTTTAAATCAATATTCATGCAATGAAATAATAATTCATTAGAAGAGTTAAGTAGAGAATGCAAACTACTATCTTCTATATATGAATTTAAAAGTTCATCGTCTCATCTTTTATCCCCGTAACATCAATCAATATACATCCGGAATCAAATATTCATCTTTGCACTACAGCCAAAGATATTCATCACCGGTCATGTTCATCTAAACACCATTCATCTTTGCACTACAACCAAAGATATTCTTTAGAAATCATTTATCTTTGCACTACAGCCAAAGATATTCAATAATATCATCATTTAAGACCGAGGATGATGAAAATATTTTTTAAAGAAACGAATCCAGTGAAACAAAATGACAAGGATTAAGGATTAAGGATTCGTACTTTGTTTTATCCATGTTCAAAAATACCTCAAAAATAATCATAGTGGTGTAAAATTCAAGAATGATCAAAACATGGATACAATCAAAGCTAGTATCCAGAATAGATATTTTGGACAAAAGAAGAAATTTTATTTTTCTATTGAATAGTGTAAGTATACGTGAATAGTGTCGATATCGTGAATAGTAACTCCGACACCAAAAGATAGAAATTTCACAAAAAATATCTTCACGCTTCATGAATAGTACTCATGAATAGTAACTCGTGAATAGTAACTCATGAATAGTAACTCGTGAATAGTAACTCATGAATAGTAACCCGAGCATGAAAAAGTTCCAAATTTGATAAAAAGTTCCAACTAATATTTCAAAGATAATGATATTGAAGAAATAATATCATTTGAGAAGAAAATAACATCCCTTACCTCGAAAGATTAGTACTCTATTTGGAATCTAAGGTATATAGTCTTTGAAGGAACTGCACCGCCTAACAATACTCAAAGTATACTCAAAATACTCACAAGAATACGCTCGATAATATAGAGAGAAAACTTGGAGTTCGGTGTGATTTTCAATTCTAACCTAAGCACCCTATTTATAGGAAATCGCTTAGAACACCAAAGCGTAAAATTTAATAAATTAATAATATAATTATATAAATTTCCTACACATGCCTAGAATCTGATTTGACCATCAAACACGTGCCACATTCTAGAAAAAGTAAGAAAAAACGTTTTCTAATTTTAAATATTTTAAACTTCCAAAATCAATTATTTTGACTTTGAACTTCAATAATTCATAATAAATAGCCCTTTCATCGTAGAAAATTTGAATCTCACAAGTTTTTATAGGAAATTCAATTTCTATAACTTTTTAGGAAGAAAGTTTTTCGAATTTCAAATAGAAATTGATAGAAATCCACAAACGGGCAATTTTACAGTGCTATAATCAAATTTTAGTCAATAAATGGGGTCCACCGACATGTTTAACATGTTTTAAACATTTATTGCAACAAAAAATACTCTTCCTCCTCAGATATAGTCATATATCCCACATTCGTTGTAAAAATATCACCATTATTATATTATTAAAATATAATAATATATTTAAATGAATTATTTTATCGAGAAAAGATAAAATTTCAATTTTCAACAATTGTCACATTAAAAATTTTCTCCATCTATATCCACATAAAATTAATATTTTTCTCATCATATGAATCAATAATTAATTATTCACAAATAATATTACAGAATCACAATATCGACAACTGAGCAGGTTCCGGAAAGAGGGGCTTTCAATAAGAATTTCTCCTTCTTTGCGCCGCAATTAGGTGACCAAACCTCTCCTTAGATGTAACTTTCTAGACATTGCCAATAATGTTATCTAATAATATTATTGAGATAATATGAATTATTGCTTCGATAATGAAAAATATTGTGTAATGACAATTATTGAAACAACAATGAATATAAAATATCAACGCAGCAATTATTAACTCAATAAAATCTTGAGCGATAATTATCAGTAACCATTATTGAGTAGTGCCTTCTTACGTAAGAATCAATAATTGGTGCAATACTGGTAGCTTCTTGTGTTTTAACCACAAGAGTATTTTAACAAGATTAATCTGTGAATAACTACGCCATTATTTTTTTTAACCAACTTATATTTGTTGTTTCTTCATCCAATCGCTTTCAGTTATGGGGCCACACACATGGTCGCTACCGTCGTATGAATATTCCAAAACGGTCACGAATATTCCACGACCAAACGAATATTCAAATAATAATGAATATTTTATAACCACTTGCTTATTTTGAAATATTTGCGTATTTTACCCCTAACTATCCACATTAATCACATCAACCCTTACTATTTCAAAATAATAAATAGAGAAAATTAAATTTCATTAATAATAAGTTGGGGTCTTACACATGGACTTGTTGGAAGACCAAGGCAGGCACTACACAGAAAGTTCACTTCTCTTAGACTACGTTGAATAGATACGTCAAAGCCTGGTACATCTTTATTTATGCAAGCATACTTCCCACCAGCCATCATGCCTATGTTACTGTTGAGACACTACTACAAAACAGTAAATAGATAACGCGGAAAAAACATTGTGGTTTCAATCAGAAAAACGTCATGATTAAGGGTGTCATCTATTTGACACCCTTACACAACGTTTTTAAAACGTTGTAGTTAGACACATTATACAACATTTTTTAAGAAAAAAACGTTGTAGATTTGTTTTCCATAAATTAGTAGATGCTTGAAAACGTTGTAGAAGGTATGATTCCACAACGTTTTCAGGATAAAAATGTTGTACTTTATACATATATACAACATTTTTAAAATGTTGTAGATAAAAAAGAAAAAGGAAAAAAAGGTTGTGGTTCACCTATATTACCAATGCACCTGCAATATACTAATGCCGTGATATATAGCTAAAATTACAAAGAATATTAATACCATACAATACGTTTACATCCCAATAATACCAAACTATCTATACATCTCAAATTCACTTTTCAATATAATTACTACTATATTGCAATGTGAATTTGACTATATCCACAAAATATACCAAACTATCCATAAAATTAAACTATTGCCTAATTAAACTATCCATAAAATATAATACTTCTAATGTACAAAAAAAACCCCAACCAAATTGCAAGGCAAAAGCTTAAATAGGCCTTCTTGCTCTCAGCCAGAAGTTCTTCTGCAGCAAGGAAACAACACCATTGTTTCCAAGTGAAATTCCTACACAAGGTCTAATTATTCTTTTTATGTTTTCCTAATTGTTATATATTTTTCTCAATAATATCTACCCAAACTAAAATTTACCTGAAATTCTGGAAGCTGTGGAGTACTTCTCGGTAATGTTGGTAACGTTAGAGCTTTTGGAAGCTGTGGAGTACTTCAATATTCTTACTTCTTGCATCCTACAAAGTGAAAAGTATATTATGGTCAAATATATACCTAGTGGTTCAGAGAACAGAGTTCTGTTGGTAACAGATAAAATTTTGTGCACAAAAGGTGTGTTCCAATGAAATAATTTCTGTTGCAATTTACTGGTGTAATTTTGCCATCTTGGCATTATAGATATATTATTGTATTTCTTTTACAGTATTAGACCATTAGAGATTCGGACAAAAGTATCAAATTTTTTTGCTCTGTGTCATAATTCTTGTGGTTAACTGGGAGATATCTGTTTTCTTAAAATAAGTTTAGCATTTTAACTGAAATGCCTGCAGTGAAAACTTAAATTAGTCGACCGTTGCAACTTGATAATATTTATGTAATTTCCTTAAGATAAAGTGTATATATATATACACACACACACATACAGTTGATTAGAAAAGTTAAAAGTTAGAAATGAATGTGTACTCGTATAAATGTGAATGTATCTAGAACTAACAATTAGTACCTCAAAAAGCAAATGAAGTTGGTGTACGGCATCTGTAGTACCCTGGAACCACATTTTACCTGTCTCACCTAGAGTTTGAGTTGCTACTAGAACCTAGAATAGGAGAAAAACAAATTTTAAATGAGATTGATAAAGAAACTGAAAGAAATTCTAAGCTCCCCTATGCCTTTCTGGAGATGTACGCGTAAACATATGGAGCTTCAGAAGAATCAGAATAGAATGGAGGACTTGGAAAAAAAACTTGCCTCAACGCCATCT
Source organism: Panax quinquefolius (assembly GCA_020205615.1). Taxonomy (NCBI): domain Eukaryota; kingdom Viridiplantae; phylum Streptophyta; class Magnoliopsida; order Apiales; family Araliaceae; genus Panax; species Panax quinquefolius. The sequence continues at coordinate 83,872,717 of CM035167.1, read as the reverse complement.
CCAAAGGTTGTCCCACTGCCAAAGTTATAAGCGCGAGAAATATGCTTGTTGAGTTATGCTGAGTTGAACTGAGTTAGAATGTAAACTTTGTTGATCCCATTGTTGATACAGTTGCTCATTGGTACATCATTAGTCTATATGCTCCTCCAATAGGCAACTTAACATTATTATCAAGTTGAAAAGACCATAACTAGAATCAAACCACTAGTAATGCCGTTTCTAGTATCGGTACAAAATGCACATCAATATTCTCAATTGTTGTTGCTGATGAAATTGGCAGTGAATATTTTAAAATTGTTGAGGGTTTGTAGAATACTCACAGCAGGTTTGGCACGATCACTAGCTGACATATCTTTATAGCCTATTAATTCAAACGTATCTCTAGTCATGTATAATAAAGTTTAGCTTAATTCATCCAACAGACAATAATTAACAGGAATCCAATGTTATACATGACTTGTAATTTAGGCCTAACCTAACAGATAACACATAATAACTCCTCCCATCGTTCATGCATCAAGATTCCTCTTGGAACACTAACTAAAGATGAATGAGAGAGAGTGAAGCAAGATCTGCAACCGTCAATCAAACTGAAGCTTATATAATGTCCATAATAAGGGATGTATGCTCAGAGTTATGCTTTTGCCTTATGCTCAAACATGTACTGGATGACATACCTAGTCATAAAAGATATGAGATAACAATCCAGTTTATGAATGTGTGTACTAAATTATATAAATCGGCAGCGTAGTCTTGAATATCTAGACAACTGATGCATCAATAATAACCATAGAGAACAATTAAAGCCTAACAATGGTTATTTAAATTTCTAGCCATTGTCCACCTGAAAAAGTAGGCAAATATACAATGACAAGACCAACAAATTATAGCAATCTAAGAAGCAGGTAGGTTCAGGCTTCAAGGTAATATCTCTAAAAGGCTAATAATTAGCACTTGCAAAAACGTTGACAGACAAATTTTTCATTATTTTACTATCTAGTTCAAATGTGGGATCAAAAAACAATTCAATCCCTGAATTCAACAGAGAATGATAAATTCTTCTACACATAAAAAATGCAAACACAGATGGAACAAACATGAAAAGTATAAAAACATACAATCACAAAATCAATATATTAAGACAAAATCACCAATTTCACCAAAATCAACAGCTCGCCATCCGTCTCCCTTGATAACATTGATAAAAACATAAAGAGTATCAGAAACTTTTGGATGAGCGGCGGATTGAAGATAAAATAAATAAATAAACCTTGGAGAAAGAATCGGGAGTAATCAGATTGAAATCAATTGCGGCTACAGATGACGTGGTGGAAGCGAGCACCGGCCACATGTGCCGACGGTGTGACCTATGCTACTCACCTTCCCGCCCATGCATAATAATATCCTCCCATAATCACTGTCGATTCCTGTATCAATCGAGCTATCAACCTTAACGAGAACCATCAATGCCGCAGTAATTCTCTGATCCCCTTTCTTCACTTGGAATTAAAACCCTAGGTCTTCATAATTTGTGTATTCCAACTGGTCCCTAACCATAGATAGGTTCACGTAAAGCAATGGATCGAGATGGTAGATCGGCAGTGGCACAAAGAGGAAAGAGGACTGCCTTCAACAATGGATTGTGAAACGAGGGAATAGAGAGTTGGAAACAAAATTGGGGAATAGGGCTGAAGGTATTTTCTATTACGATGAAGTGATATGAATACTCATCTGTTCCAAATTTTCTAAGTTTGTTGTTTTAATTCAAATTTTAACTTCCACCTTCTTCTTTTTTGTTCCATGTTTTTCACATGGATACCATTTTTTTTAAAACGTTATCTATTTAAAACTAAAAATTACCTTCATAAATACATAACATTTTTTCATATGTATCTACAATGTTTTGTTAAAAAACGTTGTAAAAAAACATACAACAACATTTTTTATAAAAACATCATCTTTTAAGTGTTGTCTTTTTATGGTTTTGTACTAGTGAGAGGGCTATGATTTTGTATCAAAATTTAAAAGGACCAAACTTTGACCTTAACTATCTCATCAATCAGTCAATGCTTCGATTCATGCAAGCAGACACATCTGCTGGGATTCCACATGCTTCCATCATCACTCGTCTCTGTCATGCTACAAATGTGGAATGAGGAAAAGAGAATCTTCAGTTACTAATACATGACATTGACAGTGCGGCTATAAGGAAATACACTATATGGAGTGGAGGAAGATCTCACTAGAGGGGCTTGGGATTCATTCTGCCTGAAGAGGGTTCTAAAGATGAATAAGAAGAAGAAGAAGAAGAAGAAGAAGAAGAAGAAGAAAGTATGCTAGTCCCTACACCTTAGACAACAGAGCCACATCCTGACTACATTGCCAGACACGAGCGTCAGATGAGGCACTTGCAGACTAGGTTGGATGCCATGCACATGAATTTTCAGGCATATGCCGATGGTTTGTCTGGGGCATTGTCCCAAGCTTTAGCCCAACATGGAGTGCTCGTGGAGTTTCCCACATATGGTTTGGCTACTCCTTATCCACCACCAGATACACCTCCAGAACAAGATGAGGAGGGAGGCGAAGATGATGCCTACGGGAGTTTCTGTACCCGTTATCTCCAATGAGGGCATTGAAGTTTATAAGTTTGGGGGTATTGGGGTTCATTTTAGTTTCATTATAATAATAGCTTAGTTGCATGCATATCATTTTATTTTCATCTTTATAGCAGTTAGTTTTAATTGCATGATAGTTTAGTATGTTTTCTTATTTCATGTTTTCCTTATAAAAAAATTCACAAAAATAGTTTCGTTTATTTGTTTTATCTATTGCATTTAGATTAGTTTATCATAATGCATGAATCCATGTGGTCAGTTAGTTTGAATTCCATTTAGTCGATGATGAATTTGGAATTACATGATTTCTGAACGGTTTTGATGACTTGGACTTGGTTATATTGTTATACCATGATGTAAATCTCTATCTGTCCTTATCTATTGTAACCATGTAGCACTTTAAAGTAACCTTCATGATTTGCTCAGTATGAATGGTCACATACTTGTCTTCTTTTGAGAAAGTTGTGTTTTAACGATAAAGATTTAATAAACAGATAGTAAAGGCCAAGATGATGTAGAAGCTTAAGTTTTTGGGGAAATAAGGGGTATAAGTGCCGTAGTTCAAAAAAAGAGATATGAATAAATGCTTGGCTAGCTTAGTTCTGTGGCCTTTGTTACTAGAGTAAGTACGCCCGTAGGGGTGTCTCAACACATAGTGCCCTAAAGCCTTTATGGTTTGGGAGTCGTTGGTCGAAAGCTCACTACACGGGTAACACTGAAAAGCCTAAGAGTACTAGGCATTGCTGTAAGACCCCAACTTTTATGAATAAAGATTAATTTTTCTCAAATTATATTTTTTATCATTATGGTATGGATTTGATATAATGTTATAGTTGTGGGTAATATTTACAAATTTTGCAAAGTAAGCAAGTGGTTATAAAATATTCGATTGGTCGGGAAATATTCGTTTTAACAGGGAATATTCGTACGATGGCACAATCATTGGTGGACCCCACAAACATAATTATTGTCAGAGTTAGAAAATGACAGAATTATCTTTTTATAAAAATAACGACGAAAGTTTTACCGTTAAACTATAGAAATACCCGGTAGTAAAAAAACAGTAATACGCGTAGTTGCATAGTAGCACATGATATTGATTATTGATGCTTATGTGAGAAGTCACTCAGTTATACTCAATTATTGCTACATAATATCTCACGTTATTTGATTCAATTATTGTCACAGTATCATCTGCATAATATTTTATATTACTAAATCAATAACTGAGACGACAAAGTTATTCATATTATTATTTACAATATTGACGATGTCTAGAAAGATCTATCGAGGAGAGGTTTGGTCACCTAATTGCTTTTAATTCAATGGGAGAAATCCATATCGGAAAGCCCCCTCTTTCCTGGGAATGATCTGGTTGTTAAATATTATGAGTTATAAGATTAATTATGAATAATTGTTAATAGATTAAAAATGTGTTTATTAAAGATAAGTGATTTGTGGTAAATATTTATTCAATTTTTGATATAAATAGAGGGGTTTGTTATGAGGTATTTGTTATAAGTTTGGTTTATTATTCCATGGGGAGATGTTCTAATTTTTTAGACCATTAGTTGAAGTTATAATAGTAAATCAATATGGACCATCCATTTAAAAGTGAATTAATCTGGGCCGTTCATGAATTAGTTACTATTTAATCCTTTTTTCCTATAAATAAAAGCTCATTCCTTCATTATTTCTTACGAATTAACTAAAATTCTAGAGAGAGAAACTATAGAGAGCAAGAAGAAGAGTATTCTGCTACTACCCTACTTCAGTATTCACTCTTCTATTAAGGTAAGGGGTATTATTTATTTCGTATTCATGAAGAGAGTTATTTTCATTCAATACTCGTAAGGGTTATTATTCCATTCTTTATTATTATATGGGAATAACCTGTCTACGCGGACTACCGCATGCCTGGTGAATAACCCTTCGTATTCAATTGTTATTAAATTATGGAAATGGTCTGTCTAAGCGGACTGCCGCATGACAGGTGAAAATCCATTTGCAATTTTGTATATTATTTCTTTTCATATTCTTAAATCTAAACTTACTATGGTAAGTATTGCTTCTATAATTCCTGAAATTAGTGGAATATCCTTGAGTTTTGCGCTTCATCCAGTATCGTTTCATTGGAATATTGATCTGAACTTTCTTATTAAATATCAATATTTATACCCGGGGTACTATTCACTCGGTTACTATTCACTCGAATATTATTCACCTGAGGATTCGGGGTACTTTTTATACCGAGTTACTATTCACCCGGAGTACTATTCATGTCAAAAATTGATTTCTTTTCGGTCCAAATCATTTTTGATACAATATTATTCTTGAATTTTACTCCACAAAGCAGTATTATGTTGACAATTTGGACATTATTGAATTTTGGATAAATTAAATTATAAATCCTTAAAAAATTATCATTTGCATTCTTTTAATTGAATTCTTATATCATTATCATCATCCTCGTGCTTATATTGTAATAAAGGTCATATGTGGCTTACGTGCATAGATGTACTATTGATTGGTATGATTATGACCAGAGATTATTCGGTATAATCATGACCGTAATGTTATAAATGATGTGGTAAAAGTCCTCGTTGGCCGAAGTGCATTGATGGATGATTGTTGGTATGATCATGACCATCGATGATTACATGAATATCCTTGCCCGTGAGTGCGAGGATGATTCGATGACGTGGTTTATTTATTAAGTCGAGTCTCCGCGATAAAGTTGATGAAAAACTTTTAAATCGTAGAAGATAGTAGATATCATGCCTCTACTTGACTCTTCTAATGGATTGCTTGTTAAGATTCTTGATTAAACTTGATGTTTATTATATTTTATCGTTTAACATTGTTGAAGGCTAACGATAATTTATTCTGCATTATCTTAGTCATAATATTTCTTACTGGGCTAGTTGAGCTCACCCTTTTGCTTTTATTGTTCTCTTCAGGAAATGAGAACGTAGCCGAGACTAGTCGGGGAACAGAGTGATGGTCATAGATGGTGGCTATAGTAGTCCTCACTATTCTATGAAATAATGTGATAATAAATGTAATGAGGACTTCATTTGAGTTTGAATCATCATCTCTCGAGTCAATATAGGTGTAAAACTCTAAGCTACTATGTTGTTGTCAGTATTGTATAAAAGAAACTTGTATTTGATTTATGTACCATGTATTTGGCGACTTAGAATGGGTGATGTATACCAATTTTGGGGGTGTCACAATTGCACAGTCAAGTGTATACACAGAAATATGCAAATATTGCCCTCGTGAGGAATAAAAAGCACAATAAACCCCTTGTTTACTCTTAGTTTAGTTGATGCGTAGTCTTGGTTGATGCTTAATTTGTGTGTTATCTCTTATGAGTTGAAACTGTATCTTTCCCTCTAAGAAGCATATTATGTGAAGTATTTATATTGTAGTAAGTTTATTGGTTGCTAATCACACACACACACACTACAACAATGACACATATTTTGCTTTGCAAAGTGTCATGCATGATTGCCTTGTCTTGGTTGGATTCACTGTTTGATATCATAGTAGTTTTTCTGAGGCAACTCTTTTGGAATTTATTTTGGCTAATAATGGGATTCATTAGCATATAGAGTAGTTTTTGTGACAACCCGAGAATTCAAACGATTAATAAAATCTTAAATGATTGAATAAATGTTGAATAATAAGACCTAGACTGAAAATAAGTATGTATTTAAAATTTTTATGAAGGACTTATATGGTATTGTGTATTGTGATTATATGTGTGTGCAGTATGTGGTTAAGGGTCAAGTACGAATCAGGTAAAGTATAACATTGGTAAACCCTAATGTTATGCTAAGAACTTCAATGTTAAGTTAATAAACCCTAACGATTGGTTAAAAACCCTAATATCCTTTTCGGGAATCCTAAACCCTAACCGGGAATTTCAAAACCTTAATTTGGGAACCCTAATGCTAAGTATAAAAGCCTAAGGGTTAAAAGTTATGTGAGTAAATGAATATGAATATTATGTGTTTGTTTTTATTTGTTTATTATATAAACAAATAAAAGAAACTAATGTAACCTAATTGTATATTAGGAATGGAATGAAAAATTTAATAACTTAAGGGTTATGGTATGAGAGAATACTAGTATTTAAAATATATACTAATTTTAAGAGATTTATTTTATACATCTCAATGAATAAATTTTATAACATAATTATAGCAAGTCTAATTGGGTTAAGAAATTAAGTGTATGCAAATAAGGAATTAAATTACAATTGAGTGAATGAAAACCCTAAATAAATGATTAGGTTTGGATAAGAATTTAAAAGTGTTGGACTATAATAAATTTTAATAGCCCAAAGAATTAAATTAAAATCCCAAGAGATTAAATATGGTGGCCCAAGTTTAGCCCAATTGAAGGGAGGTATTTTAGACATTTGACACACTAAATAAGAAATAAAATCAAAACAAAACTTGGTGGATATTAAGGCCACTTGGCCAGTTATTATGGAGAGGAAAAGGAGGGAGTGCATGTCATCATTTACAAGCACCACACACTTGTACAAGATATTTCCTCAAATAACTAGGTGTATCAACATACTTCATCTCTTACTTAGCAAGAAGAAGGACGAAATCTCGCAAAGGAATAAAAATCTATCTATAAACTAGTTATTCCTTCTAATTAATTTGTTTGGATGAAATAAGAATCTATATTTCTAAACACAAAAACTTTGTATCTACTTGTTGATGAGTGTTTTATCTTTAGATATACCCATATTGGGTGTTGATTTGTTTGGAAATCAAAAAAAAAAAGTGATTTTTCTAGTTTATAAACCATAAAATATTTATGTATATTGGATTTCCACCGTTTTTGATCTACGCCTTCTTTTTACAATCCGTCAAAGAGAGGTGCTTGATATGTAAGTTAACTACTAAACCAAGTGGTAGCACTCAAATATGATTAGTACATAATCCGTAGTGGCTATTTTAGCCAAAACAGTTTCGTTTCTTTTAAAGAGAAACATACTATTTTGGTCCAATCAGTGCCAGGGGTAGTTTTGTCATTTTTTTGACATTCAAAAATTCTAAAAAACTTTGGGATAATAATATGATGAGTTTTCTAACATCTCCAAGTGGAATCACTAAAAAAGGAGTTGTAGATTTCCGTATGGACTATTTTTAGCAAAGTACAAAAAAGATGTTTTTTCCAAAACCTATTGTTCCAGAATTTGTAAGGGGTGTTTCGGAAACTTAATGAATGAAATAAATTCTGGCCTTTTGGACATGAAAGTATGTGATATAAAGTAGCTCATGTCCAAAAATGAGCTCATTCTGACTTAAATTGACCAAGTTATGATTATTTCAATGTTTAGGATTTTCCGATAAAAATGGCTATAACCGAAGTTTTATAACTCTGATGGCCACGAAATTTAAACTGGAGGCTCACGTTAATACATATAAGATTATATCAAGAGATGAGAATTTCTGGAGTTGAGCATGATAGGGCTAATTTCTTAAGCTACGAATTAAAAATAATTTTTGAAAAATACTAAAAGGAGTTGAAAAATTATGAAAAAATTTTTTTTTTGTGTATGAAATATATGTATATATGTTTGGACAAAGGATAAAAAAATAATAAATTGATTTAATATTTTTGTGAAAAGAGATAATGAATCCATCTTGCTGGATTGAAAAATTAATGAATCCAGGCTTGCTGGATTGAAAATCTGTTGAATCCAGTTTGCTGGATTGGAAAGCAGTTTACTGAATTGAAAATATGTTGAATCCAGTTTACTGGATTGCAATTTGGTTTGCTGGATTGGCTATCTGGTTGCTGGATTGCAATATGGTTTGTTGGATTGCAATATGGTTTGCTGGATTGCAATCTGAGTTACTGGATTGGTATGTTTGGATAATTCAGGTTGCTGGATTAGTATTTGAATTATTAGATTTTAAAGAAGAAATTATAATATATAAGATTATAGTGTTAAATCATAATGTATATGATATAGTGATTAAATAATTATCAAAGGACGATAATAATAATGATGTTTTAAGGAGAAATCTAATATTTGAATATGTGATAAGTGTTTAAGTTGTATAAAGACTGTAATTAAGAGTAGTGTATGTAACGATTGAGAAAATTGGATTAATTGTAAAATAATTTTATTAAATTAAATAATGAATAAAATTATATTATATGTTGTTATTATGTGTTAGTAAGATGAAGGTTGTTCTATAACCTAAATGTATCGGAATATCGTAGTATTTTGGCTACGTGAAAGAATTAAAGTGTTTGAATTTCCAAGATGAAAATAAAAGCTTTCCGAGAAATTTTTCAAAAAATACTATTCATACATTTCTGCTTGGGAATTATTTTTGAACTTCCGAGAAATACGTAACGATAGAATGATAAGGGAGGATGGAATATGTAATAATATTTCAATTATGGCAAATGCAGTTTTTTGCATGTGTACTAAGTTGAGAATGTTAAGGAACGTAAAGATTTGAATACGTGATAATCGTATAATAGCAAGTATTATACGAGGCAATGAATACGAGTATGATACGAAGTATTGTGCAAGTATATATGAAAGTTAGTATAACATGTATAACGAAAGATTATACGAACTAGTATACATAAGGGATACGAGGATTTTACGTTAAACGCTTAAATCCTATTTCAATGGACTTGTAGGATTTGTGTAGGAATTGTGCAAGCCCAATTGGTATTATGTTAAAACCCAAAGATTATGAAATGCAAGCCCAACTTTAGGCCCAAGTTATTTAGACTAAAGCCCAAACCAAGAACCGGATCCGTGGATCGAACTAATGGGTAAACGAGTAAGAAAACCCATGGGGCAACCCATGTGGGCCCCATAGATGAGTCATGGTTGACCATGTGTGGTGACCAAACAAAGTATAAGTTGTGTGATGACCAAGAAAGGAATAGTAAGGAGGTGGAGGAAAGGAGGTGGGATGGCCTAATGACTAAACTACCCTCACATAGGAAATCCTATATATAAGAGGCTTTGGATTTCATTTGTTGCTTGTTCATTTTCCACCAACTAACTTAGAGCTTATATCTTTAAAAGAAAAGTGAGAAAAGCTAGAGTTAGACATACATAATCTAAAAAGAAAGAAGAATAAAAAACAAAATATGTTTGGCTAGGATGTTAGAATGAGTAAATGAATCCATTTTGAACGATGTAAAAATCTCAAGTAACGAAGTTATGACAAAATTTACGAGATTAGACGATAATCGTTGAAATCATAAAATTCTCAGAATGAAAGTCAAAAGTTACCATTGAACTCAGAAACGTTTGTTTTCGATGGAGAATAGTCTGAATTTTCATTCTAGAGTTGCGGACTCAAATATGACAACATTCTGACTTAGAACGGAGAAACGAGCTTTTAACTTCTTCGAACATTTATCGAACGCTCAATAATGAACTAATCGATGAATTCTGTGTTTAAATATTTGAAAATGAAATATTTTCTAGTGAAATCATAGAGCATGTGATTTGTGAGCTAACGGCTTTTGAACAAGCCAATTCGGACTTATAATGATTAAATTACGAGCCCAAAAAATTCACAAAGAAAATCAAACTGTCAAATTATCTCGAGGCTGGGTAAACGCCTTGCAGCGCGCTTAAAGATCTTATCCTTGGCGTCGCAACGCCAGACTTAACCATCAGTGTGACGCCCCCAAAATAGGTATACATCACCCATCTTGAGTTGCCAAATACATGATACAGAATTCAAATACAAACTTAATTATACAACAGTCGTGTAAAATATGACTAAATATATGCTGTGAGTTTTAATACAAATATTGTCATCTAGACAATATAAAAACTCAATGGGGTCCTCATTACATTTATTTTCACACTATTTCACAGAATAGTGAGGACTACTAATGCACCATCTAGGACCATCACTCTGTTCCCCGACTAGTCCCTGTTACGTTCTCATTTCCTGAAGAGAATAATCAAAGTAAAAGGGTGAGCTCAACTAGCCCAATAAGAATTATTATGACTAAGATAATGCAGAATAAATTATCATTAGCCTTTAACAGTGTTAAACTAATAAAATATAACAAACATCAAGTTTAACTGCAGCGGAACAAGCAATCCATTAGAAGAGTCAAGTAGAGAATAAGATCTACTATCTTTTATGATTTAAAAGGTTTTTCATTACTTTTTGTCGCTGAGACTCAGCTAAATAAATAATCCAAACATCCCTGCCCTACGGCCAAGGATATTCGTTAGTATCACGACCACAAATTATCCATGCACTACAGGCCAAGGATATTCGTGTATTCATCAATGGTCATGATCATGCCAACAACTGTCCATCATTGCACTACGAGCCAATGAGGACTTTTTCCACATCATTTGTAACATTACGGTCATGATTACACCGAATAATCCCTGGTCATAATCATACCAAGTCCATCTATGCACTATAGGCCACATATGACTTTCAACATAATATAAATATGAGGATGATGACAAGGATATAAGAATTCAATAAAACAAGTTCAAGAATTAATTTATCCAGGAACTAATAATGTCCAAATTGTCAACATGATACTTCTTTGTAGAGTAACACTCAAGAATGCTCAGAAGAATATTTCCATGAATAGATACTGGATGAAGCGTAAATATCAAGGATATTCCACTAATTTCATGGAGTATAGAAGTCAAAACTTTAACCAACTGAGTATAATAAAGAATGGAATAACAAAAGAAATCAATAGGCATGTGATAGACCGCAAAGACATGTTATTCGAACAGAATAATAAATAACAGAACCAGGTTATGCGTAAACGCACAGACAGGATATTCCAATAGAATAATAATTAACGGAACCAGGTCATGCGTAAAGCACAGACAGGATGTTCCAATAGAATGATAAATAATGGAACTAGGTCATGCGTAAAGCACAGACAGGATGTTCCAACAGAATAATAAAAAATGGAATAACAAAAGAATTTCACCAAGTATAGGGTAGCGTGCGTATACAGGTTATTCCAACAGAATAATAAAGAATAGAATAACAAAAGTTCTCTTCATGAATAAGAAAGAAAGAATACCCCTTACGAGTATAACAAATAATATTCCTTACCGTAAAAGAATAGTATTCCGACTGCTATGGCGAGGATATTCTAGAAGAAAACTTACACTACGCTCAAAGCTTCTTAAAACTCTAAAGAAATACGCTCAAGATTATAGAAGAATTCTCTGAACTTCTGTTGTGGTTTTCAATTCTAACTAAGCATCCTATTTATAGGAAAATAGAAAGGATACTATGCTGCACTATGCAATAAAATATAATATATTCTAAATATATATATATATTTTATTTAAAATCTAATAAAACAAATAACTTTACAAAAGTATTTTGTTTTATATAAAAAGATTTTACTATGCAAAACACTATGCATAATAGAATATTATATATTCTATTTATAGTCTAATAAAATGAATAACTTTATAAAAGTATTCTGTTTTATATAAAAAGTTTTTCTATTTTATTACATTAATAATACTAATAAAACAAAACTCATCATCATTATTATAATTCACAATATTAATCAACCAGGTCGTTCCCAGGAAAGAGGGGCTTTCCAATAAGGATTTCTGCCTATTGGCGCGCAATTAGGTGACCAAACCTCTCCTTGAAAGAAATTCTAGATATCGTTAATATTGCAAATAATAATATTAATAACTTTGTCATCTCAATTATTGATTATAAAATATTGACAATAATTAAATCAAATAACGTGAGATACTATGCAATAATTACTGTAACAATAATTGAAAAAAACTAAGTGACTTCTCACGTAAGCATCAATAATCAATACTGGTGTGCTCTCTTGTGGAACTACAGCGTATTCGTATTTTTTAACACCGGGTGTTTCAACAGTTAACGGTAAAACTTCCGTCGTTATTTTTAAAAAGTATTTTTGTCATTTTCTAAATCCGATAATAATTCTGTTGTGGGGTCCACCAATGATTGTGTCGTTGTACGAATATTCCCTGACCAATCGAATATTATATAACAACTTGCGTACTTTGCAAAATTTATAAATATTACCCACAACTATAATATTATATGAAATTCATTTCATAATATTCAAAAATGATATTTATAAAAAATTCATCTTTATTTATAAAAGTTGGGGTCTTACAACCTCCCCTTCTAATGAAATTTTTCCCTCGAAATTAGGGTACGTACCTGGTATGTTGAAGAGGTAAGGATACCTTGATTTCATTTTAAATTCTTACTCCCAAGTCATTTCCTCAACATCGTGGTTTCTCCACAAAACTTTGACTTGAGGTATAACCTTGGAGCGTAGAATATGTTCCTTCTTATCCAAGATTTGAATAGGAACCTCTTCATACGTCAAATCTTCAACTATTTTGTTCGGTTCTAACTCAATAATGTGGTTTGGGTCTTCTACATATTAACGTAACATGGATATGTGAAAAACGTAATGAACACGAGACATACTTGGTGGTAAAGCGAGTCTATAGGCCACCGTTCCTACTCGATCGAGGATTAAAAATGGGCCGATGAATCGAGGATTGAGCTTTCCTCTCTTTCCAAATCTCGTAACTCCTTTCCATGGAGCAACACGTAACAACACATGATCTCCTATATCGAATTCCATGTCCTTTCGATGAAGATCAACATAACTCTTTTGTCGATCTTGTGAGGTTTTTATACGTTGTCGAATCGTTTGAATCTTTTTCGTAGTCATACGTACCAACTTCGGTCCCAATAACGTTGCTTCACCCACCTCATCCCAAAGATATCTTTGGAGAGCGACACTTTCTACCATACTGGCGCCTCAAATGGAGCTATGCCGATATTTGCTTGATAAGCTTGTTGTTGTATGAAAACTCCACCAATGGTAAGAACTTGTCCCAACTTCCTTGAAGTTAAGGATCTGAGTCTTAATAAATCGCCCGAGTTTGAATAGTCCTCTCGATTATCCGTCCAAATCGAGGATGATATCTTTGAACTAAATCGTAAGTCCGTGCCCATAGCTTTTTGCAAACTAACCCAAAATCGTGAAGTGAATCTTGGGTCTCGATCAGAAACTATGGATACTGGCATACCATGCAATCTTACAACCTCGTTTATGTACATACGAGCAAGACGTTCAAGTGTATAACTTTCTCGTATAGGTAAGAAGTGAGCAGACTTGGTCAATCAATCAACAATGACCCAAATTGCATCTATGCCTTGAGAAACCTTGGGAAGACCAGTAACGAAATCCATGATAATGTGCTCCCACTTCCATTCTGGAATTTCAAGTGGTTGCAATGGACCTTTTGGTACTTGATGCTCCGCTTTAACTCGTTGACAAGTTAGACACCTTGAGATAAATAGCGCTATCTCTCTCTTCATATTGCTTCACCAAAATTTATGACAAAGATCATGATACATTTTGGTACTCCCAGGATGGATTGAAAACGGCGTATTGTGCGCCTCCATCATGATTTTATACTTTAAATTAGGGTCGTTAGGAACACAATGTCTGTAGTTGACTCGAAGTATTCCTTCTTCATTGATTCTTGCTTCCGGCATAGCACCTTCTTGCACTTTCTTCCTCATACGCATCAGCTCCAAGTCTGTAATTTGAGCAGCTTTAACTTTATCAATTAAAGTCGGGTCTACTCGCATATTTTCCATCATCACATGGGTCCTTGGAGTCTTTAAATCTATCTCCATCCTTTGAAAGTTACACAAAATGGACCTTTGCATTGACAATATCGCACTCGTACTTGCATATGATCTTCTACTCAATGCATCAGCTACCACGTTCGCTTTTCCAGGATGGTATTGGATGGTATGATCATAATCTTTCAACAGTTCAAGCCAACGTCGTTGTCGCATGTTGAGTTCATTTTGAGTGAAGAAATATTTGAGGCTTTTATGATTCGTAAAGATCTCCACTTTCTCCCCATACAAGTAATGCCTCCAAATTTTAAGTGCAAAGACAACATCTGCCAACTCTAGATCATGAGTAGGATAATTTCTCTCATATTCTTTGAGTTGTCGCGAGGCATAGGCTATGACTTTCCCATGTTACATGAGAACACATCCCAACCCTTTGCCCGAAGCATCACTGTAGATGACAAATCCCTCTGAGCCAGATAGTATTGTCAGAACAGGTTCTGAAATGAGTCTCCTCTTGAGTTCTTGAAAACTCTTCTCACATTCTTCGCTCTAACCGAACTTTGTATCTTTCTGAGTCAGCTGAGTTAATGGAGTAGCGATTCGAGAAAATCCTTCCACGAATCTTCAATAATAACCAGCTAAACCGAGAAAGCTACGTACTTCGGTCACTGATTTAGGTTGCTCCAAGCTTTGAATTGCTTCAATTTTTGCCGGGTCAACAGATATTCCATGACTTGATACTACGTGCCCAAGGAATGCTACTTCCTCAAGCCAGAACTTGCATTTCTTCAACTTGGCATAAAGCTTGTATTCACGAAGCTTTTGGAGTACCAGCCTCAAGTGTTGCTCATGATCTTAACGGCTTTTGGAATAAAAAAGGATGTCATTAATAAAGATGACCACAAAGTGATCCAACTATTCCTTGAATACTCGGTTCATCATATCCATGAAGGCAGCAGGAGCATTAGTCAATCCAAAGGACATGACTAGGAATTCATAATGCCCGTACCGAGTTCTGAAAGCCGTCTTTGGATTGTCATATGTTCTAATCTTCAATTGGTGATATCCGGAACGAAGATCAATCTTTGAAAAGAATTTGGCTCCTTGCAATTGGTTAAACAGGTCATCAATACGTGGTAATGGGTACCTATTTTTGATGGTGACATGATTCAACTCCCGATAATCAATACAAAGTCGCATACTCCCGACATTTTTCTTCACGAATAGAACAGGAGCACCCCAAGGAGAAGTATTAGGATGAATAAAGCCAATGTCTAATAATTCCTGCAGTTGGGTCTTTAACTCCTGAAGTTCAATAGGAACCATTCGATATGGGCTTTGGAAATGGGTTTTGTACCGGGTTCAAGGTCGATACAAAATTCAATTTCACGCTCTGGGTTAGGCCAGGAAGTTCTTCAGGGAATACGTCAGGGAATTTATTAAAAATAGAAATATCATTCAAAACTGACGTATTTTTGTTTAGATCTGTGACATGAGCTAAGAAAGCTTGACATTCGTTTTTCAATAAACGAATAGCTTTATGGATTGAGATGACCGTGATTGATTTTAATGGTTTGGTCGCTTGAATTCACATAATAGGTTGATTAGGAATATGAAAGCTAACAACCTTACGAAAATAATCAATTTTAGCATGATGAGTAGTTAACCAATCAATCCCTAGAATCACATCAAATGCAAGTATTTTCAATGAAATAAGATCGATAGGTAATGTGAGGGTACCAATTTGAACCAAACAAGACTTATAAACAATGGATGTAATGAAGGTTTCTCCAGCCGGAGTTTCCACGAGATAAGTCAAAGTCTAATTTCTCCGAGTCAAATTTAATCATTGGCGCAAGTAGGAGAAATAAAAGAATGGGTAGAACCGGTATCAAATAAGGTATAGACTTCACTAGAGTTTATGATAAGCTTACCGTGATGACCTCGTTTGGGTTCCTTGCTTTACGGGAGGTCACAACAAACGCTATTCCTTACCTTCTTGGCTTTGACTTTTCGGGAATGACCTTTGGTGCCTCCATCCTATTTGAACTTGTCCTCGGTGAGCGACAAAAAATCGGGCTAAGTGACCTTCTCTTCCACAATTATAACATGCTTTGGACTGACATCGCGTAGTTTGGTGATGTGTCCCTCCCTCCGCATTTGAAGCATATGATAGGTGGTCGTTCTCCTTCCTTAACAATGGGTGCTGGTGCTGACGTCTTTCCATCATTGTTGAATCTCCTCTTATTGAAATGTCCATTGTAACGACCCCAAAATTCATACCATTTAAATCTCGACTTCGGTCATTAACTATACATTAAATCTCTAATTTTACATCAGTATTCGATATTAAAAACACTAAAATTGAGGAATATTTAAAATGTTTATACGTTTCCTTCTTTCTTGCCCTAAATCACAACCTTTGCATTACATCTCTTTGATTCAATCTTATATCATGAATCGTTACAACAAAATGACTATACAAAGTCTTATATCATAACTAAATATCCATATACATTGGATAACTCAACTTACAATTCAACAACATATTACGTTCAAAATATGAAATACATTTCTCATAAAACGTAAGTAATCTTCGTGAATATAGATCTCAATAACTCACTTAGCACATATCTTTACCTTAAAATCTTGACCTGCAAAAGTGGTTATTTGCAAGAGTGAGCTCGACAGCCCAGCAAAGTCTAACAGTTTTCATGCATCACATAGCACATAATAACATGCTCGATATACATCTCATTAAAGTAACATGGTATACATGCTTTTAATTCACATAGCAAATATAAAGATTGAGTTCCTTACTCAATCATCATTACTTAGCCAAAACAATGCAGTCATAAATTGACTTTAACATTTCATGATTTCAACATGTATAACATATCATGCAATTTAAAACAGTTCATCAAGTGCACGTAACAAATAGGAACCGAAAGACTTGCCTTGATCGTTGTTTACCAATAACAGTTTAACAGCTTACAGATATCTGCACTTCACGTGCCCTACACAATTATATAATCATTCACATTAACCATTAGTCACATAACAACGCATAGTAGTTGTAATATAAACTTTATTCTACGTCTTATAACCCTTTCTATCATAAATACACAATGTTCAACTTAATTGTGTTAACTTTTAACTTATATCTCATATATTTCATATTCGCAGTTCATTCAAGTGCTTAAGTCTTGCTAGGACTACTTATTGGTTTTATATTAAACCCATTTAATATCCTATAATATTCATTTCAATTGAATTGAAACACTTTTTAAGTTCATTAACACTTGGCACGGCGTTTCGACGTTCAATCGTCACACGCCCGATTTGCATCTCTTGTGTATGCTTATTATGATTCTATAACTTATCTAATACATTATTTATTAATGTTAAGTATCATTATATTTACTAATATTCAAGTTTTATAACTTAGAATAACATATTTTATCGTCAAGAGCACTACACATGCATATGTGCATGCCCGACGCCCTCCGATTGCCCCCGAAAATACAACAGTCCTAAAGATGACCATTTTGACTACTGTTACACACCTCCAATTGAAAAACGTAAATAATGAAAGTTGTAGGCTTACTCGTCCTCATTCCGGATCATCTTGAATTACCTCAATCGGAGTTCGTATGAGAAAGTTATGGCCATTTTACTACAGGAGGCCAAAACTGTTCGACTCAAACTTCTGTCCCCGCGCCGTGGCTCGAGAACTAGGCTAACCAGTGGCGCCACAGTGCGAGATTGGCACTTCAGGCTGAATTTCAAATTGAACGCGTGAACCGGCAACGGTGTAAGACCCCAAAATTATTAATAAATGAAATTTATTTTCCTCTATTTAATATTTTGATATAGTAAGGGTCGATTTGATTAATGTGGTTAGTTATGGGTAAAATACGCAAATATTTCGAATAAGCAAGTGTTTATAAAATATTCATTATTGTTGGGAAATATTCGTTTGGTCGTGGAATATTCTTTGTCGTCGGGGAATATTAAATGCGTGGCAGTGCGAAATTAATAATGGGCCCACAACTTGAAAACAATTGGATGAAGAAAAGCGACAAGTATAAGTTGTTATAAATAACGGCACGTTTTTACAATTATCTTTGTTGGAATACGGTGGTTAAAACACGATGTCTGGCGTTGTTGAGCAGATGAGACGCGGTATTGCACCAATTATTGATTCTTACGTAAGAAGGCACTACTTTCGATAATTGTTATAGTAATTATTATTCAATATTTTATTTTATTGATTCAATAATTGTTGCGTTGATATTTTATATATATTGTTGTTTCAATAATTGTCATTACACGGTATTTTTCATTATCGAAGCAATAATTCATATTATCTGAATAATATTATTAGATAACATTATTAGCGATGTCTAGAAAGTTACATCTAAGGAGAGGTTTGGTCACCTAATTGCGGCGCCAAGATGAGAGAAATTCTTATTGGAAAGCCCCTCTTTCCTCGAAGCGGCTGGGTTGCCCGATCTTGTGATTACGTAATATTATTTGTGAATAATTAATTATTGATTTATATGATGAGGAAAATATTGATTTTATGTGGATATAGATGGAGAAATTTTTTAATGTGACAATTGTTGAAAATTAATATTTTATCTTTTTCTTATAAAATAATTCATTTAAATATATTATTTTAATAATATATTAACGGTGATATTTTTATAATGAATGTGGGATATATGAGTATATGAGGAGGAAGAGTATTTTTGTGGCATTAAATGTTTAACACATGTTTTGTGTGTTAGTGGACCCATTTCTTGTAGAAAATTGATTATAGGATCGTAAAATCGTAGTTTATGGATTTGGTCAATTTCTCTTTGGAATTTGGAAAAACTTTCTTACGTAAAGTTGTAGAGAATTGAATTTCCTATAAAAATTCGCGAGATTCGAATTTTACGATAAAGGGCTATTTATTATGATATATTGAAGTTAGGAGTTCAAATAATTGATTTTGGGAGTTTTAATTAATTATTTTGAGAAAAACGTTTTTGGTGAGTTTGTGAACCTCATTTAACATGTGTGGCTGGTGTTTTTGACCAAAAGGTGGGCTAAGGAAAATTTGTATAATTATATTAATATTATATTCAATTTTACGCTTTGGTGTTCTAAAGCATTTTCCTATAAATAGGGTGCTTAGGTTAGAATTGAAAATCACACGTAAATCGAAGTTTTCTCTCTCTATATTATCGGCGTATTCTTGTGAGTATTTTGAGTATACTTTGAGTATTGCTATACGGTGCAAGTTCAAGTCATAGCCTATATCGGTGTTTCAACTAGAAATCTTGTTTTTCGAGGTAAGGGATGTTATTTTCTTCTCAAATGATATTATTTCTTCAATATCATTATCTTTGAAATATTAGTTGGAACTTTTTATCAAATTTGGAACTTTTTCATATGGGGTTACTATTCATGAGTTACTATTCACGAGTTACTATTCATGAGTTACTACTCACGAGTTCTTATTCACGAGTACTATTCACGAAGCGTGAAGATGTTTTTTTGTGAAATTTCTATCTTTTGGTGTCGGAGTTACTATTCACGATATCTGGTATTATTCACGTATAACGACACTATTCTGAATCTAAGACTATTCATAGAAAAATGAAAATTTTTCTTTTCGTTTAAAATATCTATTCGGATACTAGCTTTGATTGTATCCATGTTTTGATCATTCTTGAATTTTACACCCCTATGATTATTTTTTGAGGTATTTTTGGACGTGGATAAAACAAAGTACGAATCCTTAATCCTTAATCCTTGTCATTTTGTTTCACTTTGGATTCGTTTTTTAAAAATATTTTTCATCATCCTCGATCTTAAATGATGATATTATTGAATATCTTTGGCTTTTGTAGTCAAAAGATGAATGATTTCTTGATGAATATCTTTGGCCCATAGTGCAAAGATGAGCAGTGTTGAGATGAACATAACCGATCGATGAATATCTTTGGCCCGTAGTGCAAAGATGAGCAGTGTTGAGATGAACATGACCGATCGATGAATATCTTTGGCTGTAGTGCAAAGATGAATATTTGATTCCGTATATATATTGATTGATGTTCTGAGGATAAAATATCGACGATGAACTTTTAAATTGTATATATAGAAGATAGTAGTTTACATTCTCTACTTAACTCTTCTAATGAATTATTATTTCGGCTGCGAATATTGATTTAAAATTTGTTGTCTATTGTATTCTATTAGATTTTTCCTGTTGGAGACTAACGATAATTTGTTGTATATTATCTTAGTCATAATATTCTTTTCTTGGGCTAGTTGAGCTCACCCTTTTCCTTGTTGTTCCATTTTTCTTCTCGGGAGGCGAGAATGTAGCGAGTACTTAGTCGGGGTATGGAATGAAGGTTCTAGAGAGAGTTGTTTAGTAGTCCTCACCATTTTTGTAAAATAATGTATCAATAATTATGATGGGGATTTATTTGCGTGTGGATATTGTCTAGATGGCAATATCTGTATTTAAACTCACAATTTATATGTTGTAATAATAAAGTTGTAGTTATTTCTGTACCATGTATTTGGCGACTCAGAATGGGTTGGATGGAATGGACCTATTTTGGGGGCGCCACGGTTAGTATCGAGCTTAGGGATATGATCTCTAGCGGAGATCGGGGAATAGAACTAGGAGGGGAGAGACGAGTAAATCCTTCGCTAGTGTGTCCCACCTAAGCTTATTTGTTAGTTGGTTAGTATATAGGGATATTATGTGATATATTGATTTCCTTAATTAACCCTTATTTTATGATAGTTTTTAAGAATGGCTGCTGAGAACGTTAACAATGGAGTGAATGAGATCGTGGAGACACCTCTAATCGCCAACCAGGATAATGTGATGTCAGGCGAAGAAGGAATTAGAGATATCCATATGGTGAGTAAAGAATTGATAGTTGCACCCGAGATAGTCGCAGAGGTAACAGCTGAGAGTGAGGAAGAAGAGGAAGAAGAGGTACCTGAAGAGAGTTTATTAGAGGTATTTTATGATCAAAATATAGAATTGCAAAATCGTATTCATGAGTTAGAAAAGCAGGCTGAAGAATTGCAGGCAGACGTGGAGCAAAAGGATGCAACGATTCAAGCTTATGTTACCCGATATGTGATGCTTGAATGAAGCACTCTTTGGCGAGTATAAGATGATAAAGTGGAATCTGGTGAAAGAAGAAATAACCGAACGAGCAGTGAGAATGAGTGATGCATGGGTAAAAGCCGCGCGACGACGCGTTGATATTATGGAAAGAGATGTCCAATCTAAAAGAGAAGATTTAACGATGACGGGAAGGCGTCGGCGAGAGCATCAACACCAAACAACAAATTCTAGGGAAGAGAACGATCGCCGGTTAGATGCTACTGATCGCGGAGAGGATGGACATATAAGGTCAAAGCTGTTTAAAGCCTTCAAGGTATGTTTTAGTTGTGGAAAAGATGGTCACATAGCTCGATTTTGTCCTATAGCGAAATCAAGTCCGGTTGGGACGTTGGCTTTTGAGGCGGATCTGAGAAAAGTCAAAGTCGGCGACATTGGTAGGCGTTTTCGTGACTTCTCAAAAGCGAAGAACGACGAAGTTAACACGGCTTAGTTAATTATAAATTCTTGCGAAGTTTATACCTTACTAGAATCTGGGTTCTACCCATTCTTTTATCTCTTTTGCTTGCGCTCAACGTTTGAACTTGACTACGGAGAAATTAGACTTTGACCTATTTATGGAGACTCCGTTAGGAGAAACTTTCATTACATCCGTTGTTTAGAAATCTTGCTTGATTCAGGTTGGCACTATCACATTACATGTTAACCTTATTTCTATAGAGATATTTGCTTTTGATGTGATTTTAAGGTTAACTACTCATCATGCCGAAATTGGTTACTTTCGTAAGGTTGTTAGTTTTCATATTCCTAAGCAACCTGTTATTCAAATTCAAGTAATCAAACCATTGTAGTCAAACATTTTTATATCAAGCCATGAAGTCATTCGTTTATTATGGATGTCAAGTTTTCTTAGTCCATGTTATGGATTTGAATAAAGACACGTCAGATTTGAATAATATTCCAGTTGTTATTGATTTTTATTGACGTATTTCCTGAAGAATTTCTTGGTTTACTCCCAAAGCCTGATATTAAATTTTGTATCGACTTTGACCCCGGTACAAAACTCATTTCTAAAATCTCATATCGAATGGCTCCTATTGAACTTCAGGAGTTAAAAATTCAACTATAGAATTTGGTACTGAGCCTTTATCTAGTGACTTCCTTTGTGGAATGCTGCGAAGCGAGACTCTCCGTAGGGGACACCATATTTGTGCGATAGTAAAGCGATAGGTGTCATTGTAGCGTGTTATCAAGGTTGGGATATGAGTCACGATTGAGAACAACCTAAGTCGGTAATCGAAATACGTAGCTTTCTAGGCTTAGTTGGTTATTATCGAGAGATTCGTTGAAGGATATTCTCGAATCGCTATTCCATTAACTTGGTGACTCGTAGAGATACAAAATTGAATGGAGCAAGGAATGTGGGAAGAGCTTGAAGAACTCAAGAGAAGACTCATTTCAAAGACATGTTACGACCGTATGCTATCCCGGAAAAGCGAACGTGGTAGGTGACGTGTTGAGTAGAAGATCGTATCTACAAGTACAAGTACGATATTGTCAAAGACTCATTTGAATAATTTACAAATAATAGAGATGGAGATGAAAACTCTAGTTACCCACGTGATGATATCTGAGTATAATCGACTTTAATCGATAAAGTTAAAAGGCATTCAAGCTACACAATCGAAGTGATGAATTTGAAGAAGGAGGTGCAAGAAGTTGTTATTTCAAAAGCGAGAGAATTGGTGAGGTGAGGAAAGCTCAAACCTTCGATTTATTAATCCATTTGAAATTCTCGATCGAATAGGAACTGTGGCCTATAGACTCGTTTTACCACCAAGTATGACGCGTGTTCTTAACGTTTTTGACGTATCAATGTTACGTAAATATGTGGACGACCCGAACCACGTCATTGAGTTAGAACCGAACGAGATAGCCGAAGACTTAACGTATGAAGAGGTACCTGTCAAGATTTTGGATAGGAAGGAGCATGTCCTATGTACCGAGGTTATACCACAAGTTAAAGTTTTGTGGAGAAACCATGCTATTGAGGAAATGACTTGGGAGTTGGAAATGGAAATGAAAGCGAGGTATTATCATCTTTTTGAAACACCAGGTACGTACGTCAATTTCGAGGACGAAATTTCATAAGGAGGGGAGGTTGTAAGACCCCAAAATTATTAATAAATTAAATTTATTTTCCTCTATTTATTATTTTGAAATAGTAAGGGTCGATTTGATTAATGTTGTTAGTTATGGGTAAAATACGCAAATATTTCGAATAAGCAAGTGGTTATAAAATATTCATTATTATTGGGAAATATTCGTTTGGTCGTGGAATATTCTTCTTTGTCAGGGAATATTAATATGCACGTATGTGACCAATGTATGGGCCATATAACGGAAAACAATTGGATGAAGAAAAGCGACAAGTATAAGTTGTTATAAATAACTTGGTATGATTATTACCAGATTATCTTGTTGGAATACGGTGGTTAAAACACATAATGTCGCGTTGTTGAGAGCAGTGGGATACCGGTATTGCACCAATTATTGATTCTTAAGTAAGAAGGCACTACTCAATAATTGTTATAGTAATTACTATTCAGTATTTTATTTTATTGATTCAATAATTGTTGCGTTGATATTTTATATTGCTGTTGTTTCAATAATTGTCATTACACAAGATTTTTCATTATCGAAGCAATAATTCATATTATCTGAATAATATTATTAGATAACATTATTGGCAATGTCTAGAAAGTTCTGTCTAAGGAGAGGTTTGGTCACCTAATTGCACGCCAGTAAGGAGAAATTCTTATTGGAAGCCCCCTCTCACAGGAGCGGCTACAGTTGCGATCTTGTGATTCTCGTAATATTATTTGTGAATAATTAATTATTGATTTATATGATGAGGAAAATATTGATTTTATGTGGATATAGATGGAGAAAATTTTAATGTGACAATTGTTGAAAATTAATATTTTATCTTTTACGATAAAATAATTCATTTAAATATATTATTTTAATAATATATTTAACGGTGATATTTTTATAATGAATGTGGGATATATGAGTATATGAGGAGGAAGAGTATTTTGTGGCATTAAATGTTTAACACATGTTTTGTGTGTTGGTGGACCCATTTCTTGATCGAAAATTGATTATAGGCTAATAAAATCGATAGTTTGTGGATTTGGTCAATTTCATTTGGAATTTGGAAAAACTTTCTTACGCAAAGTTGTAGAGAACTGAATTTCCTATAAAAATTCGCGAGATTGAATTTTTCTGATAAAAGGCTATTTATTATGAATTATTGAAGTTAGGAGTTCGAAATAATTGATTTTGGGAGTTTTAATTAATTATTTTGAGAAAAACATTTTTGGTGAGTTTGTGAACCTTATTTAACAAGTGTGGCTGATGTTTTTGACCAAAAGGTGGGCTAAGGAAAATTTGTATAATTATATTAATATTATATTCAATTTTACGCTTTGGTGTTCTAAGCATTTTTCTATAAATAGGGTCTTGGGTTAGAATTGAAAATCACACTTTGAAGCGAAGTTTTTCTCTCTATATTATCGGCGTATTTTTGTGAGTATTTTGAGTATACTTTGAGTATTGCTATACGGTGCAAGTTCAAGTCATAGCCTATATCCGGTGTTTCAACTAGAAGTACTGTCTTTCGAGGTAAGGGATGTTATTTTCTTCTCAAATGATATTATTTCTTCAATATCATTATGCTGAAATATTGGTTGGAACTTTTTATCAAATTTAGAACTTTTTCATGTCGGGGTTACTATTCACGAGTTACTATTCATGAGTTACTATTCACGAGTTCTTCGTTTCATAAAGTCTTATTCCTTAAGCGTGAAGATATTTTTTGTGAAATTTCTATCTTTTGGTGTAGGAGAGTTGCTATTCACGTATACGGTCATTATTCACGTATCGACATTATTCACGAATCTGGACTATTCATAGAAAAATGAAAATTTTTCTTTTCGTCTAAAATATCTATTCGGATACTAGCTTTGATTGTATCCATGTTTTGATCATTCTTGAATTTTACACCCCTATGATTATTTTTGAGGTATTTTTGACGTGGATAAAACAAAGTACGAATCCTTAATCCTTAATCCTTGTCATTTTGTTTCTTTGGATTCGTTTCTTTAAAAATATTTTCATCATCCTCATTCTTAAATGATGATATTCTTGAATATCTTTGGCCCAGTAGTGCAAAAGATGAATGATTTCTTGATGAATATCTTTGGCCCATAGTGCAAAGATGAGCAGGTGTTGAGATGAACATGACCGATCGATGAATATCTTTGGCCCGTAGTGCAAAGATGAGCAGTGTTGAGATGAACATGACCGATCGATGAATATCTTTGGCACTGTAGTGCAAAGATGAATATTTGATTCAGATATATATTGATTGATGTTCTGAGGATAAAATATCGATGATGAACTTTTAAATTCATATATAGAAGATTGTAGTTTACATTCTCTACTTAACTCTTCTAATGAATTATTATTTCCGGCATGAATATTGATTTAAAATTTGTTGTCTATTGTATTCTATTAGATTTTTCCTGTTGGAGACTAACGATAATTTGTTGTATATTATCTTAGTCATAATATTCTTTTCTTGGGCTAGTTGAGCTCACCCTTTTCCTTGTTGTTCCATTTTTCTTCTCAGGAGGCGAGAATGTAGCGAGTACTAGTCGGGGTATGAAATGAAGGTTCTAGAGAGAGTTGTTTAGTAGTCCTCACCATTTTTGTAAAATAATGTATCAATAATTATGATGGGGATTTATTTGCGTGTGGATATTGTCTAGATGGCAATATTTGTATTTAAACTCACAGTTTATATGTTGTAATAATAAAGTTGTAGTTATTTCTATACCATGTATTTGGCGACTCAGAATGGGTTGGATGGAATGGACCTATTTTGGGGCGCCACAATTTGAAGCGTGAATTTTGGCGCTAGGCTATGGCGAAACTTGCGAGTAACCCAACCACGAAGAACAGAATAACTAACTTCTGGACTAATTACTACTGCTAACATCTAAATTAAGAAGTAAAACTTATAAGGATTACTCATAACCATTTACTTATCATACATATACCACTACCCAACATGCATATACTAGTTTAATCCACTAAACAATAATTTTAGAAAACTTAAATCATTGTACGCACTATTTTAAAAACCAAACTCCATAATTAACATATTTTAACATAGTAAACACTGTAAATTCTAATAACCTCCAATTTGATTACTTTAACTACGATTCTCTGAACTTCTTAACAACAGAATTAACATGTTCACAGTTTTAATTTCCCAATTAGTTATCAACAATTTACTAATTTTGATCTTCTTAACAACCAAACTAATGAATATTTTGACTGTTAATAGCCATGTACCAGAACATATACTGAAAAATAGTTTCCTTCCTTTTAAACGAAATTAACATAACCTTTCATGTACTTCCAACATCATACACCCATAAAACACAATAGTTCAGTTATATAATAACTACTACAGAGTTTTGTAAAAACTTTATATTTACAGTGAATTATAAGAACACAAACTTTAGCATCACGATGTAAAGCATATAAGATTATGGGAAAATACCTTCTTGTTGCTTTAAGAAATCATTGTTAACAGCAGACAAAGCCTCTCACCAACCTTCCTCAAGCTCTGACAATTTTCTCTCAAACTATCTGAGAACTCTTTTTTTTTTCCTCTCAGTTTAGCAAATAATTCAAAGGCGTAAACTGATACTCAAGCCAATTAAAAATATACGTATAATAAAATAAAACCTACGCACCATTTTAAAACGTATGAAAACGGACGCTACACTTATTACACTAATAAGTTATCAGTTACCCAAAATATATATATATATATATAATATTTATATTTTATTTATTTAATTTATATTATAAATAAATCAAATTTAAAAAAATCCAAAAGTCATAAGGCTCCGTTTGACAAAACTCTTTAAAATTAAAGAATTAATATCCTTAAACTTTGTTTGGGTAAAACTACATAAAAACTACTTTAATTTATTTTAATAACTAATTATAATATAGTTATTTGTCACACTTTTATTTAATTAAGTTTTCATACTTAATTAATTAATTCTAATAACAATTCATTGCATAATATAATAATTTATTAAATCATTATAAACTCTCTAACTTAATTATTAAATTAAATTAGATTACTATTTCAAAATAATTACTTTTCTTCACTCATTAATTATTTATTAAACAAATAAATAATCAAATCACATCAAATCAAATCAATTAAACAAATACTTATTCAACGATAAACACACCCATTAAATATTTATATAATTCAATAAATATTTAATTAAAAAATCTGGATTGTTACATCCATTCTTATTGTTTTGGCCCTGATTACCACCGAAGTGGTTACCATTTCTGGCCTGTTGATTCCTTCCACACTTGTTGTCACCTATTCGATGACTGCTCTCACTGGTATTATCATTTTTTCGGATGCTCTCTTTTGGTTGCGTTGACTCGTTATCGCGCTCCACTAACTGAGCCCTATTTACAACATCTGAATACAACCACAGTTTATGAGAAATAAGATATTGACGTATCTCTGGCTTCAAACCTCTTAAAAACATCTGCGTCATTCTCTCTTCATTATCAACCAAGTGGGACGCAAACCGGGATAACTCGGTAAACTTAGCTTCGTACTGCGACACGGTCATATTATTTTGCTCCAACTTGATGAACTCTACCTCCTTCATGTGACGAATACTTTCGAGAAAGTACTTGTCATTGAACAGTTCTTGGAACTTCTCCCAAGACATCTTCAGTGCGGCAGGTTGAGTATGCTTTATTGATTCCCACCAGTAATATGCCTCTCCTCGCAACATAAAGGTGGCAAAGGGAACCTTTTGCTCCTCGGCGCATCCCAAGACATCAAATATCTTGGTGATCTGCTTTATCCATGTTTCCGCCTTAAGCGGTTTTGGCTCTCCAATAAACTCCGGTGGTCCCAGCTCCTTGAACTATTTAGCGGTGACCGTCCGAGAGTTTCCAGTGTTTCCATCTACATTTTGGACAGGAGCCACTCTCGCCTGATGTTGCATAAATTGCATAAAGCCTCTGAACATTCCATCATTCATCATTTGGTCAGTGTTGTTATTTGCATGAGGATTGTCGCCTTCCTGATGCACATTGTGACACCCCCAAAATAGGTATACATCACCCATTCCGAGTTGTCAATACATGGTACAGAAACAACTACAACTTTATTATTACAACAGTAAAATTGTGAGTTTGAATACAAATATTATCTTCTAGACAATATCTATACTTAAATAAATCCTCATCACATTTATTGATACATTATTTTACAAAAATGGTGAGGACTACTAAACAACTCTCTCTAGAACCTTCATTCCATACCCCAGGCTGCGTATTTTCATTTATATTCTCGCCTCCTGAGAAGAAAAATGGAACAAAAAGGAAAAGGGTGAGCTCAACTAGCCTAGTAAAGAATATTATGACTAAGATAATATACAACAAATTATCATTAGTCTTCAACAGGGAAAAAATCTAATAGAATACAATAGACAACAAGTTTTAAACCAATATTCGCAGCGGAAATAATAATTCATTAGAAGAGTTAAGTAGAGAATGCAAACTACTATCTTCTATGTATAAATTTAAAAGTTCATCGTCTATCTTTTATCCCTGTAACATCAATCAATATATATCTTGAATCAAATATTCATCTTTGCACTACAAGCCAAAGATATTCATCAGTTGGTCATGTTCATCTAGACACCTATTCATCTTTGCACTACGGGCCAAAGATATTCATCAGAAATCATTCATCTTTGCACTACAGGCCAAAGATATTCAATAATATCATCATTTAAGACCGAGGATGATGAAAATATTTTTAAAGAAAGCGAATCCGGTGAAACAAAATGACAAGGATTAAGGATTAAGGATTAAGGATTCGTACTTTGTTTTATCCATGTCCAAAAATACCTCAAAAATAATCATAGTGGTGTAAAATTCAAGAATGATCAAAACATGGATACAATCAAAGCTAGTATCCACAATAGATATTTTAGATTTAAAAGGAAAATTTTCATTTTTCAATGAATAGTGCCAGATTCAGTGAATAGTGTCGATATCGTGAATAGTGGGCGTATCGTGAATAGTAACTCGAAACCAAAAGTTCCAAATTTGATAAAACTTGATTAATATTTCAAAGATAATGATATTGAAGAAATAATATCATTAAGAAAAAATAATATCCTTACCTCGTAAAGACAAAAGACTTCTATTTCTAAAAACAGGATATAGGCTATGACTTGAACTTGCATCAGTATAGCAATACTCAAAATACTCACAAGAATACGCCGATAATATATAGAGAAAACTTGATTTACGGTGTGATTTTCAATTCTAACCTAAGCACCCTATTTATAGGAAAATGCTTAGAACACCAAAGTAGAAAATTTATTAAAATATTAATATATATATATATAATCTTCACGCACACCTTTGAATTTGAAATTCAGCAATTGAACACATGCCTCACATGCAAAAAACGTTTTTTGTAAAAAAATATTTAAAACTTCAAAAATTAATTATTTTGGAGCTTCAGAACTTCAATAATTCATAATAAATAGCCCTTTTGTCAGAAAATTCGAATCTTGCGTATTATTATAGGAAATTTAATTCTCTACAACTTTGCAGAAGAAAGTTTTTCCAAATTCCAAATAGAAATTGGACAAGAAATCCGAAGCCAGGCGATTTTTTGACGGCTATAATCAAATTTCAGTCAAGAAATGGGGACCACCGACACATAAAACATGCTTTAAATATTTTTGGTAACAAAAATACTCCTCCACATATACTCATATATCCCACATTCATCGTTAAAATATCATCATTATTATATTATTAAAATATAATAATATATTTAAATGAATTATTTTATCAGAAAAAGATAAAATTTCAATTTTAAACAATTGTCACATTAAAAATTTTCTCCATCTATATCCACATAAAATCAATATTTTCCTCATCATATGAATCAATAATTAATTATTCACAAATAATATTACAGAATCACAATATTGACAACCGAGGCGGTTCAGAAAGAGGGGCTTTCAATAAGAATTTCTCCTTCTTGGCGCCTTGATTAGGTGACCAAACCTCTCCTTAGACAAAACTTTCTAGACATTACCAATAATGTTATCTAATAATATTATTCAGATAATATGAATTATTGCTTTGATAATGGAAAATCATGTGTAGTGACAATTATTGAAACAAACGATAATATAAAATATCAACGCGGCAATTATTGAATCAATAAAATAAAATCTTGAATAAGAATTCTTCGTAACAATTATTGAGTAGTGCCCTTCACGTAAGAATCAATAATTGGTGCAATCGTATATCTTCACGTGTTTTAACCAACGAGAGTATTTTAACGATTGATAATCTGTAACAACTACGTAGTTATTTTTAAACAACTTATATTTGTCGTTTTTCTTCATCAATCGTTTTTCCGTTATGGGGCCCACAAAAGGCTGCAAGCGTAGTAAATACGAATATTCCCGACAATGAAGAATATTCCACGACCAAACGAATATTCCTCGACAATAATGAATATTTTATAACCACTTGCTTATTTTGAAATATTTGTGTATTTTACCCATAACTATCCACATTAATCAAATCAACCCTTACTATTTCAAAATAAAGAAAATTAAATTTCATTAATAATAAGTTGGGGTCTTACAACCTCCCCTCCTTATGAAATTTCATCCTCGAAATTGACGTACGTACCTGGTGTTTCAAAAAGGTGAGGATACCTCGCTTTCATTTCCGTTTCTAACTCCCAGGTCATTTCCTCTATAGCATGGTTCCTCCACAAAACTTTAACTTGTGGTATGACCTTCGTGCGTGGGACATGCTCCTTCCTATCCAAGATCTTAACAGGTACCTCCTCATACGTTAAGTCTTCGGCTATCTCGTCCGGTTCTAACTCAATAACGTGGTTCGGGTCTTTCACATATTTCTGAAATACGGATATATGAAACACATTATGAACACGAGACATACTCGAGGTAACGCAAGTCTATAGGCTACATTTCCTACTCGGTCAAGAATTTGAAATGGACCAATAAATCGTGGATTGAGCTTTCCTCTCTTCCCAAATCTTGTAACTCCCTTCCATGGAGCAACTCGCAACAATACATGATCCCCTATACTAAATTTCACGTCCATTCGATGAAGATCCGATATAACTTTTTGTCGATCTTGTGCCATTTGTATATCGTTGTCGAATCATTTGGATCTTTTCGGTAGTCATACGTATTTAACTCGGGTCCCAACAATGTTGCTTCACCCACCTCATCCCAACATATTGGAGAGCGACACTTTTGTCCATATAATGCTTCAAATGGAGCCACACCTATACTTGTTTGATAACTGTTGTTGTAGGAGAATTCCACCAATGGTAAATACTTATCCCAACTGCCCTTGAAGTCTAGGACACAGAGTCTTAATAAATCTTCAAGAGTTTGAATAGTCCTCTCTGATTGTCCGTCCGTTTGAGGATGGTATGCCGAACTGAATCGTAAATCCGTGCCCATAGCTTTTTGTAAGCTAACCCAAAATCTTAAAGTGAATCTTGGGTCACGATCCGAAACTATGGATACTGGCATGCCATGCAACCTCACAATCTTATTTACATATATACTAGCAAGAGGCGTTCATGGGAATAAGTCTCCGTATCGGCAAGAAATGGAGCAGACTTGGTTAATCTATCAACAATAACCCAAATAACATTGATGCCTTGAGAAACCGTAGGAAGACCCATAACGAAATCCATGGTAATGTGTTCCCACTTCCATTTCGGAATCTCAAGTGGTTTCAACGGACCCTTAGGTACTAGATGCTCCGCCTTTACGTTAGCAAGTTAAACACATCGAGATAAACTTTGCAATCTCTCTCTTCATATTGTTTCACCAAAATGTATGTCGAAGATCACGATACATTTTAGTACTTCCGGATGGATTGCAAATGGTGTATTGTGTGCCTCCATCATAATCTTGTACTTCAAATCGAGTCGTTAGGAACACAAAGTCAGAGTGGACTCAAGTATTCCTTCTTCATCAATTCTCACTTACGGAATAACTCCTTCTTGTACTTTCTTCTTTATACGCATCATCATTCTGGGGTGGGTGGCTTGAGCAACCTTAACTTTTTCTATTAAAGTTGGCTCTGTCGTATACTTGGCATCATCGCACTCATTCCCTCGCATATGATCTTTCTACTCAACGCGTATACTACCATGTTCGCTTTTCGGGATGGTATTGAATAGTGTGGTCGTAGTCTTTTAATAGCTCGAGCCAACGTTCTTCGCCGCATGTTGAGTTCTTTTTGAGTGAAGAAATATTTAAGGCTTTTTACGGTGCGAATATATCTCCACTTTCTCCCCATATAGATAGTGCCTCCATATCTTTAGTGCGAAACGATTCACGCCAACTCTAGATCACACAGTAGGATAATTCCTCTCATATTCTTTAAGTTGTCGCGAGGCATAGGCTATGACTTTTCCACGTTGCATGAGAACACATCCTAACCCTTTTTCGAAGCATCATTTGTAGATAACAAATCCATCCGAACCGGATGGTATTGTTAGAACAGTCTTCGAAATAAGTCTCCTCTTAAGCTCTTGGAAACCCTTGTCGATACTTCGCTCCAAAGCGAATTTTGTATCCTTAGGAGTTAATTGAGTTAATGGAGTAGCGATTCGAGAAAACCCTTCCACGAATCTCGATAATAACCAACTAGACCGAGTAAAGCTCGATTACTTGATCCGCAAACTTGGTTGCTCAACTTTGTATTGCTTCAATCTTGGCAGGGTCCACGGATACTCCATGTTTTGACATCATGTGCCCAAGAAATGCTACTTCCTCAAGCCCGAACTTGCATTTCTTCAATTTGGCATATAGTTTGTTTTCACGAAGCCTTTGGAGTACCAAACTTCAAATGGTGCTCATGATCTTCACGACTTTTGGAATATATGAGGATGTCATCAATAAAGACAACAACAAACCGATCCAAATATTCCTTGAATACTTTCGGTTCATCATATCCATGAAAGTCGCAGGAGCATTAGTCGATCCGAAAGACATGACTAAGAATTCATAATGTCCATACCGAGTTTCAAGGCGTCTTTGGAATATCCTCGATTCTAATCTTCATTTGATGATATCAAGAACGAAGATCGATTTTTGAAAAGAATTGTGCCCCTTGAACTGGTCAAACAAGTCATCAATACGAGGTAGAGGATACCTATTCTTGATGGTGACATGGTTCAATTCGATAGTCAATACAAAGTCGCATACTCCCGTCTTTCTTCTTCTTTGAATAAAATAAGAGCACCCCAAGGAGATGTACTAGACGAATGAAACCGATGTCCAACAATTCCTGTAGTTGGACCTTTAACTCTCGAAGTTCAATAGGAGCCATTCGATATGGGGTTTTAGAAATGGGCTTTGTACCGGGTTCAAGATCAATAAAGAATTCAACTTCACGTTACGGGGTAGACCAGGAAGTTCTTTAGAAATACGTCCGGAAAGTCAATAACAAGGAATATTATTCAAATTTGGCGTGTCTTTATTCAAATCCATAACATGGGCTAAGAAAGCTTGACATCCGCTTTTCAATAAGCGAATAGCTTTATGATTAGATATGACGTTGATTGATTTTAATGGTTTAGTTGCTTGAATTCGCACAACAAGGTTGGTTAGGAATATGAAAACTAACAACCTTACGAAAACAATCAATTTTGGCATGATGAGTAGTTAACCAATCAATCCCTAAAATCACATCGATCAAAAGCAAGTATCTTTAAAGAGATAAGGTCAACATGTAAGGTGATGGTGCCAACTTGAATCAAACAAGATTTATAAGCGAGTGGATGTGATGAAAGTTTCTCTAACGGAGTTTCCACGAGATAGGTCAAAGTCTAATTTCTCCGAGTCAAGTTAAAACGTTGAGCACAAGCAGAGAGATAAATGAATGGGTAGCACCCGGTATCAAGTAAGGTATAAACTTCGCAAGAATTTATAAATAGCTTACCCGTGATCACCTCGTTTGGGTTCCTCGCATTTTGACCGATCCACAACAAACGCTCTTCCGAAACCGTTGACTTTGACTTTTCCGGATGAGTCTTTTGAGTCACCGTCCCCATTGAACTAGGTTTCGCCACCGTACAATCTCGAAGCGATATGTCCTTCCTTTCCATAATTATAGCATACCTTGAACTGTTGTGGGCGGTTTAGAGTGATATGTCCCTCTTTCCGCATTTATAGCAAATAGCCGGTGGTCGATTTCTCCTCCTTTAGAACTAGTTCTTTGCCAAAGCCTTTGTCGTCTTCACATGGTCGTTGTTAAATCTCTCCTTTTTAAAATCTCCTCTGACTCGCTTCTTCTATTTTCATGGCCATGATTACCACCGTAGAGTGGTTACCATTTTTGTTTTATCTGTTTCTTTCTCCACTTTGGGTTATCGTTATTACATTATTGATCGCTATCTACGGTATGATCCACGGTTATGGTCCCTCGGTTGAACATACTCGTTATCTCGCTCTAACAATTGAGCCACATTAACAACATCCGGATAGAGAGAAAATTTATGAGAAATGAGATATTGTCGTATCAGGGTTCAAACCTCTCGAAACATCCGCGTCATCGTTCCTCATTCTCCACCAAATAAGGTGCAAACACTGGATAACTTTGCAAACTTTGCCTCGTCATCGAGACAATCATCTTTGTTTTGTTCTAATCGATGAACTTCACTTCCTTCATATGACGAACACTTTCGGAAAGTATTTGTCATTAAATAGTTTCAAACGTCTCCCAAGACATGCCGAGTGCATTTGGATGGGTACGCTTCACAAACTCCCACCGATGAGTCTGCCTCGCCACGGAACATAAAGGTGGCGAATGGAACCTTCTGTTCTCCGTGCATCCCAAGACATCAAATATCTTGGTAATTTGCTTGACCCATGTTTCCGCCGTGATCGGATCTGGCTTTCCCTTAAATTTTGGTGGTCCCAACTCTTTGAAGCGCTTTGTGACAACCCGTGAATTGCTATCATTTCCTCCTGTATTTTAAACACGAGTCTCCTAAATCGATTTTGCATGAAGCGCAAAAAGCTTCTAAACATCCCTCGTTCATCATCGCTTTCGATTGGTGTTGTTCACGGGAGGAACATTGCCAGTGTTGTTGCACGTTCTCCTCGTTGGTGAGTACAAAGCGTCTCCACACGGTCTCATTTCCATCATTAATATTCTCGGTCGACATTCTCAAATCCGTCATAAAATAAGGGTTAATTAAGGAAATCAATATATCACATAATATCCTTATATCTTGACCAACTAACAAATAAGCTTAGGTAGGACACACTAGCGAAGGATTTACTCGTCTCTCCCCTCCTAGTTCTATTCCCGATCTCCTTGGAGATCATATCCTAAGCTCGATACCAACTATGGCGCCCCCAAAATAGGTATACATCACCCATTACGAGTTGTCAATACGTGGTACGTAAACAACTACAACTTTATTATTACAACGAAGAAATTGTGAGTTTGAATACAAATATTATCTTCTAGACAATATCTATACTCAAATAAATCCTCATCACATTTATTGATACATTATTTTACAAAAATGGTGAGGACTACTAAACAACTCTCTCTAGAAGCTTCATTCCATACCCCGACACGTACTCGCTATATTCTCGTCTCCTGAGAAGAAAAATGGAACAAAAAGAAAAAGGGTGAGCTCAACTATCCCAGTAAAGAATATTATGACTAAGATAATATACAACAAATTATCATTAGTCTTCAACAGGGAAAAAATCTAATAGAATACAATAGACAACAAGTTTTAAACCAATATTCGTAGCGGAAATAATAATTCATTAGAAGAGTTAAGTAGAGAATGCAAACTACTATCTTCTATGTATAAATTTAAAAGTTCATCGTCTATCTTTTATCCCTGTAACATCAATCAATATATATCTGGAATCAAATATTCATCTTTGCACTACTGAGCCAAAGATATTCATCGATTGGTCATGTTCATCTAAACACATTCATTTTTGCACTACTGGGCCAAAGATATTCATCGAAATCATTCATCTTTGCACTACTGAGGCCAAAGATATTCAATAATATCATCATTTAAGACCGAGGATGATGAAAAATATTTTAAAAAGCGAATCCGGTGAAACAAAATGACAAGGATTAAGGATTAAGGATTCGTACTTTGTTTTATCCATGTCCAAAAATACCTCAAAAATAATCATAGTGGTGTAAAATTCAAGAATGATCAAAACATGGATACAATCAAAGCTAGTATCCACAATAGATATTTTAGACGAACAGGGAAAATTTTCATTTTTCGATGAATAGTGTAGTATTCGTGAATAGTGTCAAGTATCGTGAATAGTGGCGATATCGTGAATAGTAACTCAAAACCAAAAGTTCCAAATTTGATAAAAACTTGATTAATATTTCAAAGATAATGATATTGAAGAAATAATATCATTACGAAAAAAATAATATCCCTTACCTCGTAAAAGCACAAGATACTTCTTAAATTGAAACACGGATATAGGCTATGACTTGAACTTGCACTTAGTAGATAGCAATACTCAAAATACTCACAAGAATACGCTCGATAATATAGAGAAAACTTCAGTTTCTGGTGTGATTTTCAATTCTAACCTAAGCACCCTATTTATAGGAAAATGCTTAGAACACCAAAGTAGAAAATTTATTAAAATATTAATATATATATATAATCTTCACGCACACCTTTGAATCTGAAATTCAGCAATTGAACACATGCCTCACACATGCAAAAACGTTTTTTGTAAAATATATTTAAAAGTTCAAAAATTAATTATTTTGGAGCTTCAGAACTTCAATAATTCATAATAAATAGCCCTTTTGTCAGAAAATTCGAATTTGGCGTATTTTTATAGGAAATTTAATTCTCTACAACTTTGCAGAAGAAAGTTTTTACAAATTCCAAATAGAAATTGATCGAAATCCACAAGCAAGCGATTTTATTGTTTATAATCAAATTTCGATCAAGAAATGGGGACCACCAAACACATAAAACATGCTTTAAATATTTTGGTAACAAAATACTCCTCCACATATACTCATATATCCCACATTCATCGTAAAAATATCATTATTATTATATTATTAAAATATAATAATATATTTAAATGAATTATTTTATCGAAAAGATAAAATTTCAATTTTCAACAATTGTCACATTAAAAAATTTCTCCATCTATATCCACATAAAATCAATATTTTCCTCATCATATGAATCAATAATTAATTATTCACAAATAATATTCTGTAATCACAATATTGACAACCAGTGCGGTTCGGGAAAGATGGGGCTTTCAATAAGAATTTCTCTCCTTCTTTGCCAGCAATTAGGTGACCAAACCTCTCCTTAGACAAAACTTTCTAGACATTGCCAATAATGTTATCTAATAATATTATTCAGGATAATATGAATTATTGCTTTGATAATGGAAAATCTTGTGTAGTGACAATTATTGAAACAACAAATAATATAAAATATCAACGCATGACAATTATTGAATCGATAAAATAAAATCTTGAATAGTAACTCACTGTAATAATTATTGAGTAGTGCCTTCTTCACGTAAGAATCAATAATTGGTGCAATACTGGTAATGCTCTCGTGTTTTAACCTTAGAGTATTTTAACAAAGATAATTCAGTAATAACTACGCCAAGTTATTTTTAAACAACTTATATTTGTCGTTTTCTTCATCCAATCGTTTTTCCAGTTATATGGGCCCCAAAAAAAGGCGCTCCGTCGCATACGAATATTCCCCGACAAAGAAGAATATTCCATGACCAAACGAATATTCCCCGACAACAATGAATATTTTATAACCACTTGCTTATTTTGAAATATTTACGTATTTTACCCATAACTATCCACATTAATCAAATCACCCTTACTATTTCAAAATAGAAAATTAAATTTCATTAATAATAAGTTGGGGTCTTACAACCTCCCTCCTTATGAAATTTCGTCCTCAAAATTGACGACGTGCACGGTGTTTGAAAAGGTGAGGATACCTCGCTTTCATTTCCGCTTCTAACTCCCGTGTCATTTCCTCTATAAGCATGGTTCCTCCACAAAACTTTAACTTGTGGTATGACCTTCGTGCATGGGACATGCTCCTTCCTATCCAAGATCTTAACAGGTACCTCCTCATACGTTAAGTCTTGGCTATCTCGTCGGTTCTAACTCAATAACGTGGTTCGGGTCTTTCACATATTTCTTTAAGTATGAGATATGTGAAACACATTATGAACACGAGACATACTCGGAGGTAATGCAAGTCTATAGGCTATATTTCCTACTCGATCAAGAATTTGAAATGGACCAATAAATCATGGATTGAGCTTTCCTCTCTTCCCAAATCTTGTAACTCCCTTCCATGGAGCAACTCGCAACAATACATGATCCCCTATACTAAATTTCACGTCCTTTCGATGAAGATCCGCATAACTCTTTTGTCGATCTTGTGCTTGCTTTTGTATCGTTGTCGAATCATTTGGATCTTTTCGGTGAGTCATACGTATTTAACTTCGGGTCCCAACAATGTTGCTTCACCCACCTCATCCCAACATATTGGAGAGCAACACTTTCGTCCATATAATGCTTCAAATGGAGCCACACCTATACTTGTCGATAAGCTGTTGTTGTAGGAGAATTCCACCAATGGTAAATACTTATCCCAACCGCCCTTGAAGTACAGGACACGAGTCTTAATAAATCTTAAAGAGTTTGAATAGTCCTCTCGATTGTCCGTCTGTTTGAGGATGGTATCTTCAACCGAATCGTAAATCCGTGCCCATAGCTTTTTGCAAGCTAACCCAAAATCTTGAAGTGAATCTTGGGTCACGATCCGAAACTATGGATATTGGCATGCCATGCAACCTCACAATCTCATTTACATATATACTAGCAAGACGTTCAAGGGAATAAGTCTCCCGTATCGGCAAGAAATGAGCAGACTTGGTTAATCTATCAACAATAACCCAAATAGCATTGATGCCTTGAGAAATCGTAGAAAGACCCGTAATGAAATCCATGGTAATGGGGCCAACAAAAGACTGCGCCGTCGTACGAATATTCCCCGACAGCAAGAATATTCCGCGACCAAACGAATATTCCCCGACAACAATGAATATTTTATAACCACTTGCTTATTTTAAAATATTTGCGTATTTTACCCATAACTATCCACATTAATCAAATCAACCCTTACTATTTCAAAATAGAGAAAATTAAATTTCATTAATAATAAGTTGGGGTCTTACACACATTATCTTGATTATTGATATGTGCTGAATCAACGGTCTCCTGTGCTCCATTGCTATTGTCAATATTCTCGGATGTCATTTTCAGATACTGCCAAAAAACAAAGGTTAATTGACATGTAACATATTATCCCTATATTCTGACAGACCAATTAAATACCAAATAAACTTAGGTAGGTCATATTAGCGAAGGAATTCCCCGTTTCTCCCCTCCTAGTTCTATTCTCACATCTTAGCCATGGATCATATCCCTAAGCTTTGATACCAACTGTGACGCCCCCAAAATAGGTATACATCACCCATCTTGAGTCGCCAAATACATGATACAGAATTCATATACAAACTTAATTATACAACAGTCGTGTAAAATATGACTAAACATATGCTGCGAGTTTTAATACAAATATTGTCATCTAGACAATATACAAACTCAATGGGGTCCTCATTATGTTTATTATCACACTATTTCACATAATAGTGAGGACTACCAATGCACCATCTAGGACCATCACTCTGTTCCCCGACTAGTCCCTGCTACGTTCTCATTTCCTGAAGAGAATAATGAAAGTAAAAGGGTGAGCTCAACTAGCCCAGTAAGAAATATTATGACTAAGATAATACAGAATAAATTATCATTAGCCTTCAACAGTGTTAAACTGATAAAATATACTTCCTCCGTTCCAGGATAAAAGTCTTGGTGGACTTTTCATGCATATTAAGAAGAGGAATAAAATGACAAAATTGCCTATAATAATGTCATTAAATATGGAGAGAGAATTAGAATAAGAAAAGTATGAGATGTTTAATGCTACGGGCATAATAGGAAAAAATATGTAAAAGTTTGGTTATTAAAGGAAAGTGGACATTTAACCTGAAGCTACCCAAAATAGTAATAAAGACTTTTATCGTGGGATGGAGGCAGTAACAAACATCAAGTTTAACTGCAGCGGAACAAGCAATCCATTAGAAGAGTCAAGTAGAGAATAAGATCTACCATCTTTTACGATTTAAAAGGTTTTT
This sequence comes from Panax quinquefolius, assembly GCA_020205615.1. NCBI lineage: Eukaryota > Viridiplantae > Streptophyta > Magnoliopsida > Apiales > Araliaceae > Panax > Panax quinquefolius. Next base: position 83,831,766 of record CM035167.1, on the reverse strand, counting down.
CATTACTTTTTGTCACTGAGACTCAGCTAAATAAATAATCCACATCATCCCTGCACTACGGCCAATGATATTCGTTAGTATCACGACCACAAATTATCCATGCACTACAGGCCAAGGATATTCGTGTATTCATCAATGGTCATGATCATGCCAACAACTGTCCATCAATGCACTACGGGCCAATGATGACTTTTTCCACATCATTTGTAACATTACGGTCATGATTACACCGAATAATCCCTGGTCATAATCATACCAAGTCCATCTATGCCCTACAGGCCATAGATGACTTTTAACATAATATAAATATGAGGATGATGATAAGGATATGAGAATTCAATAAAACAAGTTCAAGAATTAATTTATCCAGGAACTAATAATGTCCAAATTGTCAACATGATACTTCTTTGTAGAGTAACACTCAAGATTGCTCAGAAGAATATTTCCATGAAAAGATACTGAATGAAGCGCATATATCAAGGACATTGCACTAATTTCATGGAGTATAGAAGTCAAAACTTTAACCAACTGAGTATAATAAAGAATGGAATAACAAAAGAAATCACCAGGCATGCGATAGACCGCGATGATGGGTTATTCCAATGAATAATAAATAACGAGAACCAGTCATGCGAACGCCTTGCGATGTGATATTCCAACAGAATAATAATTAATAGAACCAGGTCATGCTTAAGGCACAAACATGATGTTCCAACAGAATGATAAATAATGGAACCAGATCATGCGTAAAAGCATGCATGTGATGTTCTAATGTAATAATAAAAATGGAATAATGTAAGAATTTCACCAAGTATAGGGTAGGCAGCCAGATACAAAGTTATTCTAACGAGAATAATCTGTAATGGAATAATGAAGTTCTCTTCATGAATAAGAAAGAAATAATACCCCTGACGAGTACAACAAATAATATCCCTTACCGTAAAAGAATAGTATTCTGACTGGTAGGGCAAGATATTCTTGAAGAAAACTTACACTACGCTCAAAGCTTCTTAAAACTCTAAAGAAATACGCTCAAGATTATAGAAGAATTCTCTGAACTTCTGGTGTGGTTTTTAATTCTAACTAAGCATCCTATTTATAGGAAAATAAAAAGGATACTATGCCACACTATGCAATAAAATATAATATATTCTATATATATATATATATATTTATATATATTTTATTTAAAATCTAATAAATGTATTTTGTTTTATATAAAAATATTTTACTATGCAAAACACTATACAGGCACTATGCAACACTATGCATAATAAAAAATAATATATTCTAATTATTGTCTAATAAAACAAATAACTTTGTAAAAGTATTCTGTTTTTATATAAAAAATTTTACTATGCAAAATACTATGCATAATAGAATATTATATATTCTATTTATAGTCTAATAAAACGAATAACTTTATAAAAGTATTCTTTTTTATATAAAAGCTTTTACGTTTTATTACATTAATAATACTAATAAAACAAAACTCATCATCATTATTATAATTCATAATATTAATCGACCAGGTCGTTCCCAGGAAAGAGGGGCTTTCCAATAAGGATTTGTCCCCATTGGCGTGCAATTAGGTGACCAAACCTCTCCTTGATAGAACTTCTAGACATCGTTAATATTGCAAATAATAATATTAATAACTATGTCATCTCAATTATTGATTATAAAATATTGACAATAATTAAATCAAATAACGTGAGATACTACGCAAAGAATCATCGTAATAATAATTGAACAAAACTGAGTGACTTCTCATGTAAGCATCAATAATCAATACCGTGTGCTACTGTGCAACTACGCGTATTACGTACTTTTAACACCGGGTGTTTCAACAGTTAACAGTAAAACTTCCGCCGTTATTTTCATAAAGTATTTTTTTCATTTTCTCAATCCGACAATAATTCCGTTATGGGGTCCTCCAATGATTGTGCTATTGTATGAATATTCCCTGACCAATCGAATATTATATAACAACTTGTGTACTTTGCAAAATTTATACATATTACCCACAACTATAACATTATATCAAATTCATTCCATAATATTCAAAAATGATATTTATAGAAAATTCATCTTTATTTATAAAAGTTGGGGTCTTACAGTCAGCCAGTACGAAGTGGTGCCGCAGCGCGGCTGTTAGTGAAGGGACTAGCACCGCAGCTCCGAGTTCGGGGTAAGGGTAATCTGAAACCCGTCCGTAACGCTAATTTATATATAAGTTTATTGTGCGTTAAATACCAACACTAGAGAAGAGGCAGAGAAGAATATTAAACCATGTAAAGGAAATAGAAGTTTATTAAAGAGAAATTATAACTTTAATTAACTTGAAATGACATCCTTAAGGATGATTATGACCTTAAGATTACAACTAAAAGTTGACGAACGATTACGTAAACGTAAATACAATGTAATACGATAAACTGTAACGAATGATAAATAATCAAAGGCGTGATTAGATTGAGAAGAAGGGTAAGATATAGTAGTAACCATACTTGATTATATATGACCTAATATGGTACGTTATGCGATCATATATTGTAGAAATCCTTAAAGACTCAAAGGAAAAGTATATTTACTGTAGAAGACGCTGAAGGCAAGTGTTCTAACCCTTGCTTATGTTCATTCTGGACAAACTTTGTAATTCATATATCTTACGCATGAATTCATGTATGATGAAGTTGAAGCCAATTCCTTCGGCAAGACTTAATGTGTTTGTGGATTTCTTATAATCTATCGAACTATTGTCAATGTTGTTAAGTTTTGCCAAACTATTTTGGTATTGATTTCAAATAAAGACTGAGTATGATAAACAAATGTTTTGTTGTTAAACGACAGGCAGGTGAGGTTGCCAAAAATTAAACGTATATACGTTTAAAGAAAGTAGTGTTGTAAAACATAGAGTACTATAGGCTGATCACCTAGACGTGCTCGTAAGATATAACAAACTTACAGACTTGGTGCCTGGTTGTCCTTTTCAAAGAAAGAATGAAATGCTCAAGGTCTTGGACCAATGTTATGTTTAATGAATGTTGTTTATTGTGAAACGTTTTAAAGAAAAGGGAAGTGTTATTTTGAATTATCGATTATACTTCATAACTATTGATTCAGTTATTGAAGATATTCGATTTATATGATTCAAGCCTCTTGTTTAAATGAAATTGTCATACTTGCTGAGCTAGTTATGCTCACTCTTGCTTGAATAATATGAATGCTGCTAAGACCGAATGGACTGAAGGATCTGGTAAAGATAAAGGGAAGGCTAAAGCGAACCAATAGATTGCCTTTGTAATAGTATAGTATGAATGTTGTAATTATTTGATATTATGAGAAGAACACATGTAATGGTTATAAAGAACATGGGAATGGGAATATTATTTTGGAATATACAGAATACATTTTCACTCTTTTGAGGTATTTCAATCCAATGAAGGTGTGAATCAGTAGAATGTGCAGAAGACCATCTGTCGGGTTGGAAGATACCGGATTTGGGGCGCCACGAGTTGGTATCGAGCAAGAGGTCAGAAGACCCCAAATTATTAATAAATGAAATTTATTTTCTCTATTTATTATTTTGAAATAGTAAGGGTTGATTTGATTAATGTGGATAGTTATGGGTAAAATACGCAAATATTTGAATACGCAAGTGGTTATAAAATATTCATTATTGTTTGGGAATATTCGTTTGGTCGTGGAATATTAGATCTTTGTCGGGGAATATTCATGACGATGCAGTCTTTTGTGGGCCCCATAACGAAAAAGCGATTGATGAAGAAAATGAAAAATATAAGTTGTTTATAAATATAGCGTAGTTATTACTGATTAATCATTGTTGGAATACCCGGGAGGTTAAAACACACTAATACGCATTGTTGAACAAGTAGACACTGCAGATTGCACCAATTATTGATTCTTACGTAAGAAGGCACTAATCAATAATTGTTACGATGAATTCTTTATTCAAAGATTTTATTTTATTGATTCAATAATTCTTTGATTGATATTTTATATTCTTGTTGTTTCAATAAATTGTCATTACACAAGATTTTCCATTATCGAGAGCAATAATTCATATTATCCGAATAATATTATTGGATAACATTATTGGCAATGTCTAGAAAGTTTCGTCGAAGGAGAGGTTTGGTCACCTAATAATGCGCGCCAAAGAAGAGAGAGATCCTTATTCGAAAGCCCCCTCTTCTCTGAGGAACTACCGGTTGCCAAGATCTTTGTGATTCTGTAATATTATTTGTGAATAATTAATTATTGATTTATATGATGAAGAAAATATTGATTTTATGTGGATATAGATGGAGAAAATTTTAAAATGACAATTGTTGAAAATTAATATTTTATCTTTTTTCGATAAAATAATTCATTTAAATATATTATTTTAATAATATATTAACTGTGATATTTTTATAATGAATGTGGGATATATGAGTATATGAGGATGAAAAGTATTTTGTGGCATTAAATGTTTAACACATATTTTGTGTGTTGGTGGACACAATTATTAATCGAAATTTGATTATAGCTTGTAAAATTGCCCATTTATGGATTTTGATCAATTTTCATTTGGAATTGGAAAACATTCTTCGCAAAGTTGTAGAGAATTGAATTTTGTATAAAAAAGTGGCGAAATTGAATTTTTCTGATAAAAGGGCTATTTATTATGAATTATTGAAGTTCCAAAGTTCAAATAATTGATTTTTGAAGTTTAAAATAATTTAAATAAGAAAAACATTTTTTTGTGTTTGGTGGGCATCTTTAACACATGCTAAGTTCTTTGAATTCAGATGATTCTAAGTGGGCGAGACAAATTAATATATATATTATTATATTAAATTTTCTACTTTGGTGTTCTAAGCATTTTCCTATAAATAGGATGCTTAGGTTAGAATTGAAAATCACACCAGAAACTGAAGTTTTCTCTCTCTATATTATCGAGCGTATTCTTGTGAGTATTTTGAGTATACTTTGAGTATTGCTATACTGAAGTGCAAGTTCAAGTCATAGCCTATATCAGGTGTTTCAACTAGAAGTCTTGTCTTTTTCGAGGTAAGGGATGTTATTTTATTCGAAAATGATATTATTTCTTCAATATCATTACGCCGAAATATTGGTTGGAAATTTTATCAAATTTGGAACTTTTTCATGTCGGGGTTACTATTCATGAGTTATTATTCACGAGTTACTATTCATGAGTTACTATTCACGAGTTACTATTCATGAGTACTATTCACGAAGCCTGAAGATGTTTTTTTGTGAAATTTCTATCTTTTGGTGTCGGAGTTACTATTCACGATATTTACATTATTCACGATATCTGGTATTATTCACGAATACTAAGACTATTCATCGAAAAATAAAAATTTTCCTTTTCGTCTAAAATATCTATTGTAGATACTAGCTTTGATTGTATCCATGTTTTGATCATTCTTGAATTTTACACCACTATGATTATTTTTGAGGTATTGTTGGACATGGATAAAACAAAGTACTAATCATTAATCCTTAATCCTCGCCATTTTGTTTCCTTTGGATTCGTTTCGCTTTAAAAATATTTTCATCATCCTCGGTCTTAAATGATGATATTATTGAATATCTTTGGCCCTGTAGTAAAAGATGAATGATTTCGATGAATATCTTTGGCCCGTAGTGCAAAGATGAGCAGTGTTTAGATGAACATGATTAATCTGATGAATATCTTTTGGCTGTAGTGCAAAGATGAATATTTGATTCAGATGTATATTGATTGATGTTACAGGGGATAAAAGATGACGACGAACTTTTAAATTCATACATAGAAGATAGTAGTTTGCATTATCTACTTAACTCTTCTAATGAATTATTATTTCATCGCGAATATTGGTTTAAAACTTGTTGTCTATTGTATTCTATTAGTTTTTTTTTTTCTGTTGAAGACTAATGATAATTTGTTGTATATTATCTTAGTCATAATATTCTTTACTGGGCTAGTTGAGCTCACCCTTTTCCTTGTTGTTCCATTTTTCTTCTCAGGAGGCGAGAATGTAGCGAGTACTAGTCGGGGTATGGAATGAAGGTTCTAGAGAGAGTTGTTTAGTAGTCCTCACCATTTTTGTAAAATAATATATCAATAATTGTGATGGGGATTTATTTGGGTATGTATATTGTCTAGAAGACAATAATTGTATTTAAACTCATAGTATATATGTTGTCGTATTTTGCACGATAAATGTATTAATAAAGTTATAGTTATTTCTGTACCATGTATTTGGCGACTCAGAATGGGTTGGATGGAATGGACCTATTTTGGGGTCGTCACAGTTGGTATCAGAGCTTAGGGATAAGATCTCTGGCGGAGATCGGGGAATAGAACTAGGAGGGGAGAGACGAGTAAATCCTTCGCTAGTGTGTCCTACCTAAGCTTATTTGTTAGTTGGTTAGTATATAGGGATATTATATGATATATTGATTTTCTTAATTAACCCTTGTTTTATGGCGGTGATTTGAGAATGTCGAATCGAGAATGTTAATGGTGGAGTAAATGAGATCGTGAGATGCCTGTATTTTACCAACGAGGAGAGCGTCTAACAGTGGCATTGTACCTCTGTGAACAACACCACCGAAAGCAGATGATGAACGAGGGGATGTTTAGAATCTTTTTGCGATTCATGCAAAATCGGATGAGGGAGACTCGTGTTCAAAATCTGAGGAGGAAATGATAGCAATTCCTTTGGGTCACAAATGACCAAGCGGATCAAAGAGTTGGGACCACGAGTGCAGGGAAAGCGGATCCGATTAAAGGCGGGGGCGTGGGTCAAACAAATTACCAAGATATTCGATGTCTTGGGATGCACGGAGGAACAAAAAGTTCCATTCGCTACTTTTATGTTCTGTAACGAGGCAGATTACTGGTGGGAATCTGTGAAGTTTACCCATCCAGCTGCACTCAGTATGTCATGGGAGACATTTCGTAGAAGCAGTTCAATGACAAGTACTTCCACGAAAGTATTCATCATATGAAGGAAGTGGAGTTTATTAGACTAGAGCGCGAATAACGACGGTGTCCCAAAGATGAGGCGAAGTTTGCGGAGAGTTATCGAGTTTGCATCTCATTTGGTGGAGAATGAGGAACGATGATGGCGGATGTTTCGAGAGGTTTGAAACCCCAGATACGTCAAGTATCTCATTTCTCATAAATTTTTTCTCTATTCGGATGTTGTTACTTGAGGCTCGGTTGTTAGAGCGAGATAACGAAAGTACGTTCAACCGAGGGACCATAACCGAGGATCATCTAGAAGATAGCAGTCATCGTAATAACGATAACCAGTGGAGAAAGAAGAATACGGACAAAGGAAGTAACCACTCTGGTGGTAATCGTGGCCATGAAAATAGAAGAAGCGAGTCGGGAGGAGATTTTAAAAAGAGGAGATTCAACAACGACCATGTGAAGACGTCAGCGCCAGTAGCAACTTGTTCCAAGGGAGGAGAAAGACCACCGGTCGTATGTTACAAATGCTGGAAAGAGGGACATATCAGCCCAAACTGCCCACAACAGTTTAAGGTATGCTATAATTGTGGAAAAGAAGGACATATCACTCGAGATTGTACGGTATCGAAACCCAGTCAAGCGGGAATGGTGACTCAAAAGGATGTCCCAGAAAGGTCAAAGTCAACGATTCCTGGAAGAGCGTTTGTCGTGACCGGTCAAAATGTGAGGAACCCGAACAAAGTTAGGACGGGTTAGTTAATTATAAATTCTTGCGAAGTTTATACCTTACTAGATACCGGTTCTACCCATTCATTTATCTCTCTTGCTTGCGCTCAACGTTTGAACTTGACTACGGAGAAATTAGACTTTGACTTATTTATGGAAACTCCGTTAGGAGAAACTTTCATTACATCCGTTGTTTAGAAATCTTTCTTGATTCAGGTTGGCACTATCACATTACCTGTTAACCTTATTTCTATAGAGATATTTGCTTTTGATGTGATTTTAAGGTTAACTACTCATCATGCCGAAATTGATTACTTTTGTAAGGTTGTTAGTTTTCATATTCCTAAGCAACCAGTTATTCGAATTCAAGCAATCAAACCATTGTAGTCAAACATTTTCATATCAAGCCATGAAGTCATTCGTTTATTACGGATGTCATGTTTTCTTAGTCCATGTTATGGATTTGAATAAAGACACGTCAGATCTGAATAATATTCCTGTTGTTATTGATTTTTCCTGACGTATTTCCTGAAGAATTTCTTGGTTTACTCCGAAAGACTGATATTAAATTTTGTATCAACTTTGAACCCGGTACAAAACTCATTTCTAAAATCTCATATCGAATGGCTCCTATTGAACTTCAGGAGTTAAAAATTCAACTATAGAATTTGGTACCTGAGCCTTTATCTAGTGACTTCCTTTGTGGAATGCACCAAAGCCAGACTCTTCGTAGGGGACACCATATTCGTGCGATAGTAAACTGATAGGTGTCATTGTAACGTGCTATCCAAGGTTGGGATATGAGTCACAGTTGAGAACAACCTAAGTCGGTAATCGAAATACGTAGCTTTCTAGGCTTAGTTGGTTATTATCGGAGATTCGTTGAAGGATATTCTCGAATCGCTATTCCATTAACTTGTGGACTCGTAGAGATACAAAATTCGAATGGAGCAAGGAATGTGGGAAGAGCTTCAAGAACTCAAGAGGAGACTCACTTCAAAGACATGTTCGACCATGCCATCCCGGAAAAGCGAACATGGTAGCTAACGTGTTGAGTAGAAGATCGATATGTACGTCTGAGTAACGATATTGTCAAAGACTCATTTCAGTATAATTTACAAATAATAGAGATGGAGATGAAAACTCTAGGTACTCACGTGATGATATACGAGTATAATCGACTTTAATCGATAAAGTTAAAGTCATTCAAGCTACACACCGAAATGATGAATTTGAAGAAGGAGGTGCAAGAAGTTGTTATTTCAAAAGCGAGAATCGGTGAGGTGAGGAAAGCTCAAACCTTCGATTTATTAATCCATTTGAAATTCTCGATCGAATAGAAACTATGGCCTATAGACTCGTTTTACCACTAAGTATGACACGTGTTCATAACGTTTTTCACGTATCGATGTTACGTAAATATATGGACGACCCGAACCACGTCATTGAGTTAGAACCGGACAAGATAGCCGAAGACTTAACGTACGAGGAGGTACCTGTCAAGATATTGGATAGGAAAGAACATGTCCTATGTACCGAGGTTATACCACAAGTTAATGTTTTGTGGAGAAACCATGCTATTGAAGAAATGACCTGGGAGTTGGAAACGAAAATGAAAGCGAGGTATTCTCATCTTTTCGAAACACCAGGTACGTACGTCAATTTTGAGGACGAAATTTCATAAGGAGGGGAGGTTGTAAGACCCCAAATTATTAATAAATGAAATTTATTTTTCTCTATTTATTATTTTGAAATATTAAGGGTTGATTTGATTAATGTGGATAGTTATGGGTAAAATACGGAAATATTTCGAATAAGCAAGTGGTTATAAAATATTCATTATTGTCGGGGAATATTCGTTTGGTCGTGGAATATTAAATGATTGTCGGGAATATTAAATACTGACTGCAAGTAGATCTTTTGTGGGCCCTATAACGAAAGCGATTGGATGAAGAAAAACGACAAATATAAGTTGTTTATAAATAATTACAGTAGTTGTTACCAATTAATATTTGTTGGAATACTGGGAGGTTAAAACACACTAATACGCGTTGTTGACAAGAAGATGGTACAGTATTGCACTAATTATTGATTCTTACGTAAGAAGGCACTAATCAATAATTGTTACGATAATTAATATTCGATTATTTTATTTTATTGATTCAATAATTACTTTGCATTGATATTTTATATTCTCGTTGTTTCAATAAATTGTCATTACACAGTATTTTCCATTATCCAGAGCAATAATTCATATTATCTGAATAATATTATTGGATAACATTATTGGCAATGTCTAGAAAGTTACATCTAAGGAGAGGTTTGGTCACCAATTGCGCGCCGAAGAAGGAGAGATCCTTATTGAAAGCCCCTCTTTCTAGAGAGCTACCGGTTGCCCGATCTTGTGATTCTGTAATATTATTTGTGAATAATTAATTATTGATTTATATGATGAGGAAAATATTGATTTTATGTGGATATAGATGGAGAAAATTTTTAAAATGACAATTGTTGAAAATTAATATTTTATCTTTTTCTGATAAAATAATTCATTTAAATATATTATTTTAATAATATATTACGGTGATGATATTTTTATAATGAATGTGGGATATATGAGTATATGAGGATGAAGAGTTTTTTTGTGGCATTAAATGTTTAACACATATTTTGTGTGTTGGTGGACACAATTATTGACCGAAATTTGATTATAGCATGTAAAATCGCCCATTTATGGATTTCGGTCAATTTCTGTTTGGAATTTGGAAAAACTTTCTTCTGCAAAGTTGTAGAGAATTGAATTTCGTATAGAAAGTCACGAGATTCAAATTTTCTGATAAAAGGGCTATTTATTATGAATTATTGAAGTTTCAAAGCTCCGAAATAATTGATTTTTGGAAGTTTAAAATAATTTAAATAAGAAAAACGTTTTTTGTGTTTGGTGGGCATCTTTAACACATGCTAAGTTGCTGAATTCAGATAATTCTAAGTGGGCATAGACAAATTAATATATATTATTATATTAAATTTTCTACTTTAGTGGTCTAAGCATTTTCCTATAAATAGGGTGCTTAGGTTAGAATTGAAAATCACACCAGAAACTGAAGTTTTCTCTCTCTATATTATCGAGCGTATTCTTGTGAGTATTTTGAGTATACTTTGAGTATTGCTATACGATGCAAGTTCAAGTCATAGCCTATATCCGGTGTTTCAACTAGAAGTACTGTCTTTCGAGGTAAGAGATGTTATTTTATTCGAAAATGATATTATTTCTTCAATATCATTATGCCGAAATATTGGTTGGAAATTTTTATCAAATTTGGAACTTTTTCATGTCGGGGTTACTATTCATGAGTTACTATTCACGAGTTACTATTCACGAGTTACTATTCACGAGTACTATTCACGAAGCGTGAAGATGTTTTTTGTGAAATTTCTATCTTTTGGTGTCGGAGTTACTATTCACGTATACGACACTATTCACGATATCTGAGACAATTCACGAATCAAGACTATTCATCGAAAAATAAAAATTTTCCTTTTCGTCTAAAAATATCTATTGTAGATACTAGCTTTGATTGTATCCATGTTTTGATCATTCTTGAATTTTACACCACTATGATTATTTTTGAGGTATTGTTGGACATGGATAAAACAAAGTACGAATCATTAATCCTTAATCCTCGTCATTTTGTTTCTTTGGATTCGTTTCTTTAAAATATTTTTCATCATCCTCGGTCTTAAATGATGATATTATTGAATATCTTTTATTTGTAGTGCAAAAGATGAATGATTTCGATGAATATCTTTGGCCCAGTAGTGCAAAGATGAGCAGTGTTTAGATGAACATGATTAATCGATGAATATCTTTGGCGAAGAGTGCAAAGATGAATATTTGATTCCGGATGTATATTGATTGATGTTCTGGGGATAAAAGATAGAGCGATTTAACTTTTAAATTCATACATAGAAGATAGTAGTTTGCATTCTCTACTTAACTCTTCTAATGAATTATTATTTCCGCTGCGAATATTGGTTTAAAACTTGTTGTCTATTGTATTCTATTAGTTTTTTTTCCGGTTGAAGACTAATGATAATTTGTTGTATATTATCTTAGTCATAATATTCTTTATTGGGCTAGTTGAGCTCACCGTTTTCCTTGTTGTTCCATTTTTCTTCTCAGGAGGCGAGAATGTAGCGAGTACTAGTCGGGGTATGGAATGAAGGTTCTAGAGAGAGTTTTTTAGTAGTCCTCACCATTTTTGTAAAATAATGTATCAATAATTGTGATGGGGATATATTTGGGTATGTATATTGTCTAGAAGACAATAATTGTATTTAAACTCACAGTATATATGTTGTCGTATTTTGCACGACAAATGTATTAATAAAGTTGTAGTTATTTCTGTACCATGTATTTGGCGACTCAGAATGGGTTGGATGGAATGGACCTATTTTGGGGGCGTCACAGAGGTTATAAAACTTAAGGGGGGGGGGGGGGAAAGAACCTTAAGTCATAACGTTAAGAAGAGTTAAAGAAGTAAAAGATGAAGTTAACCCTAAAAATGCATTAAATGTGATATGTGTTTTTATTATTCTATTGACGTGTACTAATCAAACTAAATTGTTTTGTTGTAGATGTCAGGAAATAATGAGATGTATAGGGATATACATGTTGTTAGTGAGGAGTTCGTATATTAAGTAGAGATCTTACCGACCCCTATAGCAGAAGAGCCTGAAGTGGTTATAGTCGAGTCTGGAGAATCGAAAAGCTCAGACCTTATATCTTTGTTTGATGGCATGTCGGAGGAGGAGGTGGAGGCAGTGTCATTTAACACCATAGCACCTGTAAAAGAGATGACTCCTGGTGAGTCAATGAAAACCTTGTTCATGGCATTATTGGATAGAAATATCCAGTTGGGGAAGGGGGTAAGGGAGCTGAAGGAGGAGGTCCGGGAAATCCTGGAAGATAAGAAGAGTATGGAATCGATGTGGGAGGAGGAAAATGATGAGAGAGTTTTGGTGAACGACAAGGTCCACGAGCTAAAACAAGAGACCTTTGAGCTCAGGCAGGAGTTAAAGGTCAAGAAACAGAAGATTGGTAGAATGTCCTATATACATAGGAGTTCTCATGCGAATTTTCAGCAGCAAGTAGCTGGGTATCCGATAGAGGCATGGCAGACTCGACATACTATCAGCCGAGATATTATTGTCGGTCTTTGTAATGCGGATTTTGAGAATGCCATAAGGCAGATGTAATTTAGTTAGTAGTTAGAGTAGAGTTAGATATGTAAATATGATGTATCTAGTAGTGACGTAAAACCCTATTTTGTATATCAAAGGGTAGTCTTTTGTAAATCCCAATTTTTGGAAAGCAATTGCGGGATACTAACGTAATTAGCTATGGCTGTGTATGAACGAATGATGTAGTATTATACCACAAAAAGAAAATCAATATAAGCCTTTTTAAGTATCATATTGTGCAATGAGTTAAAGTTATTATTTAATAATGAATAATAACTGGCTAACAAGAAGGAAGTAATAATGACGTGTTGTTTATCTTAACAGCAAAATGCCGCCAAGTAGGAGACAACGAAATCAAGATGGATAATATACCCAATGCAAGAGTTTGTTAATTTGTTAACGGCTGCTTTTAATAGGAACGAGGCTAATATACCCGTAAATTCTACAGTAGTACGAGCTACTACGTTTAAGGACTTTAAAAGTGTCAGTCCGCCGGAGTTCAAAGGAACTACGGACCCCATAGAAGCCCAGACTTGGGTGAAAGAAATAGAGAAGGAATTTGTTATTGCAAATGTTGATGAGGGGAAAAAGATTGCTTTTGCTACCAATATGATGAAGGGAGAAGCCAATTTCTGGTGGGAGGCGAACCAGGCTAGGGATGGTATAGAAATCCTTACGTGGACGTGGTTCAAGGAGATTTTCTTCGAGAACTACTTTCCCACGAGTATGCAGGGGAGGAAGGAGATGTGGTTTCTAGAATTAAAACAAGGGGAGATGACAGTTCCCCAATACACTGCCAAGTTCAATGAACTGGCGAGGTTTACTCCACATCATATGGACACTGAAGTGAGGAAGGCTAGGAGGTTTGAGCAGGGCTTGAAACCCTGGCTCTATAGCCGAATATCTGTGTTCCAAAGTAACTCTTTCAGGACCATACCGAAGAAGGCAATAATTGCCAAAGGTGGTAATGAGGCTTTAAGCCAATACCACAAGGAGAAGAAGAACAAGAATAAGATGGATGGGGGAGTAAAAATGGAAGCAACCAGTTGTAGTGGCGACAGTCGGAAGAGAAATGGTTTTAACTCTGGGAATACCGGAATGAAGCAAGGGGATCCTAAAAGGAGGATGGAAGCATGCAAGAACTGTGGGAAAACTCACTTAGGAGTCTGTCTCAAGGGAAAGGTCGTGTGTTACAACTGTGGACATGAGGGGCACATTTCGCCTAACTGCCCAAGTCCGAAGAAAAACCCTGGATGCTTCATGTATGGATCGACTGATCACATAGCGAAGAACTGCCTAAAGAAGGGGACAGACTGGAATAAGGGCGCTAATAGCGGTAAGTTAGCTATTGGTGGTCCAGCACTGATGGGTAGGCTGATGACCCATACATTTAACATAACGGTCCAAGCTGCAGTAGCATCAAGGGATGTAGTTGCAAGGATTATCCCGATCAACAATATAAATGCTTATCTGCTATTTACTCGGGTGCTACTTGTTCTCACATAGCATGTGATTTTGTTAGACGCTTAGGATTACTTCCTGAAAGATTGCATGTACCTTTGAATATCAAAGTAGTAAACAAAGAAATAATTTCTGTTGAAGATATTCATAGGAGTTATTGCGTAGAATTACGGGGTTATAAATTATCGGTAGATCTATTACCGATAAAGTTGGCAGAATTCGATATAATTCTCGGGATGGATTGGTTGTTTAATCATGGTGCAATAATATATTGCCAAAAGAAATGTGTAAACATTAGAACATTGAGATAGCCTCATGTAGTGTTTTACAGTAATAAATCGCCAGGACATTCGTGTTGTCTTACAATGACACAAACTACGAAATTGTTGAGAAAGGGATGTGTAGGTTATTTGTGCTATGTTGTTGATACCCAGAGAGTGGGAGCAACGATGGAACAAATACCTATAGTCAAAGAATTCTTGGATGTATTTCCAAGGGAATTACCAGGTCTTCCACCGGATAGGGAGATCGAATTCATAATAGATATTGTTGTGACACCCCCAAATCCGGGTACTTCAATTCCACGGGATTTGGTGTTCACTGTACAAATATCATCTATCTATCTACCCATAATAAATGCAAGCCATTTTTATAAAACTTAAACAACGTAACCTTAAAATTTTAGGAATGAGGAGATTACCTTGAGTGTAAGGTATAGATTAGAAGACTCAGATGTTTTCTTAAATTCTCCTCTTTTAATCTCTTTCACAATATCTTAATTCTCTCTGACAGTTCTCAAACTCTTTCTCTTAGAATTTCTCTCTGTGATGTTTTATCAGACTTGGTAAAATAAGAAATAATGAGAAGACGCATATAAGAAAGGAACTGACGCACTGAGTGGTTAGTTAACCCAATAATGGGCAACTGCTTCCAACTCCCCATAGGTCCTTGTTTGGCTTAGCAAGAATATATTACAAAATCACTTAATTTAATAAAACCTCTACAATATAGTTTAATTTCGATTCCACGGGATTTGGTGTTCACTGTACAAATATCATCTATCTATCTACCCATAATAAATGCAAGCCATTTTCATAAAACTTAAACAACGTAACTTTAAAAATTTGGGAAGGAGGAGATTACCCTGAGTGTAAGGTATAGATTAGAAGACTCAGATGTTTTCTTAAATTCTCCTCTTTCAATCTCTTTCATAATATCTTAATTCTCTCTGACAGTTCTCAAACTCTCTCTCTGAATTTCTCTCTGTGATGTTTTATCAGACTTGGTAAAATAAGAAATAACGAGAAGACGCATATAAGAAAGGAACTGACGCACTGAGTGGTCAGTTTACCCAATAATGGGCAATTGCTTCCAACTCCCCACAGGGCTTTGTTTGGCTTAGCAAGAATATATTACAAAACCACTTAATTTAATAAAACCTCTATAATATAGTTTAATTCATGTCACACCCAATTATACAATAGCTCAATTATATTATTTAATTTAATATAAACTAATTATAATAATTTCTAATAAATTCACATAGTCACATAATTAATTTTCTCATTAATTAATTATATCCAATTACTAAATCTCAAATTAATTAATACATTAATTAAATAACATTAGGCTTATTAAATATTTCATTTAATTCAATAAGCTCACATAATTACATAATAAGCTCACATAATTACATACTTGAATAATAAAAATTCTCCACGTTAATTTAATAAATGTAACACATATAATTAAATTAATCTACCACAATTTCATCAATAAATATTAAATCTAATAATTAATTTATCAAAAATATTTATTCAATTCAATAAATATTAAATTAAATTACAAAAATCTCGTTCGTCACATCTTTCCCCCCTTAAAAGGATTCTGTCCCCAGAATCCCGACTCAATAAATTCAACCCGTTACATTTTCCCCTCCTTACAAAGATTCTGTCCCCAGAATCACTTTCAAATAATTAAGTAAATAAATGAGGGTAATTTTTCATAATATTTTTCATAATATTTTCTTCAAATTACCTTAACAGAAGGTATAACTTTATTTCTGAGAACTTGTTCTTTTTGGTCGATAATTTGGACAGGAATTTCTTCGTAAGATAAGTCTTTCTCAAAATGCAGGGGTTCGTTTTCAATTACATGCTTGTAATCGGCCTTGTAGGGGCGTAACACAAAAACATGGAAGACGTTGTGGACATTCTCGAGTGATGGAGGTAAGGCTACCTCGTACGCTACTTCTCTGATTCTTCTCAGTACTTCAAATGGTCCAATGAATCTTAGACTCAATTTTCCTTTCTTTTCGAACCTGATCTTTCCCTTCCAGGGAGAGACCTTCAAGAAAACATAACTACCTGATTCAAACTAGATATTTTTATGATGTGGATCAGCGTATTTCTTCTGTCGATCTTGAGCCGCTACCAGTCTTGCTCGGATCACTTTGACTATTTCTGCCATTTGCTGTATCAATTCTGGCCCTAGCAATTGTCTCTCACCAACTTCATCCCAGAAAAGCGGAGTTCTGCACTTTCTGCCGTATAATGCTTCGTAAGGCGGCATACTAATACTAGCATGATAACTGTTTTTGTAGCCGAACTCTACTAATGGTAGGTGATCATCCCAATTTCCTTTAAAGTCCATTACACAGGCTTTTAACATATCCTTTAATGTTTGAATCATTCTCTCGCTCTGCCCGTCTGTTTGAGGGTGGTAAGCTATACTCATTCGCAATTGCGTACCCATGCATTCCTATAGACATTTCCAGAAGTTCGATGTAAAACGCGGATCTCTATCAGAAACAATTAACACTGGCACTCCGTGTTTTGAAATGATTTCTTTTATGTATAACCTCGCCAACTGATCTAAGTTGAATCTGATTTTGATCGGAAGGAAGTGTGCGGATTTCGTCACCATTAACGATAACCCACATCTGCGTCAGTAGTTTTTCCGAGTCGTTGGAAGCCCAACCACGAAGTCCATTGTAATATGTTACCACTTCCATTCTGGGATCTCTAACGTTTGTAGCAATCCACTCGGTCTCTGATGTTTTGCTTTCACTTTCTGACAGGTCAGACACTTGGCAGCACATTCTGCAACATCACATTTCAAATTCGGCCACCAGAAATGTTGTCTAAGATCTTGGGGCATCTTGGTACTACCAGGGTGAATCGAATATCGTGAACTATGAGTCTCACTCAAAATATCTTCCTTAATCTCTTGTACTAGCGGTACCCAAATTCTACTCTCAAATCTCAGTATTCCTTCCTTATCCATCTTAAATCTTGATTCAGTTCCTTCAGATATCTTCTTTGTCACCTTTTTGCATTCATCATCCTGAAGTTGAGCCTCTTTAACTTTATCTAGTAGAGTTGTAACAGATTGCATCTGAAATAACTTCTCATCGATCTCCATAGGATACTTCACTTCCAACTCCAGTTTCTCCATTTCTGCAATTAGCTCCTCCTGAGCAGTCAACATCGTCACTTTCTCCCGACCCTTTCTACTTAAGGCGTCGGCAACCACATTTACTTTTCCCGGATGGTATAAAAACTCACAGTCGTAATCTTTAATTAATTCTAACCATCTTCTTTGACGCATATTCAAATCCTTCTGCGTGAAAATATATTTCAGACTCTTATGGTCCGTATATATTTCACACTTCTCCCCGTATAGATAGTGCCTCCAAATTTTCAAAGCAAAAACAACTACAGCTAACTCCAAGTCGTGGGTCAGATATCCATTCTCGTAATCCTTCAATTGTCGTGATGCATACGCAATGACTTTGCCGTTTTGCATCAGCACGCAGCCAAGTCCTTTATGCGACGGATCACTATAAACAACAAAATTTCCTGTATCATCCGGAAGAGATAACACAGTGGTCGTACTCAAGCTCTTCTTCAATTCTTGAAAACTTTCCTCACACTTATCCATCTAAACAAATTTCACAGCTTTTCGAGTTAAATTCGTTAACGGAGTTGCGATCTTGGAAAAGTCTTGTATGAACCTTCTATAATATCCTGCCAATCCAAGAAAACTTCGTACTTTCGATGGCGCCCTCGGCTGATCCCGATTAATCACGGCCGACTTTGGATGGATCTACCAAAATTTCATTTTATCGATCACGCGCCCAAGAAATTGCACTCGTTCAATCCAAAATTCGCATTTCGAAAACTTGACATACAACTTTTCCCTTCTCAATACTTCCAACGTTAATCTCAAATGCTCTTCGTGTTCTTCTTTGGTTTTCGAGTAGACCAAAATGTCATCTATAAATACCACTATGAACTTGTCCAAAAACGGCTTGAACACACCATTCATTAGTCCCATAAATGCTGCTGGAGCATTCGTAAGACCAAACGACATTACTAAAAATTTGTAGTGACCATATCGTATTCTGAACACTGTCTTCGGTACATCCTCTGGCCTCACCTTCAGTTGATGATAACCGCTTCTCAAGTCTATCTTGGAAAAGTATCTTGCTCCTTTCAATTGATCAAACAAGTCGTCGATCCTCGGTAATGGATATCTGTTCTTAATCATGACCTTATTCAGTTCTCTGTAGTCAATGCAGAGCCGCATCGATCCGTCTTTCTTTTTCACGAATAACACTGGCACTCCCCACGGCGATACGCTCGGTTGAATGTACTTCTTGTCCAACAATTCATATAGTTGTACCATTAATTCCTTAATCTCTACTGGTGCCATTCGGTATGGTGCCTTCGATATTGGAGCAGTTCCTGGCGCCAAATTGATC
This sequence comes from Panax quinquefolius, assembly GCA_020205615.1. Classification (NCBI taxonomy): domain Eukaryota; kingdom Viridiplantae; phylum Streptophyta; class Magnoliopsida; order Apiales; family Araliaceae; genus Panax; species Panax quinquefolius. Next base: position 83,812,576 of record CM035167.1, on the reverse strand, counting down.
ACGAAATCTACCTCTCTATCTGGTGGAAGTCCTGGCAAATCGTCTGGAAATACGTCGACGAAGTCCCTCACAATCAGTATTTCTTCTATCTTTGGATTCTCTTTTCGATTGTCGACCATGTAAGCTAAGTATCCTACATAGTCTTGTCTTAATAACTTCCTGGCCTGCATCATCGTCAGACAACTCGCTTGTCTAGGCGACTTGCTACCATAAAATACAACCTTTGACAGAGTCATAAGGTTAATACGCTTCTTTTGGAAATCAATTACAGCCCCGTAATTGAATAACCAATCCATTCCCGAAATAACGTCAAATTCCCCAAGTCGAATAAGGATAAGATCTACATTCATGATATTACCCTTAATATCCACTCTATAGTTCTTATGTACGTACTTAACAGGGATTATTTCTCTATTCGCAATTTCTATGTTTATGGGGTAATCCAATTCATCCTTAGGCAAATCTAAATTCTTGGCAAGTAGCACCCGAATCAAATAAAACATAAGCATTAATTTTTTTTGATCGGAATGATACCTGACACCACATCACTTGGATTGCTGCGCATGTCAGACCGCCACGTTGAAAGTCCAAAGATTGATCAATTTGTTGCGGCGGTGGTGCGGTGATGGTTAAGGCATTTCCACTGTTATTTCCCCGGTTTCCTCCTGATCCTGACCCTCCCGATCCCATCTTGGGACAATCTCTTGCCAGATGGTCCTTCGAACCACAAGTAAAACAAGCACCCTTCTTTGGGTTTAGACAGTTTGGTGTTATGTGACCTTCCTGACCACAATTGTAGCACACTCTTTTTCCTTTTATACAAACTCCCAGATGGGTTTTCCCGCAAGTCGGGCATGCTTTGATTCTTTTCTTCTGATTACCTTGTTGATTCCCCGATGATGAGCTGTCATTCCACCTTTTCTTCTGATTGAAATTTCCACCTCCTGTGCCACTTCCACTAGCCTTGTTATCAATTTCACCTTCACTCTTCTTCTTCTTCTGATCTTGATTGTACTTGGTCACTGCATCGCTTCCTCCTTCGGCGAGGATAGCCTTTTTCAGTACTCCATTAAACGTGTTTAGCTGAAACATTGATACCTTGCTGTACACCCAAGGCTTTAGTCCTTGCTCGAACCTTCTGGCTTTTCTTTCGTCCGTGTGTACTTGATACGGGGCGAACCTCGCTAACTCATTGAATTTAGCCGCGTAGTCAGGTACGCTCATGTTTCCCTGCTTCAGTTCCAGAAATTGAACTTCCATCTGATTCTGCGAACTAGTTGTTAAATACATTTCAAAAAACATTTCTTTAAATCTCTCCCACGTAATTACACCTTCACCTCTTCGCACTTTGTTTGCTTGCCACCAGTAGCTAGCCTCAGACTTCAGTATAAACGTTGCAAAAGCGGTCTTCTGGTCTTCTCTAATCCTAGCAATGTCGAAAACCTTCTCCATTTCCATAACCCACGTTTGAGCCTCGATTGGGTTCATGGAACCTTTGAACTCTGGCGGTCCCACCGCCTTGAAGTCCTTAAACGTTGTGTTTGGTGGAGCGTGAGGTTGGTTATTCATGGCTCCAGTCAGTAAGTTCACCAGCTTCTTTGCAGGATTAGCGTTGGCATTATTGTTATTATTGGTTGACTCTTCAGAGCCGATTGACGTTGTTGTCTTCTCCTTGGTGGCATTTTTACATTAAATAAACGCTTTATTAGAACTTTATTTATTTCTCTAAATAGTTAAGGCATTACTCAATAATTTAACATATCACTTAACACATCATCTCAAACAACTTGATATATTTGCATTCAAATCAAAGTTTTAACATTAAACGATAGCATAACTGCTATTTACATCAACTATCCTGGAATAAAGAATCCACAGGATTTAAAACATTCAAATATTCTTTCGTTCATAAACACGTCAGAATTTACATCTAAAACTAATTAAGTTCTTCACATAATTAAATAAATCATATCATTGTCGGTCAAGGTACTGATTAGCCTTGCTACGCTCCTCTTCTAAGATGTGATACATCGTCCTGAGATCCATCATGTACAATGGTAGTCCTTCGAACTAGATTGGGTATCTCAAAACTCTATCTTAAGTCTCATTCATTGCCTTATTAAGTGTAGAGTACGTTTCCCCAATCTTCGCTTTCTTTGCATGACTATCATCCTCTGCACGATCAGCTCGACGCGATTCTCTTACCCATCCTTCCTCTGCTATGTTCAGCCTTTCGGAGGTTTCCTTCAGTTCCTTCTTCAGTTTCTCTATCTCCTCGGTCTTATCTTCAGTTTGACCCTTCTCATGGTCCAAATCCCATTCTACATTTATCAGTTGAGAGTGAAGAGTCGAAATCTCCCTCTCTTTCTGCTCTAGAGTAATATGTTGAATAACCGCTCGCTCAGTCAAATCCTGGACCTCGTCTCGTAACTCCACGTTACGGTCGTATAACGTGTCATACATCTCAGCATCAACGGTGTACCGTGGTAACTCCTCTTCTTCCTCTTCCTCTTCCTCAACAAATTTCTCCTCGGGATCAGTCTCTGGTTCATGCTCTTGACCAACAACGGTGATCAATGGAGATGATTCCCTTTGCACCAGCTGCTCCCTAACGACATGTATGTCTCGGGGCTCCTCATCTGTCAATACTATAGGTACACGGGGTTCCTCCTCAGTAGGTACTATAGGTACACGAGGTTCTTTCTCCCCAGCTTGACTAGTTTCTCCAACATTTAACATCCTAACAACAAAATTTTAAGTTTTAGTTACTAAGTCGTATCATCTAACACATACTTTAACACATAAGCACATAAAGTCTTTTATTATCTTCAATGAATTACATAAATTCATTTCTTATAACTCGATAAGAGTTTTCCATCACTATCTTTTTTCTATAAGGCTACTACCTAAGGTTGTTCCCCCACTTAAGGTTCATAACCTACAGCTTTGATACCAACTTGTGACACCCCCAAATCCGAGTACGTCGATTCCACGGGATTTGGTGTTCACTGTACAAATATCATCTATCTATCTACCCATAATAAATGCAAGCCATTTTCATAAAACTTAAACAACGTAACTTTAAAAATTTGGGAAGGAGGAGATTACCCTGAGTGTAAGGTATAGATTAGAAGACTCAGATGTTTTCTTAAATTCTCCTCTTTCAATCTCTTTCACAATATCTTAATTCTCTCTGACAGTTCTCAAACTCTCTCTCTAAATTTCTCTCTGTGATGTTTTATCAGACTTGGTAAAATTAGAAATAATGAGAAGACGCATATGAGAAAGGAACTGATGCACTGAGTGATCAGTTAACCCAATAATGGGCAACTGCTTCCAACTCCCCATAGGGCCTTGTTTGGCTTAGCAAGAATATATTACAAAACCACTTAATTTAATAAAACCTCTACAATATAGTTTAATTCATGTCACACCCAATTATATAATAGCTCAATTATATTATTTAATTTAATATAAACTAATTATAATAATTTCTCATAAATTCACATAGTCACATAATTAATTTTCTCATTAATTAATTATATCCAATTACTAAATCTCCAATTAATTATTGCATTAATTAAATAACATTAGGCTTATTAAATATTTCATTTAATTCAATAAGCTCACATAATTACATACTTGAATAACAAAAATTCTCCACATTAATTTAATAAATGTGACACATATAATTAAATTAATCTACCACAATTTCATCAATTAATATTTAATCTAATAATTAATTCATCGAAAAATATTTATTCAATAAATATTAAATTAAATTACAAAAATCTCGTTCGTTACAATTGTGCCAGGAGAGGCACCAGTTTCAAGGGCACCGTATCGTATGGCGCCAGAAGAAATGAAGGAGTTGATGGTTCAACTACAAGAACTGTTGGATAGAAAATACATTCAACTGAGTGTTTCGCCGTGGGGAGCACCGATACTGTTTATGAAGAAGAAGGATGGATCGTTGAGACTTTGTATCGACTACCGAGAGTTGACCAAGTTAATGATAAAGAATAAATACCCATTGCCCATGATCGATGATCTCTTTGATCAGTTGAAAGGGGCAACGTATTTTTCTAAGATTGATTTGCGAACGGGGTATCACCAGTTGAAGGTTAGGAAAGAAGATGTACCTAAGACAATATTCAGGACTTGTTACGGCCATTACGAGTTTCTGGTGATGGCATTTGGGTTGACAAATGCATCAACTGTATTTATGGATATGATGAACAAAGTGTTCAAACAGTATTTGGAAATGTTCGTCGTAGTGTTTATCGATGATATTCTAGTCTATTCTAAAATGCTAGAAGATCACACTGAACACCTAAGATTAGTGTTGGAGACACTAAGGAAGGAGAAGTTATATGCGAAGTTCACTAAGTGTGAATTTTGGCTAGAAAGGGTACAGTTTTTGGGTCATGTTATCGACCGAGAGGGAATTTTAGTAGACCCAGCGAAGGTGAAAGCAGTGATGAATTGGGAACAGCCGAAAACGCCGACTGAGGTGCGGAGTTTCCTTGGGTTAGTGGGATATTGTATGACCCTGAATTTATGAAATAAAAATATTCAATTTTTCTATTTTGGTAAATAGTTAAATTGATAAAAGTTTAAAGTTAAGGATGATTATTGAAAATTTTGCAAAGTAAGCAAGATGTTAAAAAATATTCGTTGTGTCGGGAAATATTCGTTTAGTCGGGGAATATTTTTTTTATCGGAGAATATTTGTACGACGACACCATCATTTGTGGACCCCACAACGGAATAATTGTCGGAGTTAGAAAACGACTGAAATATTTTTTTATAAAAAAAATAACGGCGAAAGTTTTTACCGTTAAACGGTTGAAATACCCGGTGGTAAAAGTACAGTAATACGCGTGGTTGCATAGTAGCACACGATATTAATTATTGATGCTTACGTGAGAAGTCACTCAATTATACTCAATTATTGCTACAGTAATTGCTGTAGAATATCTCACGTTATTTGATTCAATTATAGTCAGAGTATCATCTGCATAATATTTTATATTATTTAATCAATAATTGAGACGACAATGTTATTCATATTATTATTTGCAATATTGACGATGTCTAAAAAGTTCTGTCGATGAGAGGTTAGGTCACCTAATTGCACGCCAATAGGGAGAAATCCTTATCGGAAAGCCCCCTCTTTCTTGGGAATGATCTGGTTGTTAAATATTGTGAGTTATAAGATTAATGATGAATAATTGTTAATAGATTAAAATTTTGTTGATTAAAGATAAATAATTTGTGGTAATTATTTATTCAATTTTTGATATAAATAGATGGGGTTTGTTATAAGGTGTTTTTTATAAGTTTAACTTATTATTCCATGAGGAGATGCGCTAATTTTTCAGACCGTTGGTTGAAGTTATAATAGTAAATCAATATGGATCGTTGGTTGAAGATATAATAGTAAATAAATATGGATCGCTGGTTTAAAGTTTTTATAGTAAATCAGTATGGACCGTTGCTTTAAGTTTTAATAGTATATCAATATGGACCGTCCGTTTAAAAGTAAATTAATCTAGGCCGTTCATGAATTAGTTATTATTCAGTCCTTTTCCCTATAAATAGAAGCTCATTCCTTTATTATTTCTTACGAATTCACTGAAACTCTAGAGAGAGAAACCATAGAGAGCAAGAAGAAGAGTATTTTTCTATTACCCTACTTCAGTATTCAATCTTCTATTAAGGTAAGGGGTGTTATTTATTTCATATTCACTTACGATATTATTTTTCGTATTCGTAAGGAATATTGTAAAACCCCAACTTTTATGAATAAAAATAATTTTTCCTCGAAATATATTTTTGAATATTATGGTGTGGATTTGATATAATGTTATAGTTGTGGGTATTATTTACAAATTTTGCAAAGTAAGTAAGTGGTTATATAATATTTGATTGGTCTGGGAATATTCGTTTAAATAGGGAATATTCGTACGACGGCATAATCATTGGTGGAACCCATAACGGAAGTATTGTTGTAGTTAGAAAATGATAGAACTATCTTTTTATAAAAATAACTGCGAAAGTTTTACCGTTAAACTGTTGAACTACCCGGTGGTAAAAATAAAGTAATATGCGTGGTTGCATAGTAGCACACGATATTGATTATTGATGCTTGCGTTAGAAGTCACTCAGTTATACTCAATTATTGCTACAGTAATTTTGACCCCCCCCCCCCCAAATAGGTATACATCACCCATCTTGAGTCGCCAAATACATGGTACAGAATTTAAATACAAACTTCTTTTACACAGTACGACAAAACGTAGCTGAGAGTTTTAACACGGATAATGTCTCGTAGAGAGTATCCAAACTTAAATAAAGTCCTCATTACAATTATTATCACAGTATTTTACTGAATAGTGAGGACTACTAATGCAAACATCTGGACCGTCACTCTGTACCCGGACTAGTCCCAACTATATTCTCATTTCCTGAAGAGAACAATGAAAACAAAGGGTGGGCTTAACTAGCTCAGTAAGAAATATTATAACTAAGATAATGCAGAATAAATTATCGTTAGCCTTCAACAATGTTAAACTGATAAAATATAATAAACATCAAGTTTAACTGCAGCGGAACAAGCAATCCATTAGAAGAGTCAAGTAGAGCATGATATCTACTATATTCTATGATTTAAAAAGTTTATCATCAATTTTATCGCTGAGACTCAGCTTAATAAATAAACCACATCATCGAATCATCCCTACACTACGGGCCAAGGATATTCATGTAATCATCAATGGCCATGATTATACCGAATAATCCTTGGTCATAATCATACCAACAACTGTCCATCAATGCACTACAGGCCAATGAAGATTTTTACCAAATCATTTGTAACATTACGGTCATTATTATACCAAATAATCCATGGTCATAATCATACCAATCAATAGTACATCTATGCACGTAAGCCACAGATGACTTTTATCACAATATAAGCATGAGGATGATGACAATGATATAAGAATTCAATTAAAAGAAAATAAAGGATAAATTTTTAAAGATTTATAACTTAATTTATCCAGAATTCAATAATGTGCAAATTGTCAACATGATACTGCTTTGTGGAGTAAAATTCAAGAATAATATTGTATCAAAAATGATTTAGACATCAAAGAAATCAATTTTTGTCATGAATAATTCCCCAAATGAATAGTACCCGAGTGAATAGTACCCTGTGAATAGTACTTTGTGAATAGTACTCATGAATAGTATTTTGTGAATAGTATCGTAAAAATGAATACTACTCATGGACAGTACTCTGGCATAAAAAGCTTAAAATTTAACAAGAATGTGTAGAAAACATCCTTGTGAAATGATACTAGATGAAGCGCAAATTTCAAAGATATTCTACTAATTTCACAGAGTATAGAAGCAATACTTTAACAAAATGAGGGTATAATTAGGAATACGAGACGAAATAATATTACTCACATACTACATAGTACGAAAGAAAATATTATTCCTATGAATACTGAACAAAATAATATCCCTTACCTCAGAAGAAGACTGAATACTGGAATAGTGAAGTAGCAGACTTCTCTTCTTCTTTCTCTCTATAGCTTCTCTCTCTATAATTGCTCTTATGAGTCATAGTGAATTGGTGAGAATGAAAGAATAATTAGCTTCTGTTAGTTCCCAGAGGGCACAATAGATCTAGAAGGGGGGGGGGGGGGGTTGAATAGATCCTTTTTATTTCAAATACTTTTCTGGTTTATATTATATTATTCATAATTAACATATGACAAACATAAGAATCTTTTCAAGCATAGCGGAATAAGTAAAAGATCCCCTTCATTGATATATTCATAATCATACATACATTATTCGTAGAGTAAGTTTAGTTGTAAGCAGTTAAAACATATATAGCAGTTATAGCAGTTATAGTACATAATGTAAATGACATAATGTAAAAGACACAAGGGGTTTTAAGTGGTTCAGAGACTCAAGCTCCTAATCCACTCTTCTACTTTCAACTAGTGGGATTTCCACTAAGGAAGGGCAGCACCCTGAATCACTAAGATTCCTTCAAGGCAAAAACCCTTGGGACTTCATTCACTAAGAACTCTTCAAGGCCAGCAGCCTTGGAACTTCATTTAGTCCCTTCGGATAAGGACCCTTCTGGCCCTGCTTCGTTTAGTCCCTTCGGAAAAGGACTCCTCAGGCCCTGGCTGTTGAGTTATTTGTTTGCTGTTGTTGGAGTCGGTGCTGAGCTGCTAAGATATCTTCATGCTATGAACATCTTCTATACTTAGCAGCTTGGCTTGATCATCCTTGAAGTGCAGCTGAGTGTTGCATGATGCTCAGCTTCTTTGTTTACTCAACCACCGGATGACTCCTTTATGAAGCGCCTTGAAGATCCTTCTCCTTGGTACTTGATGGTTTGCATATGATAGGCTTCCAAGATATTTGTAAGCTCTTACATTAGATACTTAGAAGCTTTCTCATGCTTGACACCAAGATGGCATTTGTGATCGTCCATCTTGCTACTTGATGTCTTCTCATGATGGACTTGCTAAGATGACTGTAGGCTCTTCTCTATTGTACTTAAAGTCTTCCCATGATGGACATCAAGATGACATGATGCTCTTCTTTCTCTCGGCAGTTCAGAACACTCTTCATGTAGTAGAACTCTCATTTCTACATAGTAGATCTTCATGACATGATGTCGGTTAGTAATGTAAAAACGTTAATGAACCGTAATGAAGTATAGAAAGTCGAATCGACTTTGATAACGAAGTTAATTCCAATAGGATATAGAAGAGAAAGAAGTTAGTTAGACCCGTAAAGTTAATTTGTTTGATAACTAATTATAGTGTGCTATGAGAATGTATCATGTAGATCCTGTAAAGACTGAGAATAGTTGAATTGTATATTCGAAGACGCTTGAAGGCAAGTTTTTCTTAAACGCTTGTCTAACCTTCGTGTTAGCCATGTTTTACGTGATGCATATTATACAATGCATGAATGGTTTTAAAGAAAGAGTCGATGCCTATTTTAACTCGGCTAGACTAATACTGAAGAGTTGATTGATTTGGTTAGAAGTCTTTTGATATAGAACTGTTAACGCTATCCTATGCCAAGTATTTGGTACGAATGTAAAGGTAAGTTTGTCTATGTACAAAAAAAACTATTTTTCATCGATTATTCGATGGGCACGCGAGGTTGCCAAATGTTGAACGTAAATACGTTTAACGTAAGAGTGTTGATCAACATAGAGTACAATAGGCTGATCACCCAGAAGTGCTCGTAAGTAAAAGGCGGATGGATGGCCTTAGTGTCGGATGTCCTTTTCAAGTATGAAAATGAAAAGAGTATGTTCATGGTCTTTTGACCGGTTCATCATTCCTAAGCTATTATATATATACTTTGGAATTATTGTTATGACACGAGAAGTACTAGTCAAATGTTTCATAGTGTCAGTAGATAATTGTTTAGATATGGAAATAAAGCATGTAATTGTTAAGGTGATATTCATATGATTCTTTGTTAAGACTTCTTTGAGCTAGTTATGCTCATTCTTGCTTGAACCATATGTTTCATGACTTAAAGTCGAAACTAACCGAGAGTTCTAAGAGAGATAAAGGCAAGGCTAAGATGGACAATTAATCGTCCTGTAATAGTTTAGTGTATTTATATGTAATATACTTATGAAGAACAACAAATGTATTCAGTTATGAACCTGGGAAGGGATTTATTATAAATGTAATACAAAGATAGTAATTACACTCATTTTGTTGTTATCTTAATGGAATGATTGTATGGATTGTAGTATCGTGGAGCACCATACAGCCGGGTTGGAAGATACCACGGATTGGGGGGGCACCACAGGTTGGTATCAAAGCATTAGGTTATAAGACTTAAGGGGGAAAAACCTTAGTCTAATAACCTCGTTAGGAAAGGAAGAGTCCGAAGAAAGTTAACTCGAGTCAAATGAGTTAATAAGGTATTGAGGAAACTCAGTACCGAAAGATTTAAAAGATGGAAAGTAACCCTAAATGGATTAAATGTTATTTGTGCTTATATTATTGTGTATTACGTACTAATCAATTTGCTATGTGTTATTGTAGATGTCGGTCGATAACTTGATGTATAGGGATATACATGTGATAAACAAGGAGTCCGTGAACCGAGTTAAGCCGGTACCTGTGCCTATAGGAGACATACCTGTAGTGATTCTAGAAGAGTCAGAGCCCGAGGAATATTACTCGGAGGAGGACTATTCTGAGGAGACCATGGGAATAACATCATATTTGAATATAATGATAGATGTGGAGGATGATATAAAGGTGACATCAATTAATACGGTGATGCCTGCCCTAGAGTCAACACCTACAGAGACTATGAGGGCAATGTACCTCTCAGTGCTTGACCGTAACGTGCAACTGCACAATATGGTGCAACACCAGAAGGAAGAGATCAATGATCTCTATGGTGCAAAGGAGTCTGCAGAGTCAGACTATGAGATAGAGCATGATAAGAAAGTGCTCATGACTGACAAGGCTAGGGACTATAAGAACAAGGTCGTAGAACTTCGTAAGAAACTGGCTGAAAAAGACTAGAAGATAGCATGAATGTCATATATAAATGACAGTGCTCACGAGGATTTCAAGCTTAAGATATCTTGTTATTCTATTGAGTTGGGACAGACTCGACATACTATAAGTCGAGATATTGTGTCAATTCTGGCGAACGAGAAGCACGAGACTGTTGTTAGGCAGTATTAGAAGTAGTATGGTACATACTTTTGTGTAGTGACGCAAAACCCTCTTTTATATAATTAAAGGGTAGTCTTTTTGTAAATCCCAATTTTTGTAAAAGTCAATCGCGGGATATATATGTAATAGCTTTTGGGCTATGGAAATAAACTTGTAAATAGTTCTGATCTATAAAGAAGCATTTTAATATAAGGAAGTTTTTATTTTAAATTGCTTTGTTGTGTATGAGTTATTGTTCAGTTGTTTGACGACTAATAACGAAGTAAGGAAATAAGTAATAACGGGACTTTATTTATTTAATCAGAAATGCCGCCAAGAAGAAGACAACGTAACCAAGAGGCGAAATCGCATAATGATAACGAGGGGGGACCTAATAACCCAATGCAAGAGTTCGTTAATTTATTAACGGCTGCATTTAACCAAGCTGGGGGTAGAGAACCCGCAGGACCTAGAGTAGCCCGAATGACTACCTTTAAAGAATTTAAGAGTGTAGGTCCACCCGAATTTAACGGAACGATGGACCCAATGGAGGCCCAGACATGGGTCAAGGAAATAGAAAAGGCGTTTGTTATTACTAACGTAGCTGAGGTGCAAAAGACCTCTTTTGGGACCTATATGATGAAGGGGGAAGCTAACTACTGGTGGGAGGCTCACTAGGGTGGGACTGGAATAAGTGCTGTTATATGGGAACAATTTAAGAAGGTATTATTCGAGAACTACTTCCCTACTAGTATGCAAGGAAGAATGGAGATTAAGTTCCTCGAACTTAAACAGGGGGACATGACTGTTCCCCATTACGCGACCAAATTCAATGAATTGGAAAGGTTTGCTCCACACCAAGTGGACACAGAGGAGAGGAAGGCTCGTAGGTTTGAGCAGGGTCTAAAACCCTGGCTCTATAGTAGTATATCAGTTTTTTAGAGTGCTTACTATGGGACCATTTTGGAGAAGGCAATAATAGCGGAGGGTGGTAGTGAGGCGTTGACCCAATACCACAAGGATAAAAAGAATAAGAGTAAGGGAGAGGGAGGAAATAAAGCAGAGGTTGCCAGTGGTAGTGGCAATGTGCCTAAGAGGAAGAATTTTAACCCTGGGAATACTGGGGAAAAACAAAGGGATCCTAAACGTAGGATGGAGGCATGCAAGACATGCGGTAAGACTCATTTCGGAGTCTGTCTGAAGGGGAAGACTGGTTGTTATAACTGTGGGCAGGAGGGTCACATATCTCCCAACTGTCCTAATCCTAAGAAAAGCTGGGGATGTTTTGTTTGTGGGTCGGTGGACCACATGGCAAGAAATTGCTCGAAGAAAGGGGTGGAGGGTAGTAAAGGTTCTGGTAGTGGCAATTTGATCATTACTGGACCAACACCATCATTGGGTAGACCCTCAGCTCGAACGTTTAATATGACAGTCCAAGATGCGGTTGCATCAACGGATGTAGTAGTAAGTATCATTCCAGTCAACAAAATAAATGCTTACGTGTTATTTGACTTGGGTGCTACTTGTTCTTTTATAGCATGTGAATTTGCTAAGCAATTGGGATTAAATCCTGAAAAGTTAGAAATACCTTTAGACGTTAAGGTAGCAAACGAGGAGATAATTCCCATTGAACACATTCATATGAATTATTTCGTAGATATCAGGGGTAATAGATTATCGATAGATCTTTTACCGATAAGGTTAAGGGAATTCGATGTGATTCTCGGTATGGATTGGTTAAGTAACCATAGAGCGATAATAGACTGTTATAGAAAGAGTGTAAACTTAAGGCTTTCTAAGAAACCTGAGGTGGTGTTTTATTTAAATAAATCACCGGGACGTTCTTGTTGTCTAACCATGACACAAGCTAGGAAGATATTGAAGAAAGGGTGTAAGGGTTATCTGTATCATGTGGTGGATACCCAAAGAGTGGGAACATCATTGTAACAGATAGCGGTAGTTCAAAAATTCACGGATGTGTTTCCGGAGGAGTTACCCGGTATTCCGCCAGATAGGGAGGTAGAATTCGTGATTGATTTATTGCCGGGTACGACACCAGTTTCAAAGGCACCATATAGAATGGCGCTAGTTGAAATGAAGGAGTTAATGGTTCAGTTACAGGAACTGTTAGATAAAAATTACATTCAACCGAGTGTGTCTTCGTGGGGAGCACCGGTGTTGTTTGTAAAGAAAAAAGATGGATCGTTACGACTTTGTATCGACTATCGAGTGTTGAACAAGTTAACGATTAAGAATAAATACCCGTTGCCCAGGATCGATGATCTATTTGATCAGTTAAAAGGAGCAAAGTATTTTTCTAAAATAGATTTGCGCACGTGGTATCATTAACTGAAGGTGAGGAAGGAGGATGTACCCAAGACGGCGTTCAAAACTCGTTATGGGTATTACGAGTTTTTGGTTATATCGTTTGGATTGACAAATGCGCCAGCCGTATTTATGGATATGATGAACAGAGTGTTCAAATAATATTTGGACAATTTCGTGGTAGTGTTCATTGATGATATTCTAGTCTATTCTAAGATGCTAGAAGATCATGCTGAACATTTAAGAATAGTGTTGGAAACACTACGGAGGGAGAAGTTGTATGCGAAATTCACTCAGTGTGAATTTTGGCTTGAACGAGTGCAGTTTTTAGGACATGTTATAGACAAAGATGGCATATCCGTAGATCCAGCGAAGGTGGAAGCAGTAAATGAGTAGGAGCAATCAAAAACGCCAACCGAGGTTTGAAGTTTTCTAGGGTTAGCGGGATACTATAGGAGGTTCATTCAGGACTTTTCTAAATTAGCTACTCCGTTGACGAATCTGACAAGGAAGTCGGTGAAATATGTATGGACAGAAAAGTGTGAACATAGTTTTCAAGAACTAAAAAGGAGGTTGAGTGAGGCACCTGTATTATCTTTACCAGATGATACGGGGAATTTTGTAGTTTATAGCGATGCTTCGCATAGAGGACTGGGTTGCGTGCTCTTGTAACATGACAAGGTCATTGCGTATGCATCACATCAGTTAAAGGATTATGAGAAGGTTTATCCTACTCATGACCTAGAATTGGCAGTTATAGTGTTTGCTTTAAAAATATGGAGACATTATTTATACGGGGAAAAATGTGAGATATACACGGACCATAAAAGTCTAAAATATATCTTCACACGGAAGGAGTTGAATATGAGGTAGAGAAGGTGGTTAGAGTTGATAAAAGATTATGACTATGATATCTTGTATCATCCAGGGAAAGCGAATGTAGTAGCCGACGCGTTAAGTCGGAAGGGTAGAGAAAAGCTGTCAATGTTAACGACTCAGAATGAGTTAATAACAGAGATGGCCAGGATGGAATTAAAAATTTAAGTTACCAAGTGAAACGGGGGAGATGTTATTCTCAATAGAGACTCGACCAACGATAGTGGAACGGGTTAAGGAAGTACAGATAAGTACTGAAGAATGCAAGCGTGTGAAAAAGATAATGAAGGATGACGTGAAGACTAAGTATAACCTTGGTAAAGAAGGTTTACTTCGTTTTGAAGGAAGAATTTGGGTTCCCAATAAGTCTGAGTTGAAAGAAGAGATTATGTGTGAGGCTCATAGTTCGAGGTACTCGATATATCCTGGTAGTACTAAGATGTATTAAGACCTTCGTCAGAACTTTTGGTGGCCGAACATGAAGAGGGAGATCGCAGAATACGTTAGTAAGTGCTTAACTTGTCAGAAAGTTAAGGATGAACACCAAAGGCCGAATGGATTTTTGCAGCCACTGGAGATTCCGGAGTGGAAATGGTAGTATATCACCATGGACTTTGTGGTGAGATTTCCAACGACGAGAAAAGGATACGATGCTATTTGGGTAATAATGGATCGGTTAACTAAATTGGCTCATTTTTAACCAATAGGAGTTAGGTATAACTTAGAGCAGTGAGCTAAACTTTATGTCAAGGAAATTATTCCTAGACATGTAGTACCGATTTCGATTGTGTCTGATCATGATCCACAATTCAGGTCAAACTTTTGGAGGAGTTTGCAAGAACAAATGGAAACGCATTTGAGATTGAGTACGGCGTATCATCCACAGACGGATGGACAAAGTGAACGAATAATTCAAACGCTGGAAGATATGTTAAGATCTTGCGTTATGGATTTCAAAGGGAGTTGGGATGAACATCTTCCTTTGGTAGAATTTACGTACAACAATAGTTTCCACGCTAGTATAGGCATACCGCCTTACGAAGCGTTGTATGGAAAGAAGTGCAGAACACCACTTTCCTGGGATGAAGTAGGTGAACGTCGAATGTTGGGACCTGAGATGGTGCAACAAACGGCAGACATGGTTGAGCTAATACGAACTCGATTAGTAGCGGCTCGAGATAGACAGCGGAAGTATGCAGATCCTCATCGAGAGAAGATGGAGTTTGAAGTAGGTTCATATGTCTTTCTAAAAGTATCGCCTTGTAAAGGGAAGATACATTTTAGAAAGAAAAGGGAAGTTAAGTCCAATGTTTGTAGGACCTTTTGAGATTTTAAGAAGGGTAGGAGAGGTAGCATATGAAGTAGCCTTACCCCCAGAAATGGAAAGAATACACAACGTGTTTCACGTGTTTGTGTTGCGTCCTTATAAACCGGACCACAAACACATAATAGAATATGAATCTATTCATGTAGAAAAAGACTTAACGTATGAAGAACTTGCGATTCAGATTATTGATAAGAAGGAACAAGTCTTGAGAAATAAAGTAATACCTTCAGTAAAGGTAATTTGGAGTAATCACGATGCTGAAGAAGCAACGTGGGAGCTCGAAATTAAAATGAAGGAAAAGTTTCCTCATTTGTTTATGTAAGAATAGAGAGATTCTGGGGACAGAATCCTTATAAGGAGGGAAGAATGTAACGTCCGAGAATTTCAGATTTTGAATGAATTAAATTTTTATTTGATTATGTGAATTAAATGAATTTAATTGAGGTATTATGTGAGTAAGATGTTCGAAGGTTGTTCTATGACCTAGAATATACGGATGTGGTTAATTTTCTGGCTTTGTGCTAGGATTAATTGTTATGAATTATCAAGACAAAAACGAAGGTTTTCTGAGAAGTTTTCTGTAAAAACACTATTCATCCGATTTTGTTCGGAGTTAGGGTTTGAAATTTTGAGAAACACGTAATGATAGAATATGAAGATATTATGGAATATCCAATAATATTTCCGTTATGGAAAACGAAGTTTTCACTTGCAGATGTAAAACCTAAGGGTTTGTGAAAGAGGTTTTCGAAAGGGAAATGAAATGCGTATAGTCGTTTCAATGATTATATATATAAGATACGAGTATTATGCTAGTATAAATACGAGTATGGTATAAAGAATAGTACGACGTATAATACGAATATCGTATGAGTATTAAACGAAGAGAATACGTGAGTTATACGTATAGAATACGAGAAGTTCTAATCGATTAGGAGTTAAGAACTTTGGCATAATCTAATTGGACTTAAACCAATAGCAAGCCCAATGAATTAAGTGTTCAAGCCCAAGTCAAGGTCCAATACTAATTATGTCAAGCCTAATCCAAAAAATAAATCGCCGGTCGAACCGGTGGGTCATGGGATGGGTAAAACCCATGGGAGGATCTATGAGGGAGTGGGTCAGCCACTTGGTGGTCAAGTAAAGTGACAACTAGCTCACCAAGTACTTTACTTGGCGGCAAAGTTGATTAATGAGGTGGAATAGTAAGGAGGTGCCATTTGGACTGTAACATTCCAGAAATTTAAATTGTAATATTAAATATTTATTGAATTATATAAGTATTTAATGGATATGTTTATTGTTGAATAAATAATTGTTCAATTTGATCTGATTTGATTTAGTTAATTATTTATTAAGTAAATAATTCGGGAGTTAAGAAAATTAATTGTTATGAGATAATATTCTAATTTAATTTAATATTTAAGTTAGAGAGTTTATAATAACTAAATGAATTATTATATTTTGAATTGAATTTGTAGTTAAAATGAAGTGTTAGTTGATTAAATAAAGTTATAATTATAAAAGAAATTATAATTATGTGGTATTGATTTATGTGTTAAAGTAATTTAATAAATTAGTATTAGAATTAATTAAATTGATTATTAAAATTTAATTAAATAAAAGGGTGACAAATAACCTTAATATAAAGAAGTTATTAAAATAAATTAAAGGAGTTTAATTTAGTTTTGGCCAAACAAGTCTTAATGCATATTAAGTCTTTAATCTAATGGTGTTTTACGAAACAAGGTATAGGGATTAATTGATTTATTTTAATTAGGTTTACCAAACAAGGTGTAAGAGTTAATGGGTTATTTTTAGTTAGCTAGCCAAACAAGTCTTACGGCTTTTGATTTTCAAATAATTTATAACTGATGTCAGTTAAAATTTTATACTTAATACCTATATTATTATTATTATACGTTATATCTTTTTGGTTAGTACATAAGTTAGAAAAGAGTTAGGAGAAAGACTCAGAAGAAGAAATAGGAGAAGAAAAAGAAGAAGAATACAAAGAAAAATTGAGAGAATCCTAGAGAAAAATTGGTGAAAAGAAGTTTTGTTGAACAAAGGAAGAAAGTTATCATCTTCTAGCATACAAGGTATCATCTAAACCCTTTTTAAAATTCATTAAAGTTCAGTTGTCTTCTTCCAAAATTCTATGTAAAAGCTGTGTGAAGGATAAATTGTGTGGTTTATGGTGTTGTATGATAAATTGATTGTTATAAAACTGTTTTTCATAAGTTATATATGTGAATAGTCAATTAATTCATGTATGTTTGTACTTTGTGAAGAAAACCATATTACAGTGAGTTTATATGAATATCTATGAATATGACTTAGTTTAAAGTAAAATTAAGGTCTAATTAGTTGTTTAATTTATAAATTGACTATTTAATTTGAAAGAGGATGACTAAACATAAGCATAGTATGTTGAATTAACTGTTTTGGTTGAAAAAAAAAAATCATAGTGATGATTTTTCACTGAAACTTTCAAAAAGTGAAGCTTTAGCAAAAATAGTGAAAATTAATGGTTGTAATTTGGATGTTTATGTTGTTTATATGTTTAGAAACGCGTTAGAAAACATTAGATTATATTTCTGTAACCTATTACAGTTTGGGTAGGTTGGTATAGTTGTTAGAAAGGAGCTTGGAGGCCTAATTTGGCTTTCCGTAGTGTTCTAGAGCTGAAATCGCGAAGTCATAGCAGAGACCCCCGCCCGGCGAGCCCCCCTAGTGTAAAAACCCCCTCCCCGGCGGGGGGTGGGGGGTATTCTGTCAAGATAAAATTTTGGAAAAAAAACTAACCGGACACAGTTTACTAAAATGAGCATAACGTTTTCATACGAACTTCGATTGATGCAATTCAAGATGATTCGAACGAGGACGAATAGTCCTATAACTTTTATGCTTTAAGTGTTTCAATTTGAAATCGTTATGAAGGGTCAAAACGACTATCTTTAGGACTGTTGTGTATTTGGAGGCCATCGGAGGGCGTCGGGATGCGCAGATGCAAGTGCAATCCTTTGTGTATTAGTATATGTAACGAATGAGTGGTTTGAGTTGTGATTCTGAGGACAGAATCCTTGTAAGGAGGGAATGATGTAACAATCCAGATTTTTAATTAAATATTTATTGAATTATATGAATATTTAATGGATGTGTTTATCGTTGAATAAGTATTTGTTTAATTGATATTATGTGATTTGATTATTTATTTGTTAAATAAATAATTAATGAGTTAAGGAAAGTAATTATTTTGAAATAGTAATATAATTTAATTTAATAATTAAGTTAGAGAGTTTATAATGATTAAATAAATTATTATATTATGCAATGAATTGATATTAGAATTAATTAAATTAAGTATGAAAACTTAATTAATTAGAAGTATGACAAATAACTATATTATAAGTGGTCATTAAAATAAATTTGAATTGTTATTAGTCTTTCGGTTCCTATTTGTACGTGGACTTGATGAACTGTTTTAAATTGCATGATATGTTATACATGTTAATATCATGAAATGTTAAAGTCAATTTATTACTGCATTGTTTTGGTTAAATAAGGAGGATTGAGTAAGGAACTCAATCTTTATATTTGCTATATGTACTAAAAGCATGTATGCCATGTTGTTTTAGTTATTATGATATGTATGTTTAGCATATTATTACGTGTTATGTGATGCATGAAAATTGTTAGATTTTGTTGGGCTGTCGAGCTCACTCTTGCAAATAACCACTTTTGCAGGTCAGGAAATTAAGGTAAGGATATGTGCTAAGTGAGTTATAGAGATCCATATTCACGAAGATTACTTATGTTTTATTAGAAATGTATGTAATATTTTGAATGTAACATGTTGTTGAATTGTAAGTTGATTTATCCGGTGTATATGGATATCTATTTATGATGTAAGACTTTGTATAGTCATTTTGTTATAACGATTCATGATATAAATTTGAATCGAATAGATGTAATGTAAAGGTTACGATTTAGGACAATATAGAAGGAAATGTATAAATGTTTTAAATATTCTGCAATTTTAGTGATTTTAATATCGAATAATGGTGTAAAAATTAGAGTTTGAATGTATGGTTAACGACCGAAGTTGAGATTTAAATGGTATGGATTTTGGGGTCGTTATAGTATAACCTAATGGTAACATGTTGGACATGTAATAGGATGTTGTATCAAGTTGTTAATGTGTATTTGGTGCAATTACTTGATCACTTAAGTAGTTGTAATAAAGCTAAATAGTGATGTTCATGAAAAGATGTGTTGTTGTTAGTGAGCTATATGAACCTAATATTAGTGTAACGAATTTGTATTGTTAATACATATGGTATATGTAGGACTTGTGGTGAATGTGAGTAGTGATTATTTAACCTACGCACGAGACAAGTTCTCTAACTCTACTTTTATAATTGTGAAAGTATCTAAACTCTATTTGAGCAAGTTCTTCTAACCCTAAAAACTTCGTTGTGCAAGTTTATTTTCGTTGTGCAAGTTTACTTACCTTATCTTGATTATATTGATTAAATTATTCTTGTTGTTAACTTGTTTCGTTGAACAAGTTATTATTTCTAGTTCGATTACAATTATGCAAGTCTTCCTAACTCAACACTTTCGTTGAGATAGTTCTATTGTTATGTTGTGCATGTTTTTTTAAACCTAAACTTGTTATTGTCAACATGCAAGTATCTTTATTCTGATGAACAAGTTTATCGTTCAAGTCATTACTTATTATGCATGTTTAATATTCAATTCTAAGATTTAACCTTAGCTTAATGTTGTTCAAAGCAAGGTATAGTATATTATTCAATCTTTATGCTATTAGATTATTCCTAAAGCATGAACTTAGTATACAATGTTGATTCAGTTATGGTTTATTCCGTAACATAGAGTTATTACCTTTTTATTCAACTAATCATTAGTTGATGTTCGTTGAATTCCAAATTACCTTGAAATGTATCCAACCCAAACTTACTTTGGTGCGGACTTGTACTCTAAATACTGAGATGAACAACCCTACTATTAGGGGTTTACGCTTAGCGTTGAAATGTTTATGCACAATACATTGTACGAAGGGTTGATCCCCCTAAGTACGTGGAGTCCTTATAGTCTTATGACTGTTAAGTTTATCCATTATTATTTCAAGCGAGCTTTGTTTGCTTACTCTTGCTTATATAATCATTACAGCTAAGGATGAGAAGGTCGATGTACTTTGCACTAGTAAGGGAAAAGGAAAGATAAACAAGTATTGAAGACTTGTAATATGTTGATATTTTATCAGATTTTAATTTTATTGATGTAATGAAATATTTATTTAATTTTTGCATTTGAATGAATTGTATTTAAAGGTTAGATAACCTGGGAGATTTTTTTTTATTAATGTAATCCCTTAAGGGAAGGTTTATTATTCAATTTTTATTATGATTGGGTAGTTAGATGTGAATGTTTTGATTAAGTGAACACCAAATCTTGAGGTAATGAAGTACCGGGAATTGGGGGTGTCAGAAATTGATATTAGAGCCTTAGGTTATGAACCTTAGGTGGGGAAAAGCCTTGGGAAGTAACCTTTGAAAAGATAGTGGTGATTAACTCTTATCGAGTTTTAAAGAAGAAGTAATAAAACACTTATGTGCTTATGTGTTTATAACTTATGTACTCGTGAGTGTCTAGTAGTAATGATTAATAATTAAAACTTAAAATTTTTGTTGTCAAGATGACTAATGTCGGTGAATCCAGTCAGGCTAGGGATAAGGGACCTCAGATGCCTATAGAAGAGGATCATCGCGACATTTAGGTTGTTTGGGAACAACTACTGCCATGGGAGTCAGCCCCGTTGGTCATAGTAGTTAAAGATGAAGATGATGATGTAGAGACGGATGAGGTGGATCCCGTTGAGTTGCCACAAGAGGGTGAGGGTGACGAGGACGAGGAAGAAGAGACTCCATTAACCTCGATGGCTGCTCATATGTACGATGAAGTCTACGACCGTAACGTGGAACTTCAAGATACAGTTGAGGAGTTCCAGGAGATAGAAGCTGAACAACAGACCGCAATGACACAAAAAGACGGCGAGATCCAGGATCGTGAGGAACGCTTGACAAATGTCGAGGAGAAACTAGTACAGACTGAAGGAGAAAAAGAACAACTGATCGAAGTGGTCGCTGAACTGAACAAGCTGAGAGAAGAAGCTACTAAGAGGGAAAGAGAAGAAGATGCCTACGAGGAAGCTTTCCAACGAACCAGAATAGCAGCAAGAGACGCACAGGCAAAGAGGATGAAGATGGAAGATATGGATAAAGTATTTAACACCATGATTAATCGAGCTCAAGATCGGGTCATGGGATATCCTATTCAGTTCGAGACGCTGCCATCATACGTATTAGATCGCAGAACAATGTTCCGGATCATGGAGGAGGAACGTAGTAAGGCTAAGCGATATATTAAAAAAACATCGTAGTTGTTATGCGATGAATAAAATGATAAATAAATTTGTAAATCCTCAGTATTATGAAACCTATGGGATATGATGATAATTTTGTCCTAATACTTTTGTAGTTCAAGAAGATTATGTAAATAGCAGTGATGCTATTGTTTATATTTTCAAAGAGATTATGAATAAATAAAAGTTATTACTTTATTCAAAGTGTTACGTGTTATGTGGTTATTTCTTTTTGGAGGCAAGTTAAGTAGACATTTCTTAAAAGAATTGAATAATAATCTAATGAATGTATTTTTAACAGAAAATGCCTCCCAAACGTCAACCACCACGACAGAGAACCACTAAAGGAACCAATAACGACAATGTTGATAGTAACCCCATTTAACAACTAGTGACGCTACTGACAAGAGCGTTGCAGAATCAACCACAGAACCAAGGAACAACGTTTAAGGAGTTTAAGGCGGTTGGACCACCAAACCTCTCCTTGACAGAACTTCTAGACATCGTTAATATTGCAAATAATAATATTAATAACTTTGTCATCTTAATTATTGATTATAAAATATTGACAATAATTGAATCAAATAATGTGACATACTATGCAGCAATTACTGTAACAATAATTGAACAAAAGCAGAGTGACTTCTCACGTAAGCATCAATAATCAATCTGGTAGCTGCTACTATGCAACTCACGCGTAGACATTGTACTTTAACAAGGGTGTTTCAATAGTTAACGGTAAAACTTTCGCCGTTATTTTCATAAAAAGTATTTTTGTCGTTTTCTCAATCAAACAATAATTACATTGTAGGGTCCATCCTGATGATTGTGCCGTTGTACGAATATTCCTGTTAAAATGAATATTGCAGACCAATCGAATATTATATAATAACTTGCGTACTTTGCAAAAAAAAAATTCACATATTACCCTTAACTTTAAACTTTTATCAATTTAACTATTTACCAAAATAGAAAAAATTTGAATACTTTTATTTCATAAAATTCGGGTTCTCACAATCTCCTCCTTATGAAATTTAAGCCCTCGAAATTTACGTGACGCACTGATATTTGAAGAGATGAGAATACCTTGCTTTCTTTTCGGATTATACCTTCACGGTTATATCCTCTGTATCATGATTTTTCCATTGTTCATCTCCTGTATTTCAGATATCATTCTAGAATATATCTTCAAAACAAAGGTTAATTGACATATCACAATTTGTCAACTTATCAGGTAAACAATTTCAGCTTAGGTAAATCACACACAAGAGAAGTATATAACTCGTCTCCCCCTCCTAGTTCTAGACTCTTATCTCCGCCAGCGACCATATCCCTAAGCTTTGATACCAAATGTGACGCCCCCAAAATTAGGTATACATCACCCATTATGAGTCGCTAGATATATGGTAAAAAATTTAAATATAACTTCATTTATACAACTGTTGAACTGTCGTATAGAATACGACCACAATTAACTGTGAGTTTTAATACAAATGTATGTAATTCTCATGGTGCCTCGACAACAACCTTACAATGGTACTTTACATAAAAGTATAGTCAAAAACTGTTTTAGAAATTAAAATCTTTGGGAAGTGCTCAAGGAAACCTTCGTACATGGGAGGCCATGCGTCTAGGTTATAATAGATATCATATGTCCACAGAATTAACCTTGGTTGACCCAATAGACCCCAAAGAAAAACGAGAAGATTACTATCATCTTCTTTCCAATGGTGAGTCTTCTCTTGACATATAATTATCTCCACTGTCTCCAAGTGAATATTATATTTCAAATAAACTCCAAGATCATATAGGTAGTGCCCGTAGATATACTCAGTAAGTGAATGCACAGAACCCTGTCTTATGATAACACGAGGTTGTATGTCATTAGACATCTTGTATGATAGTGGCAAAACACCCTTCCAAAGTTGGGTTCGCCTTACCCTATTTGATTCACCAAATATAACTACTAAATGATGTATAGAATACAACACACTTTTCTATACTGTTTAGGGAGAACCTCCACAGCTAGAGACCACCGTTCTATTCCCCTGTTATCCTTGCTCGACCCGGCAACACTCTTACGAAAACACTCTTATTATTACTGAAAGGAATTGTGAAGCAGAAAGGGTGAGCCCAACTAGCCCAGTAAAGAATATCATGACTAAAGATAATTAAATTATCAATAACTTTCATCAATAATAAATAAGAGATTTAGAACATATGGCAGATGATAAAACTTTTCAACTATAGTTGTAGCGGAATGAGCAATCCATTAGAAGAGTCAAATAGACAATAAGGTCTATTATCTTCTCTATGCTAAAAGTCCACCAATAATGTTTTATCCATGTAAAATAAATCAACAGTTCCTATCCACAATCATATGAATAACTCATAATCATAATTGTGGTTTTTAATTCCTCTTCGCAACTAGGACGAAGATAATTTTCATCACCTATCTTCACCTTAAAAAGAAAAGTATTCTGACTAGTAGGGTGGGAATATACTTGAAGAAAACTTGCACTACACTCAAAGCTTTCTTAAACTCTAAAGAAATACGCTCAAGATTATAGAAGAAGAACTCTCTCTTTAGTTTCTCTTTCTAGAGTTTCAATTGAATTAAGAAGTAATGAAGGAATGAGCTTCTATTTATAGAAGAATGGATTTGCATAGTAACTAATTCATGAGCAGTCCAGTTGATTTACTTTAAGCGGCCAATGATCTAGATTGTTTACAATAAAATATAATATATTCTATTTATAATCTAATAAAACGAATAACTTTATAAAAGTTTTTTATTTTATATAAAAAGATTTTACTATGCAAACACTATGCAGGCACAATGCAAACACTATGCAGGCACTATATTATTATTATTGTCTAATAAAACAGATAACTTTATAAAAGTATTCTGTTTTATATAAAAAGATTTTACTATTAGCCTAATAAAACGAATAACTTTATAAAAGTATTATGTTTTATATAAAAATCTTTTATGTTTTATTACATTAATAATACTAATAAAACAAAACTTCATCATCAATATTATGATTCACAATATTAATCGACCAGGTCGTTCCTGGGAAAGAGGGGGCTTTCCGATAAGGATTTCTATCCATTGGCGCACAATTAGGTGACCAAACCTCTCCTTGACCGAACTTCTAGACATTGTTAATATTGCAAATAATAATATTAGTAACTTTGTCATCTCAATTATTGATTATAAAATATTGACAATAATTGAATCAAATAACGGGAGATCTTATTCAAATAAATTATCGTAATGAGAATTGAACAAAACTGAGTAACTTCTCACGTAAGCATCAATAATCAATACAGTGTGCTACTGTGCAACTATGCCTATTATTGTACTTTTAACATCGTGTGTTTCAACAGTTAACGGTAAAACTTCTGCCATTGTTTTCATAAAGTATTTTTGTCGTTTTCTCAATCCGACAATAATTTTGTTGTGGGATCCACCAATGATTGTGTCGTTGTACAAAAATTCCCTGTTAAAACGAATATTCCCCGAACAATCGAATATTATATAACAACTTGCGTACTTTGTAAAAAAAATAATCACATATTACCCTTAACTTTAAACTTTTATCAATTTAACTATTTACTAAAATAGAAAAAAATTTGAATACTTTTATTTCATAAAATTTGGGTTGTCACAATCTCCCTTCCTTATGAAATTTCGCCCTCGAAATTTACATACGTACCTGATATTTGAAGAGATGAGAATATCTTGCTTTCTTTTCGGATTGTACCTTCACGGTTATATCCTCTGTATCATAATTTTTCCATTGCTCATCTCCTGTATTTCTGATATCATTCTAGAATATATCTTTAAAACAAAGGTTAATTGACATATCACAATTTATCAACTTATCAAGTAAACAATTTCAGCTTAGGTAAGTCACACACTAGCGAAGTATATAACTCGTCTCTCCCCTCCTAGTTCTAGACTCTTATCTCAAAATCAACGACCATATCCCTAAGCTCGATACCAAATGTGACGCCCCAAAATTAGGTATACATCACCCATTATGAGTCGCTTGGATACATGGTACAAAATTCAAATATAACTTCATTTATCTAATGTTGAACTGTCAGATAGTATAGAATCGACCACGATTAATCGTGAGTTTTAATACAAATGTATATAACTCTCACGGTGCCTCGACCACAACCTTACAATGTTACTTTACATAAAAGTATAGTCAAAAACTGTTTTAGAAATTAAAATCTTTGGGAAGTGCTCAAGGAAACCTTCGTACATGGGAAGCCATGCATCTAGGTTATAATAGATATCATATGTCCACAGAATTATCCTTGGTTGACCCAATAGACCCCAAAGAAAAATGAGAAGATTATTATCATCTTCTTTCCAATGGTGAGTCTTCTCTTGACATATAATTATCTCCACTGTCTCCAAGTGAATATTATATTTCGAATAAACTCCAAGATCATATAGGCAGTGCCCATAGATATACTCAGTAAGTGGATGCGCACAACCCTGTCTTATAATAACACGAGGTTGTGTGTCATTAAACATCTTGTATGATAGTGGCAAAACACCCTTTCAAAGTTGGGTTCGTCTCACCCTATTTGATTCACCAAATATAACTACTAAATGATGTATAGAATATAACAAACTTTTCTATACTGTTTAGGGAGAACCTCCACAGCTAGAGACCACCGTTCTATTCCCTTGTTATCCCCGCTCGACCCGGCAACACTCTTACGGCAACAATCTTATTACCTGAAAGGAATTGTGAAGAAGAAAGGGTGAGCACAACTAGCCCAGTAAAGAATATCACGACTAAAGATAAATATATTATCAATAGCTTTCATCAATAATAAATCAGAGATTTAGAACATATGGTTGATGATAAAACTTTTCAACCATAGTTGCAGCGGAACGAGCAATCCATTAGATGAGTCAAATAGACCATAAGGTCTATTATCTTTTCTATGCTAAAAGTCCACAAATAATGTTTTATCCATGTAAAATAAATCAACAGTTCCTGTCCACAATCATATGATTAACTCATAATCATAATTGTTGTTCTAAATTCCTCTTCGCAACTAGGACGAAGATAATTTTCATCACCTATCTTCACCATAAATGTAAAAGTATTCCAATTGGTAGTAGGCGGGAATATATGAAGAAAACTTGCACTACGCTTCAAAGCTTTCTTAAACTCTAAAGAAATACGCTTTCAAGATTATAGAAGAAGAACTCTCTCTATAGTTTTTCTCTCTCTAGAGTTTCGGTGAATTCGTAAGAAATAATGAAGGAATGAGCTTTATTTATAGAAGAATGGATGCATAAGTAACTAATTCATGAGCGGTCAGATTGATTTACTTTAAATGGACGGTCCAGATTGGTTTATAATAAAATATAATATATTCTATTTATAATCTAATAAAACGAATAACTTTATAAAAGTTTTATGTTTTATATAAAAAGATTTTACTATGCAAACACTATATCGAGCACTATGCATAATAAAATATAATATATTATAATTATTGTTTAATAAAACAGATAACTTTATAAAAGTATTCTGTTTTATATAAAAAGATTTTACTATTAGCCTAATAAAACGAATAACTTTATAAAAGTATTAAGTTTTATATAAAAATCTATTCTGTTTTATTACATTAATAATACTAATAAAATAAAACTTCATCATCATTATTATGATTCACAATATTAATCGACCAGGTCGTTCCAAGGATAGAGAGGGCTTTCCAATAAGGATTTCTCTCCATTGTCGCGCAATTAGGTGACCAAACCTCTCCTTGACAGAACTTCTAGACATCGTTAATATTGCAAATAATAATATTAATAACTTTATCATCTCAATTATTGATTATAAAATATTGACAATAATTGAATCAAATAACGGGAGATACTATTCAGCAATTACTGTAACAATAATTAAACAAAACTGAGTGACTTCTCACCTAAACATCAATAATCAATACAGTGTGCTACTGTACAACTACGCCTATTACTGTACTTTTAACATCGGGTGTTTCAACAGTTAACGGTAAAACTTCCGCTAGTGTTTTCATAAAGTATTTTTGTCGTTTTCTCAATCCGACAATAATTCCGTTGTGGGGTCCACCAATGATTGTGCCGTTGTACGAAAATTCCATGTTAAAATGAATATTCCCCGACCAATCGAATATTATATAACAACTTGCGTACTTTGCAAAAAAAATATTCACATATTACCCTTAACTTTAAACTTTAATCAATTTAACTATTTACCAAAATAGAAAAAAATTTGAATACTTTTATTTCATAAAATTCGGGTTGTCACAATCTCCCCTCCTTATGAAATTTCGCCCTCAAAATTTACGTACGTACCTGATATTTGAAGAGATGAGAATATCTTGCTTTCTTTTCGGATTGTACCTTCACGGTTATATCCTCTATATCATGATTTTTCCATTGCTCATCTCCTGTATTTCTGATATCATTCTAGAATATATCTTCAAAACAAATGTTAATTGACATATCACAATTTGTCAAATTATCAAGTAAAAAATTTCAGCTTAGGTAAGTCACACACAAGCGAAGTATATAACTCGTCTCTCCCCTCCTAGTTCTAGACTCTTATCTCCGCCAGCGACCATATCCCTAAGCTCTGATACCAAATGTGACGCCCCCAAAATTAGGTATACATCACCCATTATGAGTCGTCAGATACATGGTACAAAATTCAAATATAACTTCATTTATACAACTGTTGAACCGTCGTATAGAATACCACCACAGTTAACAGTGAGTTTTAATACAAATGTATATAACTCTCACGGTGCCTCAACCACAACCTTACAATGGTACTTTACATAAAAGTATAGTCAAAAACTGTTTTAGAAATTAAAATCTTTGGGAAGTGCTCAAGGAAACCTTCGTACATGGGAGGCCATGCATCTAGGTTATAATAGATATCATATGTCCACAGAATTATCCTTGGTTGATTAATAGACCCCTAAAAGAAAACGAGAAGATTATTATATCTTCTTTCCTATGGTGAGTCTTCTCTTGACATATAATTATCTCCACCGTCTCCAAGTGAATATTATATTTGAATAAACTCCAAGATCATATAGGTAGTGCCTAGTAGATATACTCAAAGAAGTGGATGCGCGCTGCTGTTTGTCTTATTATAACACGAGGTGTGTGTGTCATTAGACATCTTGTATGATAGTGGCAAAACACCCTTCCAAAGTTGGGTTCGCCTCACCCTATTTGATTCACCAAATATAACTACTAAATGATGTATAAAATATAACACACTTTTCTATACTGTTTAGGGAGAACCTCCACAGTTAGAGACCACCGTTCTATTCCCTTGTTATCCCCGCTCGACCCGGCAACACTCTTACGGCAACACTCTTATTACCTGAAAGGAATTGTGAAGAAGAAAGGGTGAGCACAACTAGCCCAGTAAAGAATATCACGACTAAAGGTAAATATATTATCAATAGCTTTCATCAATAATAAATCAGAGATTTAGAACATATGGTAGATGATAAAACTTTTCAACCGTAGTTACAGCGGAACGAGCAATCCATTAGAAGAGTCAAATAGACCATAAGGTCTATTATCTTTTCTATGCTAAAAGTCCACAAATAATGTTTTATCCATGTAAAATAAATCAACAGTTCCTGTCCACAATCATATGAATAACTCATAATCATAATTGTGGTTCTAAATTCCTCTTCGCAACTAGGACGAAGATAATTTTCATCACCTATCTTCACCTTAAAAAGAAAAGTATTCCGACTGGTAGGGCGGGAATATACTTGAAGAAAACTTGCACTACGCTCAAAGCTTTCTTAAACTCTAAAGAAATACGCTCAAGATTATAGAAGAAGAACTCTCTATAGTTTTTCTCTAGAGTTTCGGTGAATTAAGTAAGAAATAATGAAGGAATGAGCTTCTATTTATAGAAGAATGGACTGCATAGTAACTAATTCATGAACGGTCCAGATTGATTTACTTTAAACGGACGGTCCAGATTGGTTTACAATAAAATATAATATATTCTATTTATAATCTAATAAAACGAATAACTTTATAAAAGTTTTATGTTTTATATAAAAAGATTTTACTATGCAAATACTATGCAGGCACTATGCAAACACTATACATAATAAAATATAATATATTCTAATTATTGTCTAATAAAATGAGATAACTTTATAAAAGTATTCTATTTTATATAAAAGATTTTACTATTAGCCTAATAAAATGAATAACTTTATAAAAGTATTACATTTTATATAAAAAGCTTTTTTGCATTTTATTACATTAATAATACTAATAAAACAAAACTTCATCATCATTATTATGATTCACAATATTAATCGACCAGGTCGTTCCTAGGAAAGAGGGTGCTTTCCAATAAGGATTTCTCTCCATTGGCGCGCAATTAGGTGACCAAACCTCTCCTTGACAGAACTTCTAGACATTGTTAATATTGCAAACAATAATATTAATAACTTTGTCATCTCAATTATTGATTATAAAATATTTACAATAATTGAATCAAATAACGTGAGATACTATTAAGCAATTACTGTAACAATAATTGAACAAAACTGAGTGACTTCTTACGTAAGCATCAATAATCAATACTGTGTGCTACTATGCAACTACGCGTATTACTGTACTTTTAACACCGGGTGTTTCAATAGTTAACGGTAAAACTTCTGCCGTTATTTTCATAAAATATTTTTGTCGTTTTCTCAATCCGACAATAATTTCGTTGTGGGGTCCACCAATGATTGTGCCATTGTACGAATATTCCCTGTTTAAATGAATATTCCCCGACCAATCGAATATTATATAACAACTTGCGTACTTTGCAAAAAAAAAATATTCTAATATTACCCTTAACTTTAAACTTTTATCAATTTAACAATGTACCAAAATAGAAAAAAAATTGAATACTTTTATTTCATAAAATTCGGGTTCTCACAAATAAAACTTGAGAAAGACCAGGGATGATGACCTGGGATAGGTTTAATGAGATATTCTTCGAGACCTATTTCCCAGAAATTTCGAAGAGTCAGCTGAAGGTTCAGTTTTTAGAACTAAAGCAGGGAACGATGACGGTGTCTGAGTATGCCGCTAAATTCAACGGGTTGGCAAGGTTTGCGCCATATCAAGTCAGCACGGACGAACGCAAGGCGAAAAGGTTTAAATAGGGACTGAAGCCCTGGTCGTACAGTAGGGTCTCCCTGTTCCAGTTGAGGAATTTCGCCACAGTGATGGAGAAGGCAATACTCGCTGAAGGTGAGGCGAGGCAGTGGCAAAATTCAATCAGGAACAGAAAAAGAAGAAGAATGAAGTGGAGATCAAGAATGGAGGTGGTAGTAGTGGAAACGGCAACAACAATTTGAAGATGAAGTGGAATGGGAACGTGGGTGTTGGAAACCATCAGGGTAACCAGCAAAATAAGAAGTTTGAAGCATGTGTTACATGTGAGAAGTTTCACAAGGGTGTGTGCTTGATGGGGAAATGTGTATGCTTCAATTGTGGCAAGGAGGGTCACATCGCCCCAAATTACACTCAACCTAAGAAGAACGTTTGCTTCACGTGCGGATCCAAGGATCACTTTGCTCGTGAATGCCCTAAGAAGAAGACTAGAGAGACAACCAGAAGAGATGGAGGTAGCAGTGGAGGTACATGGGCCATTGCTGGACCAACAGCATCAAACAAACCCACAGCCAGAACCTTCAACGTGACTGTGCAAGATGTTGTGCAATCAAAAGATGTGGTATCAGGTATTATCCCAATCATTGATATAAATGCTTATGTATTATTTGATTCGGGTGCTACTTGCTCGTTTATCTCTGATGAATTTGCTAAGAGGTTAGAATTGCCTAGGAAGAACTGAATTTCCCTCTGAACATAGAAATTGCAAATAAGGAGGTAATCCCTGTTAGATTCGTATAGAAGAACTGTAGGGTGAACATTAAGGGGAATATCATGATGGTAGATTTAATTCCAATTAGACTTGGAGAATTTGATGTTATTTTGGGAATGGATTGGCTGTTCAAATATGGAGCGGTAATT
This sequence comes from Panax quinquefolius, assembly GCA_020205615.1. NCBI lineage: Eukaryota > Viridiplantae > Streptophyta > Magnoliopsida > Apiales > Araliaceae > Panax > Panax quinquefolius. The sequence goes on along the minus strand of CM035167.1, from coordinate 83,780,750 downwards.
GATTCCCAAAAGAAGTGTGTAAACCTTATGACCCCGTCAAAGGTAGTATTTTATGGTAGCAAGTCGCCTAGACAAATGAAATGTCTGACGATTATGTAGGCCAAGAAATTGTTGAGTCAAGGCTGTGTGGGCTATTTAGCTTACATAGTCGATACTCAGAAGAAGGGTGTGAAACTGGAAGAGATACCAGTGGTGAGGGAATTTGAGGATGTGTTTCCAGAGGATTTTCCAGGACTTACTTTGTGGAGAAATTGAGTTCGTGATCGACTTAAGCTAGAACTACTAATCGATATCAAAGGCCCGTGCATGAATGGCTCCGGTAGAGATGAAGGAACTAATGGTGCAATTGCAAGAGTTGCTAGACAAGAAGTATATTCAACCAAGCGTATCACCGTGGGGAGCGCCAGTTTTATTCGTAAAGAAGAAGGATGGATCAATGTGTCTCTACATTGATTATAAAGAATTAAACAAAGTCACTATTAAGAATAAATACCCATTACCAAGAATAGATGACTTGTTTGATCAGTTGAAGGGTGCTAAATACTTCTCGAAGATAGATTTCAGGAGTGGGTATCACCAATTGAAGGTAAGGAAGGAGGATATACCTCGAACGACATTCAGAACTCCGTATGGACATTACGAGTTTCTGGTGATGTCTTTTGGTTTAACCAATGCCCCTGCTGCATTCATGGATTTGATGAACAGGGTGTTTAAACCATTCTTGGACAAGTTTGTTGTGGTATTTATCGACGACATTCTGGTGTATTCCAAAACACAAGAAGAACATGTGGAACATTTACGTTTGATGTTAGAGACACTAAGAAAGGAAAAGTTGTACGTGAAATTTTCTAAGTGTGAATTTTCGCTCGATCGTGTACAATTTTTGGGTCATGTGATTAACAAGGATGGGATTTCAGTGGATCCATCGAAAGTGGAAGCTGTAATCAATTGGGAGCAACCAAGGACACCTTCAGAGGTGAGGAGTTTCTTGGGACTGGCAGGTTATTATAAAAAATTCATTCAAGATTTTTCCAAGATAGCCACTCCGTTAACAAATTTGACAAGGAAGGCTGTAAAATTTGTTTGGACAGAGAAATGTGAAGAGAGTTTCTAGGACTTGAAGAAGAAATTAAGCATGGCACCTGTGTTGTCATTACCAGATAGTACAGGTAACTTTGTGGTGTATAGTGATGCCTCACATAAAGGGTTGGGTTGTGTTTTTATGCAGAACGGCAAAGTTATTGCCTATGCATCAAGACAACTGAAGGATTATGAGAAAGGGTATCCGACTCATGATTTAGAATTGGCTGCTGTAGTATTTGCTCTGAAGATATGGAGACACTATCTCTATGGAGAGAAATATGAAATCTACACAGATCATAAGAGTCTGAAGTATATTTTCACTCAGAAGGACCTGAACATGCGTCAAAAAAGATGGATGGAATTGATAAATGATTACGATTGTGAGATCTTTTATCATCTGGGCAAAGCGAATGTGGTTGCAGATGCTTTGAGCAGGAAAGGTCGAGAAAAATTGATTCTGATAACCACTCAAGAGGAGCTTATATCAGCAATGGCAAAGCTAGAGGTGGAAATAAAATTTCCAAAGGAATCCGATGAACGACTATTCTAGATAGAAGCTGGTCCAACTTTAGTGGACAAAGTGAAGAACGCTCAACTACAAGATGAAGAATGTGGGAAAATAAAAGATAATCTAGTTGAGGGTAGTGATACAAAATACAAGATTGATACCGAAGGACTACTACGGTTCGAGGGAAGAATCTGGGTCCCTGTAGTACTAGATATTAGAGAAGAAATCTTGACCGAAGCACACAACACAAGATATTCGATTCATCTAGGAAGTACGAAGATGTATCAGGATTTACGGTGAAATTTTTGGTGGCCGAACATGGAAAGAGATGTCGCAGAATGTGTCGCGAGATGCTTGACATGTCAAAGAGTCAAAGTCGAGCATCAAAGACTGAGCGGATTACTTCAACCGTTAGAAATACCAGAATGGAAGTGGGAACACATTACAATGGATTTTATGGTGGGTCTTCCAACTACTCAGAGAGGATGCGATGCGATTTGGGTGATAGTGGATAGATTGACAAAATCAGCACACTTTTTACCAATAAAGATTAGGTTCAATCTTGATCAGTTGGCAAGGTTGTACGATAAAGAGATCGTTTCGAGGCATGGAGTGCCAGTGTCAGATAGAGATCCATGATTCACGTCAAACTTTTAGATGAGGCTACAAGAATGTATGGGAACAAAGTTGCGAATGAGTACGGCTTATCATCCACAAACAGATGGCCAAAGTGAAAGAACAATCCAGACATTGGAAGATATGTTGAGAGCATGCATCATGGATTTCAAAGGAAGCTGGGAAGAACATTTATCGTTGGTGGAATTCACTTACATCAACAATTACCACGCGAGCATCGGCATGCCGCCTCATGAAGCATTATACGGCAGAAAGTGCAGAACTCCACTATGCTTGGATGAAGTCGGTGAACGCCAGTTGTTAGGACCAGAACTGGTACAACAAACTGCTGAGGTTGTCAAACTCATCAGGACAATATTGGTAGCAGCCCAAGACATACATAAAAAGTATGCTGATCAACACAGACAAGATCGTGTATTCGAGGTAGGAAATTACGTATTCCTAAAAGTTTCTCCTTGGAGGGGGAAAATTCGTTTTGGTAAGAAGGGAAAGTTAAGCCCGAGGTTTATTGGACCCTTCGAAGTGCTGCGAAGAGTTGGAGAAGTGGCTTACGAGGTAGCTCTAACTCCAGAGTTGGAAAACGTTTACAATGTTTTTAACATTTCGGTGTTACGACTATATAAACCTGATTACAAGCACGTGATCGAGTATGAAACGTTGCAGTTTGACAAAGACTTGTCCTCTGAAGAGATTCTTACCCAGATAGTTGACAGGAAAGAACAGGTGCTCAGGAATAAAGTTATACCTTCCGTGAAGGTGATATGGAGGAACCGCAATGCTTAAGAAGCTACGTGGGAACTCGAGGAAAAAATGATGAAAGATTACCCTGAGTTATTTGTTTAATCTGTGTCTTCGATTCTGGGGACAGAATCTTTGTAAGTAGGGAAGAATGTAACGAATGATTTATTTGAGTTGTGATTCTGGGGACAAAATCCTTGTAAGGAGAGAATGATGTAACATTCCAGAAATTTAAAGTGCAATATTAAATATTTATTGAATTATATAAGTATTTAATGGATATGTTTATTGTTGAATAAATAATTGTTCAATTTTATCCGATTTGATTTAGTTAATTATTTGTTAAGTAAATAATTAGGGAGTTAAGAAAATTAATTGTTATGAGATAAAATTCTAATTTAATTTAATAGTTAAGTTAGAGAGTTTATAATAACTAAATGAATTATTATATTTTGAATTTAATTTGTAGTTAAAATGAAGTGTTAGTTGATTAAATAAAGTTATAATTATAAAAGAAATTATAATTATGTGGTAATTGATTTATGTGTTAAAGTAATTTAATAAATTAGTATTAGAATTAATTAAATTGATTATTAAAATTTAATTAAATAAAAGGGTGACAAATAACCTTAATATAAAGGAGTTATTAAAATAAATTAAAGGAGTTTAATTTAGTTTTGGCCAAACAAGTCTTAATGCATATTAAGTCTTTAATCAAATGGTGTTTTACCAAACAAGGTATATGGATTAATTAATTTATTTTAATTAGGTTTACCAAACAAGGTGTAAGAGTTAATTGGTTATTTTTAGTTAGCTAGCCAAACAAGCCTTATGGCTTTTGATTTTCAAATAATTTATAATTGATGTCAGTTAAAATTTTATGCTTAATACTTATATTATTATTATTATTATACATTATATCTTTTTGGTTAGTACGCGAGTTAGAAAAGAGTTAGGAGAAAGACTCGGAAGAAGAAATAGGACAAGAAGAAGAAGAAGAATACAGAGAAAAATTGAGAGAATCCTAGAGAAAAATTGGAGAAAAGAAGTTTTATTGAACAAAGGAAGAAAGTTATCATCTTCTAGCATACAAGGTATCATCTAAACCCTTTTTAAAATTCTTTAAAGTTTAGTTGTCTTCTTCTTCCAAAATTCTATGTAAAAGCTTTGTGAAGGATAAATTGTGTGTGGTTCATGGTGTTGTGTGATAAATTGATTGTTATAAAACTATTTTTCATAAGTTATATATGTGAATAGTCAATTAATTCATGTATGTTTGTACTTTGTGAAGAAAACCATATTAAAGTGAGTTTATATGAATATCTATGAATATGGCTTAGTTTAAAGTAAAATTAAGGTCTAATTAGTTGTTTAATTTATAAATTGACTATTGAATTTGAAAGAGGATGACTAAACATAAGCATAATATGTTGAAATAACTGTTTTGGTTGAAAACAAAATCATAGTTGTAACGTCCCGAAATTCGGTCTACTTTCAGACCCGGACTCCGTGCGTCACGATTCCATTTCATTCTAAATATACCTCATTATATAGCTAAATATAATGACATACATTCTCAAATCCCAGGTTCTCGAAACCTTATAACCTCTTTCATTACCAAAAATGATAATTACATTATTCTTTACATCTTACACAAGTGACTTTTATCCGCCACCGAGGATTCATAACTGTTCATTAAACTAGTCTATAGTTTAATTCTATCATTCTATATTACAAGTCTTCACTTTCTCTTCACACACATTCATATACTGAATGACACTTCGTCTGGATACTGCTCAACTTGATCTTTACGGGATCCTGAAGTTCTTTCTAACATCGTTCGCTGAAAATGATTTTCATTTAAAGCAAGTGTGAGCATTCAATTGCCCAGCAAGTCATAACAGTTGAACAAACAACTTCAGAAGTTTTAAACATTTTTTAGAACTTCGATTACCGAACAAAGGTTATGAAGCAGCTTGAATAATAGGAATAGTCTCGATTCCTATCATCTTAAAACATTCAGTCATTTTCACTTTGAAATATTTTCATTCTTCTACCTTTTTCATACACATCTTGTCAGGCTAGAATCATTAGCCCAGACTTAACAATAATGGTTCATGTATAAACAGAACATACTTGTATTGAACAATTCAATCATAGAACAATTCATCTCAAGAAACACCGAAGTGTTCAAATTATGGCACAAGGCCTCATACATACTACCACCTTGTTCAAATATCGCACATTTGCACATAGACACAACTTCTCAAGTTCAACATCTGAGAAGTTCAAGAACCTAGCATTCATATAGTATGAATGAAGTTAGGAAATTTGCCTTATGAACAGCTACAGCTTACAATTTACGCTGAACTGCTCATTCTAAATCCCTATATAACACATAAGGAAATCACACGTACACCAATTAGTCATATACTTGACTTACACATTGGTTTACTTAACTTTATTTCTTAGGGTTTGCGCTCTTGTAATCTAAGCTTATGCGACTAACTTTCTTCTACCGGTTTACGGCTTCATGACATACGAAGATGTCTTAACTTAACACGTTCATCATCTTTGATGATTTACATTCTTACCTTCTTCTTATAACTTTTCTAGGACACAGCGTACATCGCTTCTCTGCTAGTAGTTCATATGGTACTCTAAGTGGTTTCCCACAACCAACCAACAAACAAGTTCCCGTCTCATCTACACTACCTACACAATGAGTTAGATCGGTTGCCAATTATGTATATACATTCGCTCTTTGAATGAATTGTTTAGCCCAGCTCCCATATGTAAACTATCAAAGTTACATTTGTACCACAACCTAACTTCTCTTCACTTATACGAACCATTAAACTATAATGTTCGTTAAGTCAAATTCTTATTTCTTACGACTTTCTGGCAACTAAATGCCATACCTCAGGATTCATTTCTTATCGTCTGAGTTATACAGTCTTTTGTATACTCAAAACGATCATTCAATGTCAATACTATAAGGTCATAGCATTAAACATTTCATATGAACCTATTCATACCTTACAACGTCAAGTTCCTTCAACTCGGAACGTTTATACAAGTTATACTTATTTACTCGGCTTCTTAACGTTATACGTTATTATCTTTAACTCAGTTTCTTCACCATTCATGGTTAAATAACATTCTTCATTATCTTACGGTCAAACCATACATGGAGTGTAGGTTCTGCCCGTTTAATATTCATATACACTCAACCCTTACATTGGTTAAAGCGTTTAACACTTAACTTTCATTCTAACATTCTCTATCCGACTCACATCGGACTTTCATTACTCTTATTATTGTTCGCTATAGCTTTTTACGATAATTCCTATCTTCCTTACTATTTTCGTCAACGTCCAAGTCATACTACCATTGTACACTTTGAATGTTCATTCGACGCAACTACGATTCACGAGGATCGTTTACGTATTCGATGTTCACGTTGCTCATCTCTTAATCTATTACTCAACCTTTACTCAAGGTTTCAATTGCATTCATCGTTATCCATCCCATGAGCCCCATGTTCATTATTCATTCTTAATGTCGAAGCCATACCGTTCGTTGTATGCTAAGACCGATCGTTCGTCGCAACAACGTTGCGTTCACAACATCTATACGCTTTAAACTTATCTCTCATTATCACAACATAACATCGAAATGTTACTTGTTACCTTCGTCACTCAACGTCTAAGGAATCACAATCATAGTAATCCCTCACGTTCGTTCATCGTGACTACGGTCCCTGGATATCTGTTCTGTAACCTACGTTTGCATTCTTTTAGTCTCGTTTAATCTTTTCGTTCAACCTTTACTAAAGGTTTAACTTGCTTGCTTAAGCATTATTTTAGGTGAACTATATTTTCATACTTCTTTCTTTCACATCCTCTAATAATTGTGAAATAAAAATCTCATTTCTAGGCATTGACTTGCCGTGACTGTGTACGCCGTCTCTCCTTCCTCTCTCTCATGTGATGCGCCCCTACTTCACTTTCTTCTTGGTTCAGCGCCACTGGCGCCAAACCCTTTGTTATCTCTCGTGACATGCAAATTTCACTCTCCGTAAGTTTATGGTCGAGTTTGCCTTCATGGCGCCACTTCTCAAAGCTCGGTAAGTGACTGCAGTATCGAGCATAAACCCTAGAAAAATTTCTAAGTCTTGCATTAAGTTTGAGACGCGTACTTTATGATCTCATAACTTCTTCGTTATAACTCGGAATGAGGTCATTCCAAAGCCATTCTCTTCCTTATCTTACGTACTTTAATATACCTCAGATAGAACTTCATTCTGAATCCATTAACATGCCATTCAATTGGTTTAATCTTAACCCTTCGTTCATTTTTACTCTTTTAACGTTCTTCGCTCGCTCGTCCATAATTTGGTCATCCGAACTTGGAACTCATTTGTTCTTGAGTCTACGACTCACATTTTCTACGTTCTTTTACTTCCTTATGAAACCCTACACGTTTGGGTTCATTCTCTAACTTTCTAATTCTCGTTTGTCTTTTACGAAAATTTCGCCATTACTTTATTATAACTAAGTTTTAATCCGTTCTTCATGAACGTTTCTACCGTTCCTAACCAAGCAATATGCAACTAACTTAAACACGATGGTTTTAAACTTTTCCATCAACAACAATTATCCTACGATGGTTTTAAATTTGTCCATCAACAACATTCTTCGTGTTCTTCGCGTTCTTCGTTCGTTCTTCATTTTAATCGATATTTTGGATTATGATTCTACTTTTTCTTGGAATTTGATGTTATAGAACATCATTCCTTACTTATTTCACCTACTCATTCTTATAATTCATTCGGATCGCTCAAAATCCTTACGAATCTTATACTTCCTTAAGAAATTTCCAAACTAAACTTTTAATTCTTATTTCTTCGTTTTCTCATGATTTCAACCATATGAAATCATTCCTAAATTCTTTTACTCCTTATTCTCATTAAGTTATGTTTTAAACATATTAAACTTAAAGAAAATAATAGAAGAAACTAGGGTTCGGATTACCATTCTTCTTTAATCCTCTTCCGTTATACAAAGCCGGCGATTGCAAGCTTTTCTATTTCACGATCACTTTTAATCCGAGCATTAATGCTCAAACTCTTCCTTCTCCCTCTTCATCTGAGCTCTCTCTCTCTCTCTCTCTCAAGTTATAGGATTTTCAAAATCCTAAAAAAATTAAATCTAGCTTCCTATTTATAGAAAACCAAAGCTTAGGGCAAATTGGTCATTTTGTCCCTACCTCCTTACTATTCCCACCTCCTCCAACACTTAGTCACCAAGTAAACTCTTCAATAGGTTCTACAGTTGCTGCCTTATCATCGACAGGTTCTACAGATGGCTTCGGAGTTTGAAGAAAAATCCTTCCTTCACATTCCTCGGAATAGGAATGATTTTGCGGATGCTCTAGCAACCTGGGCCTCCTTGATCAACATACATGACAAGCAAGACATGCCAACCCTCACATTTGCCCAACAAAAGGCTCCAGCCTATGGGAATTACATTGAAGAAGTATCGGATGAGCTACCTCCCATCCAACACCGTTGATATCAATATATCAATGAGCACTCACAAGATAGATCTACACCCGTTGAGGCAAGCCTGACTGAGAAAAGGCGGATCCATCAACTTGCTATGAAATTCTACCTGAGCGGAGATGCACTCTACAAAAAAGATGCAGGACTAGGTCTCCTCAGATGTCTGGACCAAGACCAAGCTCATAGACTCATGGATGAGATCCATGGTGTAGTATGTGGCCCAGACATGAGCGGTTTTTTACTTGTAAAGAAGATCCTACAACAGAGAAGTCCAACTACGGCAGTTTAAAACAACACGACTTGGTTTTGAAGAAGATCATTGACAACCAAGCTCAATCTAAAGGAAAATTCACTCCAAACTGGGAAGGCCCGTTTATTGTCAAGGAGGTATTGACAGGAGGCGCTTTCAGATTACAACAAAATGGATGGCGATGAATTTCTGTAACTCATCAATTCGAAAACCATGAAATGGTACTATGTCTGAGGTTACCATCAAGCGAACATCCTGGTTTTGGATCATCAGATCACCAGTCATTTCAGGTTCTTTAACCCTCACTACATACAGCCTTTCCTTTTTACCCACCTGCCCCTCAGGGAAAAACACACTTTTCAAACCAGCAACCTGGTTTCACTTCATTTCATACAACTTTGGTTATCCCGCCAGAGATCAAACCTTTCACACCTTCAATTTATCTCGTGCATGGGATTAAAACTTTTTACCTGCAATCCGCCCTATACATGGGGCGAACTACGTCGACCTGATCTCCCTAATACACGGGAATACGTAAGCAGTCATGTTATATGGTCCGGTCTCACCACAGAAAAAACAAAAATAGACACACTCCTATCTATAACCACATGCAAAAACAAGTCCCAAGACACCAAAGAGGGTAGGGAATACACACAGATCGATGATCCATTCTGTAAATCCTGAGACATCTCACTGTCCATCCATGAAGGAGGAGTTTAGAATACATCCAGATCACAAAGTCCTGGAGAAATAAGCGAATATCAAGCAAGTAGCAAGGCACAACTAAAAGGGAAGTGAATCAACATATATTTCCCTGCCATATATAATGTTGTTTGATATATACAATGTGTATTGTACATGATAAAATGGCTAAGCTAGTCTGTGTAGGAAAATACAAGCCCATCTACAAATGAGTATATGCGGGCTATCAAGTCCAACATGGATTCCCTCTCAGAAGACGGGGGTAACGTTGTTTCTACACGAGCCAACAAATCCACCGCCAACTACATACGATATCTCGGGCAGATATAGTGCTATCCCGCTCAGCAACAGTGATATCCCTATGAGTTAAAGCATTATCTCTCTAACAGAGCGACATCTCTACCAAAAAGAGCTGTCAACATCAAAGCCCACATCCACTACCTGTTCACCAGATGGTACAGATGTAAAAGCCTCTTGCGATCTCGGCGTCTTATCAGCTCATCTATCAAAGCAACTATCCCAGAAAACAAGCGAGGCTGGGGCAATTTCAAAATTGGTGACAACTGGATATTGGATCCCTTACAACAAGATTTGGGGCAATCTCAGAAGCAGCGACAACTCAACACTGGGGCATTTATCAAATATCCTAAAATGGAAAATGCACCAGTTAGCGCCATCAGCATGGTCCATCATCATCTCAATGGCGATTCAGATATTATTCACTCACGACTTTATCAACAACGAGAGTTTCTCATATAAACTCTCAGCATCAACATGCGAAAGGACTGGGGCATTTTTCCAATTCCAAGAAATGGAAGGAGTTTAAGGCGAGATCAAGCTTCTCATCAAAAAGAAAGGGGTGAACTCCTGAAAGAAATCATAGCGACATAAGTGTGCCCCTACGAAAGAAGGGGAAAATTCTCAAAAAACTTCTCAACTCAGAAGCAGAAGGTCAACAACGAAAGGCCTAACGAATGAAATCTACACCATCAACATGCGTTAAGTCCTCACAAACTGAGGCCTCTACACCAACGTTCAAATCTGGGCAGCAAAAGAATGAATTACTCCCTCCAGGGATTTCAGCGACATTCAAGTCATCAGTTCAGTCGGGTTGCGAATCAAACGCTTAAGGAAATGGGGGCACAAGCACCCAACAGTGAACGAAAACTCCAAATCACCTCAAGAAGGGTGAGACATCTGGTGGTTGTCATCAATCTAGCGTAACATCAGGTGAAGTCTAGTGACTTAATCCGTGGAATACTTCAGCGAAGGTATCAAAAGATCCTGTATTCTTAAACCATTGGCATCAATTTAGCGCGACATCAAGATAGTCAGCGATGAAAGCTTCGTATACCATCGTTCGAGTGGGAACCAAAAAAGTTTGGCGATCAGCAGGATTGGCACCGTTGCAAACTACCAACGAATACATCAGGAGGGTCTGGTGATTTCAGAATGTCATCCCCATCAGAGATATGGAAAGAATCTCCACTTATCTTCATCAAACATTCATCAGCGATTAAATGACAAACCATTGTAGTCAACACCAGCATAGGCATCAGTAATGATCAGTAAAGGTAAAGTGATTTGCAAAAAACATTTTAACATTCATCATAACATTAATTACATTGCGATTTGCGATGCGATGTGCGAATTGCGATTTGCGATATATGATATGCGATTTGCGATGCGATATGCGATGTGCGAATTACGATGTACGAGTTGCGAAATGCGATTTGGCCAAATGCGAAAAGCGAAGTGCGAAATACGATGTGCGATTTGCAAACTGCGATTTGCGAAAACAATTTGACATTCATCATAAACATTCATTACATTGCGATTTGCATCATTAGAAATACCTTGTCATATTTTCAAGTGTCTACTAATCTTTATCATGTCCATTCCATTGCATTGCATGACCATGATAAAGAGGGGCATCTGTAGACACTCGAAATTTCATTTTCCTGTTACTGACTATGAAGGAGGACAAAAGCGACTTTTTCACACTCCAAAGATAACCTTGGAGAACTACAACATCAATTTTAACCCCGAAGATAGCCACGGGAGATCCAGTTTCCAACCCCGGAGATAACCCAGGGAAAATCAGTTTCAACCCCGGAGATAGCCTCGGGGGATCAAGATCAAAGCCTGGAGGTAGCCTCAGGAGGTCAAGCCATCCTCAAAGATAACCCTGAGGATAGTCAAAGTCAACATCAAGACAACCTCAGAGATAATCTAGAGAAAATACTTCTACAACTGTGCAAAAATTGGAGATAACCCCGGGAGGGGAAAAATGGTCATTTTGCCAACTCAACTTCAATTCACATCAAATCAAATCATGTCAACTCAAAATACTTCAATAGAAGACCCACAAGAACCATATCCTAACTTTCGAGTGCAAACCACGAAAAAGCGGCTGGATTGGATTACGGCGGAAACCGGGAATGCCATTTCGGTCATGGACCCATCTTCTTGGAATCAAAAAAGGGCAAATTCTATGTCATTGTGTAGCTCTCGGAAAGTGCTTTCCAGAATGATATGGCACGCTTCCATCGGACTCCCGGATTAAAAGTTATGAACGACCGAGCGAACATCGCGTTGTCTGAATGTACGTACTTCGACACGGCGGGACCCACACTGCCCGGGGTACCCCGGGCAGCCAAAGGTACACATGATACTAGGTGCCATAGGTAGACCTGCGGCTGCCCCCTCTATAAATAGAGGGCTTGGGGTGGCCATTTTGCAAGAGAAAACGACGAGGGAGCCCTGCCCAATTTGCTCTACACTCACCCCTTGCAGTGTACTTTCTCATTTTAAACACCTGTGAGCTCATATATAGCCCTTTTGTACCTACAAAAGCTAGTGTTTATCCACTCAAAAGATATAGAAGTCTTCTTTGGCAGTCAACTGTAAGCCTTCTCACACACTTTAGAGTCTTTCTCTTCATCTCTGCACACACCCTTCTTTACGTTGAGAGTCGTGTTGCGCGCATTTGCCCGGACTTCGGTTCGTGATTTTCATTTTAGTGATTTTATATATATATATATATATATATATATATATATATATATATATATATATATATATATATATATATATATATATATATATATATATTCGACTAACATTATCGAGTCATGCCTCGATTGAGTCTGAACTTGATGCCCGGGCGTTTATTGGCTTATATATATATGAACTGTGTGTCAAACTTTGTTCGATGAGCCTAGACTTTGGTTTGGAGCGTTTACTGCTTTAATATATATATATATACCTTTATATATATTAACTGTGTGTCGGACATTGTTCGATGAGCCTGGATTTTACATCCGGTGCGTTTACTCTGCTTATATATATATATATATATATGAACTGTTGTCGAACTCTGTTCGATGAGCCTGGATTTTACATCCGGTGCGTTTATCGCTTTTATATATATATATATATATATATATATATATATATATATATATTTTGTCCCACCTAGAGTTTACTTCGTGGTGGTTGATCGCTTTTACAGCTTTATTTACGTTACATCCTGCCTTGAGTTTACTTCGTGGCAGTTGATCGCTTTGTACAACTTTATTTACATTTTGTCCCGCCTGGAGTTCCCTTCGTGGTGGTTGACCGTATTTACAGCTTTATTTATATTTGTCCCGACTGGAGTTCCCTTCGTGGCGGTTAACCATATTTACAACTTTATTTACATTTTGTTCCGCCTGGAGTTTTCTCCGTGGTGGTTGATAGCTTTTACAGCTTTATTTATATTTCTGATCCCCCATGGAGGTGCTTCGTGGTTGGTGATCATGTTTGTATATATATATTTATAGCTTTTATATATATACCTGCTTACTACTTTCATATAAATTGCGGTATCTTGTGCACCTAGGAATCATGTGATCACAGATTCAGCCTATTGGATCTAGATTCGGTTCCCGTTATGGACATTTTAGCTGTAAGCAGCTTGTAAATTATTCTTCGATGTCTGAATTTCCTCAAATGGTTTCCATACCCACGAGGAAGTCGGCATTATTTTGTATATCATTTTCATGCGGATGCCTCGCATCTGTAAAATAAAATCTATCAAACCGAACACTCAATTACTATTGAGCAGCAGGGTTTGAAAAACATTTTTTATAAAACCTCATTGCTATATCTTGTTAAAACTGAATTTTTACATAAATTCAAACCCTGTGTATATAGGTGCGAACGAGGCCTTGCACTACTTCCAAATAACAGCACATTGACCCACACACACACACTTTCAGATAATAGTTTCTTGAAAAGAGCGGTCACCGTGGAAACACGGATGTCGGGGTGCCTAACACCTTCCTCCCGCATAACCAAGTCCGGGACCCTAATGAATCTCGGTTTCACCTCAATTCGCTTAGCAAAGTGTCACATCACTAGGTCAATGTGCAAACCTTTTCTCGGTTGTGTTGGTAAAACAATTTAAAAAACCAACTAGCGACTCTTAACAGTCCATCGTCGACATTATACATGTCGAACCTTTTTCACTTGTTTTTTCAAACAAATCTCACCTGAAATGAGAACACCAAAGAACAAGTAACGGAAATGGACATCTAAAAATCCCGACGTCGACATTGATATCTGATATAAGACTCCTCTTATAAAGATATCAGGTAATCCTATTTAATTAAAAATAAGGTATTATTTATTTAATTAAACTATTTTAATTAAATGAGCTCCCTAATCTTATTAGAGATAATTAATTAAATTCCTTTAACTAATTTTCCCTCCTAATTCTATTAGGAATAAATGAGAGTACTTATATTAAATTAATTCTTAAACTCTTTTAGAAATTAAAATAATAATAATTGTAATAATATTAATAAGACTCCTCTTATTAATTTATATTTAATATTTCTAAAATATTAAATAATAAATATTAAGTCATTTAATTTATTCTATCACCATAGAATAAATTAAATATACTTAACATATTATTATGATTATGCCATTAACTTCTTAAATAATTATTCTTCCTTTTATGGTGTGACACTTTAGGTTCTCCATAATAAACCGATTGTGAATAAATCAATTAGAACAATTATAATTTTATTTAAATAAATAAATTAAATAATTAATTTATTTAAATAAATAATATTTATTCTACAATAGGGATAAGCCTCCCTACCGATCAACGACTTTCTAGATAATATAGATTTCAACATTAATCATAAAAGAACCTTTGAGTAAATAGTTACTGTACAATTCAATCCTTCTACCATACAATGTTCCAATTAAATATAAGACATCGAATTACTGTCAAGTCTTATTTTATTTAATTATATGTATTTCGACTCTTAAATGCACAACTCCAACTAATGCAAATTAGAAACTCCTTTCTAATTTCATTCGCCGCCAAGGACTCTTTGGGTTGTCATTTATCTAATCACATAGGACATTTCTCTTCTTTTACTAGAAGCGGTAGATTCTTTATTGAACATACATTATCTCCATGTACAACTTATTATACCCAAGCATACCCTTTGATATACCCTAAGGGTCTTAAGGAATAAGTCAAAGTATAACTCATCATACACAAGATACTATGATGATATCAAGTCCAAGGATCACTTGTACTTTACTATCACTACAGAATTCCTATTATTGTGTAAGTAAAACTCCATTAGGTATTCCTTAGCGAGCCACGTTCAGTGAACTTATTCTCTAATAGGCAGCTACATACTTGCTTTAGTGTCTCCGCACAAATGATCATGAGATCAGTAATCCTTATCCAATAAGCAAGCAACATATGTACCAATCTATCCGAATTAACTAATCCCCAATTTAGTAATCCAACGATTGGGAACTATTTTAGTTTTAAGCTTTCTAAGAATTTAGATCTCATTAGAATGATCATCATCATTATTCTAAAAGCATTGCTTAAAAACTATGGGTTTATCACATATTATAAAACAGCATCATGTAGATAATTAAAAGCCTTTAATAAATTAATACTTTTTATTAATAAATGAATAAGATTGTTACAAAGTATATGCTTTATCATAAAACATGATTGACTTGTGTGCATACTACTTTCAATCTCCCACTTGCACTAAAGTCAATCGTCATGGTATCTCATATTCTTTCTTCTCTAAGTGACGATTATCCTACTGTAGGATAAGCTTCAGTATATGGATGTGTAATGTTGTTCTTGAGAGTCCACTATCTCTATAGTGATTTCCCATCTTTCAATGATTCTTATAATCAAATGAAGGTGCCACAACACATGTTTAGATCCAAGATGAGACGTAGGAACTATTCCTAGTTCGGTAATGAACTTTTCATCCAAACAATCAACTTGCAGCTTCATTTATAGCTATATACTTTGTCTTTGTCACTAAACCAGGAACTCTTTGCTATTTGGAACCTTTCTAATTCACTGCACCACCATTCAAGGTAACGCCTTACCTTAAAGTGGATTTTCTGTCGTCTTGGTCTGTCTGAAAAACTTGAGTCTGTTAAGCCCTCTAGTTTTAATTTAGACCCACCATGAATATGATCACATCCTTAGTGCCGATTAAGTAATTTAAGATGTTTTTCACTGACTCATAGTGAACTTCTCCAGAATATGACCGATCAACATCAGGTCTCGTATATTTCATTGCATACATGATAGTTACTCATGCGATCTCTCTTTTAGGAGTCTATGGGGACTATTAAGAGAGATACACTCTAGGGCTCATCAACATGAGACATCCCATGGAGTTTGCCATGCTAAAATACTTTAGCATCAAATGAATATACGTTCCTTGGGTTAAGCTGAGCCTCCTTTTAAATCTATCTATATATATTTGTATCCCCAATTAAGATACTCTTCCCAAATCATTCATGGAGAAGTGTTTAGACAACTTTATCTTTACTGATTGTAGCATTTGTATGTCATTCCTTATCCGTATTATATCAAAATGTAATACTAGGAATATCACGACGCTCCCACTGACCCTTTTGTACACACTAGGTTCATTCTTGTTTTTGATAAAATCGAACTCTTTGATTGTCTCATCAAAACGAATGTTCCATTTTGAGAAGCTTGCTTCAATCCATTTCTCTGAGTGTCTACAACTCTTACCTCATCGTATGTAACTGGATCATCATCTTCTATGATGTGTACCTCATCATCATCGTCTATGATGAATCCATTCCTCCGTGTATCTTGATGACTATTCCGATTTACGATTCGGATTTGCCAGGGTACAATAGGTCTATCTATAGGTTCCTCTTATTTGACTTATAGTAATTTGTGGTTCTTGAACTCTTTAAGATCTATTATCCTCCCACTAGCTCCTTCAATGATAAACACCTTTATCTTAAAAGGCAGCGTGTTTCGCAACAAACACCTTTTGCTAAGTAGGATTATAGAACATATACCCTAAACTTACTTTAGGATGTCCCACAAATCGGCACTTGTCAAATCTTGTCCCAAGCTTATCCTTTGAAACCTTTTCACATAAGTTGGACAACCCCTTATCTTAACATACTTAAGATTAGGAATACTCCCTGTCCATAACTTTTATGGAGTCTTGGGGCCGGATTTTGAGGTTACCTTTTTCATAGATATGCAGTCATTTCTAGGACATTACCCTAGAAGGAGACTGGAATGTTGGTAAAATCATTATGGACCGTACCATGTCTAGCAAGGTACGATTTTTCCTTTCAGATACATCAATCAATTATTGCGTATCAGGAGGTGTCCATTATGAGAAAGCCATTTGAGATGATCTAGAAACTATTGCACAAATATTTATTCATTGATCTAATCAAAGAATCTTAATACTTTGCAAATTTGTTTCACTTCTAAATTCTTTGAACCATTCGAATAATTCACACTTGTATTTCAGCAAATACACACATTCAACTCTTTGAATGATCATCTCCTTTTCTTATACTAGTTTGTTCAATTTGTAAAATATATTTTTATGTAAGTCAAGTACACCAAATCCATTAAGTAATATTTCAGTTCTATAAAAACATTATTATTATAAATAGAACAACAATTGTTCTTAATTATAATACCAAAATTTTTTATTGTCCAACAATAAAATGGAAATAATGTTTCTAACAAGAACTAGAATACAATAACAACTTATTGACTTAATAGATTTGCCCGTACGCATTTCTAAACTATAAGTTTCTATGGCTAATGTGGTAACCTTTGCTTCATTTTTCACACATAGGACTACTTATATTTGTTTAGCTTTCTACTTCTGCTTGGTCCCTTCATAAATCTATATTTATGATAACCAAAGTCGGTATCCAATACCCAAGTAGAACCTTGACTTAAAGAAAATTTTTTTTCAATCATGAACAAAATAATATCTGTAACCGAAACTTCACTAAGCTTCTTATGGTTATCCTCTGCAAGATGCTTCTTGTAGTTTCTTTCCAGTGTCCAGGCTTATTGTTGTGGAAGCAAACTCATTAGCTATCTGTATTAGTTTTGTTCTTATTATCTTTTATTTTTTCCTTTTTATTTACCTTCTTAGAATCGTTCTTCCTTTCAGAAGATCATTTAGCCCCTTTCAATAAGACTCGGTCTTTCCTGGTTGGAAAGTGACTCTCAGCTATTTTTCAACATGTTAAGCAAATCAGCGAGGCTGATATCTAGCTTGTTCATATGAAAAATTCACAACAATTATGAAAGGAGTCCAGGAATGAGTGCAAGATCAAATTTTGGCTCAACTCTCCATCCATGACAAAACCTGTTGTCTTAATTGTTCAATAAAATTGATAATGTTAAGGACTTTTATCTGTACTGTAGTGTCATCGGTCATTCTAGATCGGAAAAGCTCCTTATATATCTAATATCTATCAGTCCTACTTTCCTCACCATCAACTACTTGACGTGCAGGAGTATAGTAGGAGCATCCATAGTTTCATGCTGACGCTAAAGCTCGTTACTCATGGATGCGAATATGATACATTGAGCCAAATGTGCATCATCTTGCCACTTTCTAAAAGTTGCAATCTCTTCCTCAAAGGCATTGTCTGCAACCATTGCAGTGATAGGCATATTAAGGACATAATATAGCTTTTCAGCCATGAGAATTATTCTCAATTTCCTTAACCAATCCGAGTAATTTGGTCCGGTTTATTAACATCTAATATGTTACGCAGTGATAGTAATTTAGACATTGTAAAATTATGTAAATGAATTTGTTCTTAACAACAATTTAGCATACATTCTTTTATTAATTACCAAAAATAAATTAGGTATTATTTTAAATTGGTATCTCCCACTATTTTCTTCAAACTATATTACCCTCAATATATATAGTTCGGCAATATCTAATTAAAAATTTGCTAGTGAGAATAAGGATCTCATTTCAAATGTGTATAGCCTTGTGGTGACACAACAAACTATATATAAATAAATAGGTAGACAATTCTTGTCAATTACTGTTAGGTTTGTAATATTCTTGAACGCAATCAAATTGCATAAAAGTGCGGAAGCGTGTAAAATCAGAGTTTAAAAAATTTTACAAACCATATATCCGGATCATCCTTTATGCATAATTATTAATTAAACGAAAAGATAAAGAATAAATCATATCCTTGAAGATCGAGCTTCCTCAGGTACAAGTTCACCTCCAAATCCTTTCGCGTTCAATCTTGAATCCATCAGGGTTTGGTTCCTTCCTTTGATCAACGTCCACCACCCAAATGTTTGGCCTCTCAGAGGTGATCCACCAAGGAAGAAGAAAATTCAAGAAGAAAGGTGGTTGGCTAAACCCTAGTTTTTCTATCTCTATATAGAAAGGGTGTACACTCCCAACAATTGGAATTATTACGTATGTTGAAAAATCAACAACCCATACCCACCCATAATAAGACTCCTCTTATTTATAGATGTGGGCAACCCACCTTAACAATTAAGGAATTGGGTTTTATTTAATTAATTAAATTCTTTTAATTAATTAAGCTCCCTAATCTTATTAGGGATAATTAATTAAACTCCTTTAACTAATTTTCCTTCCTAATCCAATTAGGAATAAATGAAATACTTATATTAAATTAATTCCTAAACTCTTTTAGAAATTAAAATAATAATAATTGTAATAATATTAATAAGACTCCTCTTATTAATTTATATTTTAATATTTCTAAAATATTAAATAATAAATATTAAGCTATTTAATTTATTCTATCACCATAGATTAAATTAAATATACTTAACATATTATTACGATTATGCCATTAACTTCTTAAATAATTATTCTTCCTTTTATGGTGTGACCCTTTAGGTTCTCCATATTAAAGGTTGTGAATAAATCAATTAGAACAATTCTAATCTTATTTAAATAAATAAATTAAATAATTAATTTATTTAAATAATATTTATTCTACAATAAGGATAAGCCTCCCCTAGCGATCAACGACTTTCCAGATAATATAGATTTCAACATTAATCATTAAAGAACCTTTGAGTAAATAGTTACCGCATACAATTCAATCCTTCCACCATACAATGTCCCAATTAAATATAAGGCATGGAATTATCGTCAAGTCTTATTTTATTTAATTATATGTATTTCGATCCTTAAATGCACAACTCAAATAATGCAAATTAGAAACTCCTTTCTAATTTCATTCTCGCCGCCAAGGACTCTTTGGGTTGTCATTTATCGAATCACATAGGACATTTCTCTTCTTTATTAGAAGTGGTAGATTCTTTATTGATCATACATTATCTCCATGTATAACTTATTATACCCAAGCATACCCTTTGATATACCCTAAGGGTCTTAAGGAATAAGTCAAAGTATAACTCATCATACACAAGATACTATGATGATCTCAAGTCAAGGTTACTCAGACTACTATCACTACTGAGAATTCCTATTGACAGGCAAATAAAACTCCATTAGGTATTCCTTAGCGAGCCACGTTCAGTGAACTTATTCTCTAATAAGCACCTACATACTTGCTTTAGTGTCTCCACACAAATGATCATGAGATCAATCATCCTCATCCAATGAGCAAGCAACATATGTACCAATCTATCCGGATTCACTAATCCCCAATTTAGTAATCCAACGATTGGGAACTATTTTAGTTTTAAGCTTTCTAAGAATTTAGATCTCATTAGAATGATCATCATCATTATTCTAAAAGCATTGCTTAAAACTATGGGTTTATCACATATTATAAAACAAAGATCATGTAGATAATTAAAAGCCTTTAATAAATTAATACTTTTATTAATAAATGAATAAGATTGTTACAAAGTATATGCTTTATCATCAAACATGATTGGCTTGTGTGCATACTACTTTCAATCTCCCACTTGCACTAAAGCCAATCGTCATGCTATCTTATACTCTTCTTCTCTAAGTGACGATTATCCTGCTGTTGGATAAGCTTTAGTTAATGGATATGTAATGTTGTTTATGAGAGTCCACTATCTCTATAGTGATTTCCCATCTTTCAATGATTCTAATAATCAAATGAAAGTGCCACAACACATGTTTAGATCCAAGATGAGACTTAGGAACTATTCCTAGTTCTGTAATGAACTTTTAATCCAAACAATTAACTTGCAGCTTCATTTATAGCTATATACTTTGTCTTTATCACTAAACCAGCAACTCTTTGATATTTGGAACCTTTCCAATTCACTGCACCACCGTTCAAGGTAACACTTTACCTTAAAGTGGATTTTCTGTCGTCTTGGTCTGTCTGAAAAACTTGAGTCTGTTAAGCGCTCTAGTTTTAATTCAGACCCACCATGTATGCTCACATCCTTAGTGCCAGTTAAGAACTTTAAGATGTTTTTCACTGTCTTATAGTGATCTTCTCCAGAATATGACCGATCAACATCAGGTCTCGTATATTTCATTGCATACATGATTGTCACTCATGCGATCTCTCTTCTTTGGAGTCTATGGGGACTATTAAGAGAGATACACTCCATGGCTCATCAACATGAGACATCTCTTGTAGTTTGCCATGCTAAACGACTTTAGCATCAAATGAATATACGTTCCTTGGGTTAAGTCGAGCATCCTCTTAAATCTATCTATATAGATTTATATCCCCAATTAAGATACTCTTCCAAATCATTCATGGAGGAATGTTTAGACAACTTTATCTTTCTTGATTGTAGCATTGGTATGTCATTCCTTATCCGTAGTATATCTACATATAATACTAGAAATTTCACGACGCGCCCCTTTCGAACCTTTTGTACACACTAGAACTCTTACCTCATCGAATGTAACTACGGATCATCATCTTCATGATGTGTACCTCATCATCATCATCCATGATGAATCCATACCTCCTAGGTATCTTCTTCTTGGTACTATTCGATTTATGATTGATTTGTGCCAGGTACAATAGGTCTATCTATAGGTTCCTCTTATTTGACTTATAGTGTTTTGTGGTTCTTGAACTCTTCAAGATCTATTATCCTCCCACTAGCCCCTTCAATGATAAACACCTTTATCTTAGAAGGCAGCGTGTTTCGTAACAAACACCTTTTGCTAAGTAGGATTATAGAACATATACCCTAAACTCACTTTAGGATGTCCCACAAATCGACACTTGTCAAATCTTGTCCCAAACTTATCCTTTTGAAACCTTTTCACATAAGTTGGAACCCCTTATCTTAATATACTTAAGATTAGGAATCCTCCCTGTCCATAACTTTTATGGAGTCTTGGGGCTGATTTTGAGGTTACCTTTTTTAGTAGATATGTCTGACCATTTCTAGGACATGACCCTAGAAGAATACTGGAATGTCGATAAAATCATTATGGACCGTACCATGTTCAACAAGGTACGATTTTTCATTCAGATACATCAATCAATTATTGCGTATCAGGATGTGTCCATTATGAGAAAACCATTTGAGATGATCCAGAAACTTATTGCACAAGTATTTATTCCTTGATCTAATCAAAAAATCTTAATACATTGCCAATTTGTTTCACTTCTGAATTCTTTGAACCTTTCAAATAATTCACACTTGTATTTCAGCAAATACACACATTCAACTCTTTGAATGATCATCTCCTTTTCTTATACTCGTTTGTTCAATTTGTAAAATAATTTTCCACGTAAGTAAAGTATACAAAATTTATTAAGTAATATTCCAGTTCTATACAAAACATTATTATTATAAATAGAACAACAATTGTTCTTAATTATATTACCAAAGATTTCATTGTCAAACAATAAAATGGAAATAATATTTTTAACAAGAACTAGAATACAATAACAACTTATTGACTTAATATATTTTCCGTAGTGGCGGTCTTAAACTATAAGTTTCTATGGCTAATGTTGCAACCTTTGCTTCATTTCCCACACATAGGATTACTTATATTTGTTTAGCTTTCTACTCGCTTGGTCCTTCATAAATCTATATTTATGATAACCAAAGTCGGTATCCAATACCCAAGTAGAACCTTGACTTAAAGAAAAATTTATTTCAATCATGAACAAAAGCGTATTAGAACAAGAAACTTCACTAAGCTTCTTTGGTTAGCCTCTGCAAGATGCTTCTGCAGATTTCTTTCAGTGTCGGGCTTATAGCGGTGGAAGCAAACTCCTTTGCTATCCAAATCGGTTTTGTTATTATTATCCTTTGTTTACGCCTTTTACATTTTACCTTCTTTGAATCGTTCTTCTTTTCGGAAGATCCTTTTCCCCTACCAAGAAGACTTGATCTTTCTTGGTTGGAAAGTGACTCTCAACATTTTTCAACATGTTAAGCAAATCAGAAAGTCGATATCTAGCTTGTTCATATGAAAAATTCACAACAATTGTGAAAGGAGTCCGGAGTGAGTGCAAGATCAAATCTTGGCTCAACTCTCCATCCATGACAAAACCAGTTGTCCTAATTGATCAATCAAATTGATTATGTTAAGAACTTTTTATGCGTACTATAGTGCCATTGGCCATTCTAGATCGGAAGAGCTCCTTAGATATCTCGATATCTATCGGTCCTACTTTTTCACCATCAACTACTTGATGTGCGGGAATATAGTAGGAGCATCCATAGTTTCACGCCGTTTGAAGCTCGTTACTCATAGATGCGAGCATGATGCATTGAGCCAACTGTGCATCATCTTGCCACTTTCTAAAAGTAGCAATCCCTTCCTCAGAGGCATTGTCTGCAACCATTGCAGGGATAAGCGTATTAAGGACATAAGATAGCTTTTCAGCCATGAGAACTTTTCTCAATTTCCTTAACCAATCATTTAATCCGATGCAGTTAATTTAGCATCTAATATGCTTCGCAAGTGATAGTAATTTTAGACATTGTAAAATTCTGTAAATGAATTTGTAATTAACAACATTTTAACATACATTCTTTTATTAATTACCAAAATAAATTAGGTCTTGTTTTAAATTGGTATCTCCCACTATTTTCTTCAAACTATATTACTCTCACTTATATAGTTTAAGCAAAATCTAATTAAAGATTTGCTAGTGAGAATAAGGATCCCATTTCAAATGTATATAGCCTTGTGGTGACACAACAAACTATATATAAATAAATAGGTAGACAACTTTTGTCAATTACATCCTCTATGCAACTCCTTGTCTTTTGCCTCTTAGATTATTTTGATCAAGTGGTGGCACATCCGAATCAAAATTATCCAAGTTAAGTCCGACCTAGCACTCCATATATTCAAAAAAGAAAAATATCATCCTTGTGGTGACACAACAAAACAATATTGTTCAATTTTCTTTATAAGCATCAAATGTGATAAATTAACATCTTAAATACTTAATACTTTCCTTGTGGTGACACAACAAACTCATATTAAATATTTAATACTCTATTAATTTTATCATGCTAGAAGGCGACATTCGATATTCCAAATATCTTTGAACGCTTAGGACTTAATATAAAAATTGAGGTGTTTGTTATTAATTTGTCTCATCTTGTTTAGCGTGCATGCACATATATATATAAAATACGCGTCATATTAATGAACATGCGAAGCATGTTTGCATAATATATAATATATATAATATAAGCATGCACATATAGAATACTATATTCTACCCGGATTGATTATGGACTTTTATTCTAGTTTGGTTCACTAGAGCCACCAAGTGAACCAAAAGGTCAAACCCTAGGGGTGCAAGAAATAATATTTAAATATAACTATTACATTTAAACCCGGGCTCCATTACAAATGTGTCTTCAAGCGCTCCTTGCTCCTCGATCTCCAATTTCAAAATAATTCTAAAAATTCCTATTACATAACTATTTTAAAATAAATAGAAACCTTGATCGTGATCGAGGGAAGTACATAGGGGAGAGATAGAATTTACATTAAGAAAAATTAGAGAAGACGAGGTACGCAGACCCCATTTGATAAAACCCATACATTCATGCATCCAACTAAAATAAAATCCAATCACATTGGTCAATAATCCATAATCAATCCCATTTATTATCATACACATCATCATATGCATCAATAAATAACATTCATCATATGAATAATAAATATTTAATATATATATTGATATCATTTAATGGGAAAATTTAGTTAGTATAAAATCTAATTTTGAATCAAAATAAACTCCTTTATTTTAATCCAATTTTAAATCAAAATAAAACTATTTTATTTTAATTTATCCTATTTTGAATAAAATAAACTATTTTATTTTAATCAAAATAAACTCCTTTATTTTTATTAATTATGGAATCCAATTCCATATATATATAAATTTTTTTTTAATTAAAATAAACTCTTTTATTTTAATTAATTATGGAATCCAATTCCATGTAAAAAAAATCTTTTATTAAAGGAAACACGGATATTCTTTCCTATTCACAAATAAACTCCTTTATTTTGAATAATATGAAATCTTATTTCATATTTAAATAAACTCTTTTATTTAAGGAAACTTAGATTCTCTTTCCTATTCACAAATAAACTCCTTTATTTTGAATAATATGAAATCTTATTTCATATCTAAATAAACTCTTTTATTTAAAAAAAATAGAATCCAATTTCAACTCCAATTAGTTATTATGGAATCCAATTCCAACTCTAATTAGTTAGCATGAAATTCTAATTTTAAAATTAAAATAAACATTTTATTTTAATTATAAAACAATTAAGAATATTATATATATATATATTATTACCGTTAATATATATATATAAATATATAATAACGTTAATTATATATATATGTATGCTTGAAATCCGTGCATGTCTTGGGTGTGTTTTGTTTCACGGAAATTAGTTTCCCTTGAAACCGTGCACCTTTTCCTTTATTAGTTTTCGGAAAACCGTGCCTTCATTAAGTTGCTGACTTTTTTTTTTTAATTTGTGAATCCCGTGCACTTGCCGGTTATGACTGTAAGACCGTGTGTCTTAGCTCCTAGATTTCCGTACATGGCTGCTTTTTCTTTCTTTATGTATAAAGTCCGATTTCACTTAATAATTTCTTTGATTAAAATCATTTTCGCTTTTTTTTTTTTTTTTTTTTTTTTTTATTTTATTTTTTAAATTTTATACAATAAAATTATGCCCAATAAAATTGTTCTAAACACATATCAACATACATATCAAATCTGAGCAATTAATAATTCGCATAAAGGTTTGGCTCTGATGCCACTGTTAGGTTTGTAATATTCTTGAACGCAATCAAATTGCATAAAAGTGCGGAAGAGTGTAAAATCAGAGTTTAAAAAATTTTACAAACCATATACCCGGATCATCCTTTATGCATAATTATTAATTAAACGAAAAGATAAAGAATAAATCATACCCTTGAAGATCGAGCTTCCTCAGGTACAAGTTCACCTCCAAATCCTTTCGCGTTCAATCTTGAATCCACCGGGTTTGGTTCCTTCCTTTGATCAACGTCAGCCACCCAAATGTTTGGCCTCTAGAGGTGATCCACCAAGGAAGAAGAAAATTCAAGAAGAAGGGTGGTTGGCTAAACCCTAGTTTTTCTATCTCTATAGAAAGGGTGTACACTCCCAACAATTGGAATTATTACGTATGTTGAAAAATCAACAACCCATACCCACCCATAATAAGACTCCTCTTATTTATAGATGTGGGCAACCCACCTTAACAATTAAGGAATTGGGTTTTATTTAATTAATTAAATTCTTTTAATTAATTAAGCTCCCTAATCTTATTAGGGATAATTAATTAAACTCCTTTAACTAATTTTCCTTCCTAATCCAATTAGGAATAAATGAGAGTACTTATATTAAATTAATTCCTAAACTCTTTTAGAAATTAAAATAATAATAATTGTAATAATATTAATAAGACTCCTCTTATTAATTTATATTTTAATATTTCTAAAATATTAAATAATAAATATTAAGCTATTTAATTTATTCTATCACCATAGATTAAATTAAATATACTTAACATATATTATTACGATTATGCCATTAACTTCTTAAATAATTATTCTTCCTTTTATGGTGTGACCCTTTAGGTTCTCCATATTAAACCTAGGTTGTGAATAAATCAATTAGAACAATTCTAATCTTATTTAAATAAATAAATTAAACAATTAATTTATTTAAATAATATTTATTCTACAATAGGGATAAGCCTCCTAGCGATCAACGACTTTCCGAGATAATATAGATTTCAACATTAATCATTAAAGAACCTTTGAGTAAATAGTTACCGTACAATTCAATCCTTCCACCATACAATGTCCCAATTAAATATAAGACATGGAATTCTTTGTCAAGTCTTATTTTATTTAATTATATGTATTTCGATCCTTAAATGCCTGACTCAAATAATGCAAATTAGAAACTCCTTTCTAATTTCATTACGCTTTCGCCAAGGACTCTTTGGGTTGTCATTTATCGAATCACATAGGACATTTCTCTTCTTTTATTAGAAGTGGTAGATTCTTTATTGATCATACATTATCTCCATGTATAACTTATTATACCCAAGCATACCCTTTGATATACCCTAAGGGTCTTAAGGAATAAGTCAAAGTATAACTCATCATACACAAGATACTATGATGATCTCAAGTCCAAGGATTACTTGTACTACTATCACTACTGAGAATTCCTATTGACAGCAAATAAAACTCCATTAGGTATTCCTTAGCGAGCCACGTTCAATGTACTTATTCTCTAATAAGCACCTACATACTTGCTTTAGTGTCTCCACACAAATGATCGTGAGATCAATCATCCTCATCCAATGAGCAAGCAACATATGTAC
Organism: Panax quinquefolius; assembly: GCA_020205615.1. Classification (NCBI taxonomy): domain Eukaryota; kingdom Viridiplantae; phylum Streptophyta; class Magnoliopsida; order Apiales; family Araliaceae; genus Panax; species Panax quinquefolius. The sequence goes on along the minus strand of CM035167.1, from coordinate 83,753,049 downwards.
CAATCTATCCGGATTCACTAATCCCCAATTTAGTAATCCAACGATTGGGAACTATTTTAGTTTTAAGCTTTCTAAGAATTTAGATCTCATTAGAATGATCATCATCATTATTCTAAAAGCATTGCTTAAAACTATGGGTTTATCACATATTATAAAACAGCATCATGTAGATAATTAAAAGCCTTTAATAAATTAATACTTTTTATTAATAAATGAATAAGATTGTTACAAAGTATATGCTTTATCATCAAACATGATTGGCTTGTGTGCATACTACTTTCAATTACATCACCTATGCAACTCCTTCTATTTTGCCTCTTAGATTATTTTGATCAAGTGGTGGCACATATGAATCAAAATTATCCAAGTTAAGTCCAACCTAGCACTCCATATATTCAAAAAAGAAAAATATTGTCCTTGTGGTGACACAACAAAATAATATTGTTCAATTTTCTTTATAAGCATCAAATGTGATAAATTAACATCTTAAATACTTAATACTTGCCTTGTGGTGACACAACAAACTCATATTAAATATTTAATACTCTATTAATTTTTATCATGCTAGAAGGCGACGTTCGATATTCCAAATATCTTTGAACGCTTAGGACCTAATATAAATTTTTTTTGAGGGGTTTTGTTATTAATTTGTCTCATCTTGTTTAGCACGCATGCAAATATATATATAAAATACGCGTCATATTAATGAACATGTGAATCATGTTTGCATAATATATAATATATATAGTATAAGCATGCACATATAGAATACTATATTCTACCTGGATTGATTATGGACTTTTATTCTAGTTTGGTTCACTAGAGCCACCAAGTGAACCAAAATGTCAAATCCTAGGGGTGCAAGAATTAATATTTAAATATAACTATTACATTTAAACTTGGGGCTCCATTACAAAGCGGGTCTTCAAGCGCTCCTTGCCCTTGATCTCCAATTTTTCAAAATTAATTCTAACTATTCCTATTACAAAACTATTTAATATAAATAGAAACATTGATCGTGATCGATGAGAAGTACATAGGAGGAGATATAATTTACATTAAGAAAAAATTGAGAAGGCAATCGCAGACCTCATTTAATAAAACTCATACATTCATGCATCCAACTAAAATAAAATCCAATCACATTGGTCGATAGTCCATAATCAATCCCATTTATTATCATACACATCACCATATGCATCAATAAATAACATTCATCTCATGAATAATAAACCTTCATATATATATATATATATTGATAGCATTTAATGGGCAAATTTAGTTAGTATAAAATCTAATTTTGAATCAAAATAAACTCCTTTATTTTAATTCAAATTTAAATCAAAATAAACCTCTTTATTTTAATTTATCCAATTTTGAATAAAATAAACTATTTTATTTTAATCAAAATCTTTAATCAAAATAAACTCCTTTATTTTAATTAATTATGGAATCCAATTCAAGTTAAAAAAACTCTCGATTAAAGGAAACACGAATTCTCTTTCCTATTCACAAATAAACTCTTTTATTTTGAATAATATAAAATCTTATTCCATATCTAAATAAACTCATTTATTTAAGGAAATATGGATTCACTTTTTCTATTCATAAAAAACTCCTTTATTTTTGAATAACATGAAATCTTATTTCATATCTAAATAAACTCTTTTATTTAAGAAAACATGGAATCCAATTTCAACTCTAATTAGTTATCATGGAATCCAATTCTAACTCTAATTAGTTAGCATGAAATTCAATTTTAAAATTAAAATAAACTTTTATTTTAATTATAAAATTATTAAGAATATTATATATATAATATGTCGTATGATTACTTCGATTTACTGGGCCACGAAGATGTGTACTCACATTATATATATTTATAATCGTCGGATCCCCTACATGTTAAGTATCATATAACATATATATAATAGTTACTGATGCCATCCGAATTTTGGAAGATTCCTGTATACTAATATACTCCAAAAGTAATTATACATAGATAACTAAAGTAATCATGCGAATTTTAGTTATCTATCATATACTAATGGAAGAATCAGGAACATGATATATATATATTATATATATATATATATTCGTATAAACCAAATGTAACGTTTTCGGAAGAAAAAAAAACCATAACAGGCTTTATGATTTTTTATTTATTTATTATTATTTTTGAATAAATTTTATACAATAAAATTATGTCCAATTAAATTATTCTAAACAAATATCAATATACATATCAAATTAAAATAATTAATAATTCGCATAAAGGTTTGGCTCTGATACCACTGTTAGGTTTGTAATATTCATGAACGCAATCAAATTACATAAAATAAGCGGAAACGTGGAAAATCAAAGTTTTAAAATTTTACAAACCATATACCCAGATCACCTTTTATGCGCAATTATTAATTAAACGAAAAAGAAAGAACAAGAATCATACCCTTAAAGATCCGAGCTTCCTCAGGTACAAGTTCACATCAAATCATTTTCGCGTTCAACTTGAATCCACCGGGTTTGGTTCCTTTATTTGATCAACGTTAGCCACCCAAGTGTTTGGCCTCTAGAGGTGATCCACCAAGAAAGAATAAAGATTTAAGAAGATGGGTATTTGGCATAACCCTAGTTTTCTATCTCTCATAGAAAAAGAGCGTACTCTCCCAACTGTTGGAATTACGTATATTGATATCTAATATAAGACTCCTCTTATAAAGATATCAGGTAACCCTATTTAATTAAAAATAAGGTATTATTTATTTAATTAAATGGGCTCCCTAATTTTATTAGAGATAATTAATTAAACACCTTTAACTAATTTTTCCTCCTAATTTATTAGGAATAAATGAGAGTACTTATATTAAATTAATTCCTAAACTCTTTTAGAAATTAAAATAATAATAATTGTAGTAATATTAATAAGACTCCTCTTATTAATTTATATTTAATATTTCTAAAATATTAAATAATAAATATTAAGCTATTTAATTTATTCTATCACCATAGATTAAATTAAATATACTTAACATATTATTACGATTATGCCATTAACTTCTTAAATAATTATTCTTCCTTTTATAGTGCGACCATTTAGGTTCTCCATATTAAACCGTTTGTGAATAAATCAATTAGAATGATTCTAATCTTATTTAAATAAGTAAATTAAATAATTAATTTATTTAAATAAATAATATTTATTCTACAATATGGATAAGCCTCCCTAGCGATCAAAGACTTTCTAGAAAATATAAATTTCAACATTAATCATAAAAGAACCTTTGAGTAAATAGTTACCATACAATTCAATCCTTCTACCATACAATGTCCCAATTAAATATAAGATATGGAATTACTGTCAAGTCTTATTTTATTTTATTATATGTATTTCGACTCTTAAATGCACAACTCCAAATAATGCAAATTAGAAACTCCTTTCTAATTTCATTACGCCGCCAAGGAGGACTCTGGGTTGTCATTTATCGAATCACATAGGACATTTCTCTTCTTTTACTAGAAGCGATAGATTCTTTATTGATCATACATTATCTCCATGTACAACTTATTATACCCAAACATACCCTTTGATATACCCTAAGGGTCTTAAGGAATAAGTCAAAGTATAACCCATCATACACAAGATACTATGATGATATCAAGTCCAAGGATCACTTATACTACTATCACTACAGGAATTCCTATTGATAGGTAAGTAAAACTCCATTAGGTATTCCTTAGCGAGCCAAATTCAGGAAACTTATTCTCTAATAAGCACCTACATACTTGCTTTAGTGTCTCCACACAAATGATCATGAGATCAGTCATCCTCATCCAATGAGCAAGCAACGTATGTACCAATCTATCCGGATTAACTAATCCCCAATTTAGTAATCCAACGATTGGGAACTATTTTAGTTTTAAGCTTTCTAAGAATTTAGATCTCATTAGAATGATCATCATCATTATTCTAAAAGCATTGCTTAAAAACTATGTGTATATCACATATTATAAAACAACATCATGTAGATAATTAAAAGCCTTTAATAAATTAATACTTTTCATTAATAAATGAATAAGATTGTTACAAAGTATATGCTTTATCATCAAACATGATTGACTTGTGTGCATACTACTTTCATTCATTTCCACCAAATTTGGTGCTCACTTATCAAAAACTATTATATCTAACTACCCATATTCAAAGGATAAAGACATAATTTAAATAACTTAAACAATAATCTCTCCCATTAAAGGGTTACATCATAATCTCAAAATAAATCCCAGGTAATCTAACCTTAAAATTATTACATCAGTTTGCGGAATACATTATAAAATAAAACAAGTCTTAACAACTTCAAGCATTTAAATAACTTTAAACAATTCTTCATCACTTAGACATCTTGCCCTTTCCCTTACTAGTAGATGGATCATCACCTCTTTCAACTTTAGCTGCATTATTTAATTACAAGAGTGAGCAAACAATTGCTCACTGACATAAAGATAGTATAATAACAACATGAGAGTGAACAACGAATACTGAATGATAAAGAACTTGTTCTACGAATCAAAAATAGAAAACAAGTTCGAACTTTTAATTATCTAAGTGTCTTATGACCACGAACTATGTCCATAGTGTTTAGGTATTATTACCTTAGCCTCAACAGTCATTAGACTGTACAGAGTCTTCTTAACGTACTCAGGGGGATCAGCCCTTTGTACCATGTATTGTGCACAAACATCTAAATGTTACACGTACAAAATCCCCTATATTAGGGTTGTTCGTCTTACTTTGGATTTAGAATTTCCGCACTAAAGAAAGTTTAGTTTGGAACTAGCTTATCAATGTTTTCTAGAATTTTAGAACACTATTGGAATATAGATTAATTCAATCAATAAAGGTTTGATTACTACTTGAAGATTTAATACAGCGATAAAGCTTTGAACAAGGTTATCAAAGTCAAAGGTTGAATAATAATAATATATAATTGAGTAAACATGGTATACATGCAAGGTGCTATAGAAGAGTTAAAACAATCTTCCTTGAATCAATGTATTAGAATAATATAAGCTTTGAATAATAATTAGGAATCTAAATCTCGCTTAATGTAACGAATTAGGTTACATAAGCTTGAACAAACATACACAAGATAGGTTAAGCTTGCTCATCTTCATAAAGAATGTTAGGAACTTGCACAATAATAATTTAGGAATGGGAACTTGCATTCAATACGAAAAGAATGAAGTTAGAAACTTTTCTTAATGTAAAGAGTTAAGATTTTAGAACTTTCTCAATAATAACAAGGTAGAGTTAGAAAACTTGACTTGATTGTAAGCTACACAAATGAAATAATCTCCAATTACCCTACACATATCATCGAAATCGCAACAACGATTAATTGTATGAATATTAGCTTTAGGGTTTAAACCTTCATTTAGGTCATAACCCTAACCTAGCACCTAACCATTTAGGTTGACATACTTAACGCTTCTGAAATCACACATTGATCAACATAAACCTTATCATTTATCTATAACTTTAGAAAACATCTCATTTGGTTTCATTTTATAACTTATTTAAATAATTATTTCAAATCTTTGTACTTTGCATTTCAACACATTAACATCTATTATTATAGTTTATAACATGTTTTAATATCATTAACATACACACTAAACTAACACAAGTCCGATATGCATGACCTGCAAACAAGCAGACCTCACTATTTCGATTCTCAGGTATTAATGGCAATTGCGCCACACTTAAACTTAGGATCGGCAGCAATTGCGCCATTTTTTTTTGCCTTGGCATCGCCAAGAAATGCTTGGCAGGTGTTCAGACAGACGCAGAGACGGCAGTGAACAGTAGCCGTTTTTAGCCCAATAAACACAAATTTCACCCACCAAACAGTGAAATTAACATCTACAATTGGTACAGACTATTACAAACATGATTGCTAACATTTATAACTAATTAACACAATTTATCATCAACTAAAACTAGTTTAATTTCTCAAAATTCCATGTTTTCATATAAAACTCCATTTTTGAACTTCTTACACAAAAATCATCACTAACATCTCAAAACTTGGCCAAAACACTTAATTCAAATTACGTTATGCTCGATTCTCAATAAACTAGCATAATCAAGACTCAATTTACAGTTTAGCATACGAATTGGCCACTAGAATTGGTACTACTCACAAGCCATATGGAAAATATACATTGTCGTATTTTTCTTCCTTTTTAAAACTTTAATTAGCATACGAATTCTTATTTACATATAAACTCAAACACAACCAACACATAAAATGATAACAATTCAATTGTCTAGCAATAATTCAACAAAATCGACTTCACAGAGAATATAAAATTATGTCGTAACTCATGTATGTATATATATATATATATATATATAATACAAAGGTTTAGATAATATACCTCCAATTTGCTTGAAACCCTTGTTATCACCACTGGATTTTCTTTAGAAAACTCATGAATTCTCTCCCTTCTCTCTTAGCTTTTCTGTGACACCCCCAAATCCGGTACTTCCATTTCCACAGGATTTGGTGTTCACCTTACAAACATCATCCATCTATCTACCCATAAATAAATGCAAACCATGCAATAGATAGAAATAATAATAAATCTCCCCTTATGGGGTTAAATCAACTACATAATAAATAAATCCAAGGTTACTCTAACCTTAAATCATCTGTGCAGAAACATAAACAAATAAATCTTAAGTAACATCAATTCTAATTATCATTACATAACCACATAAATAATCAATCTTCATTACTTGCTAAGCTTGCCCTTGCCTTTACTAGTGGAAGGTTCGTCTACTCTTTCGTTCTAAACTACAATGTTATTATTACGCAAGAGTGAGTACGATTTCCCACAAGTATAACAATATAACAATGAATAATAACATGCGAGAGAAATAATAACTTCGAATATAAAAGCTGAAATTTTGAATCAAGAATGAATAACAAGAATCAAAAGATTTCTGAGAGTCATAAGACCTTGAACTATGTCCTAGGTTATCAAGGGTTATACTTGAAACCTTTAACAGTCATAAGACTATGGATTCTTCTTCTCGTATTTAGGGGGATAAGCCCTTAGTACCATACTGTGCACAATATCTTAACGCTAACGCATAAGTTAATCCCTTTGCAGGGTTGTTCATCTCAGTTTGACATTCGAGTCCGCACCAAAGGAAGTTTGGTTTGGATAATTCAATAAGGGTTCTAAAATATAGAACGTTCATCAACTATGGACTAGTCGAATCAACAAGGTTCACTAGTCTAACAAGGTTCAACAATAATGATATTTAAATTGAATAATAATCTCAAGAAGTATACAATAGAACAAATATTGTATAACAAATTCATACTTTGAAAGGATAATCAATCTTTAATATAACAATTCAAACTTGAATAATAGTAATGAGAATTTACTCAAGGTAAATAATAAACTTGAACAATGATAACAAGTAGGGGTAGGAAACTTGCCTTGTGCGTAGATTAAACTTTAATTAAACTCGTTCCTTGATTTAACTCCTACATATCAATTACGTTCACAGTACCAGTCAATTATAACTTACTAAACATCACACGTTTATTCTTTGTCTAACTCGAATTCAGGACTGTACTTAGTCATATTACCATACTTGTTTCCACATAATATTACACTATACGAACAACAAGCTAAGTATATAATCAACAATTCAATCAACATGTAATTTTCTTCTTGACTTGGTAAATACTCAATTTAATATCTCATTATATATCTAACAAGTTTTTAAATTCATTAGACAAGGTTACTAACACATTTCTATACTTGAACATAAAAATGCATTTTCTGGACATTTTGCTAAGTGGTGACTGTATTTCACTTACTCTTGGTCTTGGCGGCTTGGTATGTACTTCATGACTGGTACTGGTTGTACATCAATATGTACATGGGAAATGAACTAGGAGTTGGCACCGCGGCGCGTCACTCCAGACTCTGAATTCCTAGTTCGCGAAGAACACATAATTCAGCGAAATAAACACTACATAATCATTAATTCTCCAAATTAAACGTACCCACATGTTATAATTCATATATAATCAATACCCAACATTTATAAAGTGATTTTAACCCATTAAAACACATAATCACATAATTAAATTATGCAAATTGTACTGTTCTTGATGTTCTTGAAGTGTTGAACATAAATTCCTAAAATTCAACGCCACTGATTCGTTATAAAAACCAAATCCAACCATTCAAATTTTGTTTTGTTCGTTTTATCATGCATAATCACATATAAGTGGAAATTTTGTAGAAAATTTATGGTTGACATATTAAAGTTACGTATAAGGGCCATATGGCCATAACCCATACTCTGTAATTTTGAAGCAATCATATACTATGTATTTTCATGAAACTGATGATATGGCAACCTATATAATATATAATTGAATACGATTTGATACATATTAATACATACACAACCCATAAACATTACTCATTTCCCAAATATAGAGGTTTAAACAAAAACTTTGAAAGCCATTTTTCATGAAATCATAATGACTTAAAAGAGAAATTGGGTTTGGAGAAATTACCCAGAGTATAAAGTGTATATTTGTAGGCTTAGATGCTTTCTTCAATCACTATGTTTCTCACAAAATTCTCTGAATTCTCTCTAAAATCTCTCTGGCTCTTAGTTTTGCTTTTCTAGACTTAGCAATAATGAAAAGGGAAGAATACGTATAATACTAAAGGAGAAGACTGACGCGCGTTATGGAGGTCAGTTACCCATCATGGGTTAACTGCTCCCAACTCCCATTAGGGCTCCGTTTGGCTAGTTAGAATAGATTTCAAAAGCCATTTAATTTAATAAACCTTATCATATAGTTTGAAAATGTCACACTCCTTATAAAATAAATCTAATATTTTATTTAATTTACTTTAAATAAAATATAATAATTTATCATAAATTCACATAGTCACAATAATTAAATTTCTCATTAATAAATAATGTCAAATTATTAACTCTCTAATTAATAATTAAATTAATTAAAATACCAATAGGCTTATTAAATATTTCTTTTTAATACAATAAGCTCACATAATCACATACTTCGATAATAAAAATTCTTTACATTAATTTAATAAATGTAACACATATAATTAAATTAATCTACCATAATTTCATCAATTAATTATTTAATCTAATAATTAATTCATCGAAAAAATATTTATTCAATCCAATAAATATTAAAATTAAATTACAAAATCTCAGTTGTCACATCTTTCCCCTCTTAAAAGGATTCTGTAACCAGAATCACGACTCAATAATTTTGACCCGTTACATTCTCCCCCTACAAAGATTCTGTCCCCAAAATCGCTTACACATAATTTAATTAAATAAATGAGGGTAATTCTTCATAATATTCTCTTCGAGTTCCCACGTAGCTTCTTCAGCATTGTGGTTCCTCCAAATTACCTTAATGAAGGTATTACTTTATTTCTGAGAACTTGTTCTTTTCTGTCGACAATTTGAACAGGAATTTCTTCGTAAGATAAGTCTTTTTCAAAATGCAGGGGTTCGTATTCAATTACATGCTTGTAATTGGGTTTGTAGGGTTGTAAAACAGAAACATGGAAGACGTTGTGGACATTCTCGAGTGCTGGAGGTAGGGCTACCTCGTACGTGACTTCTCCGATTCTTCGAAGTACTTCAAAGGGTCCAATGAATCTTGGGCTCAATTTTCCTTTCTTTCCGAACCTAATCTTTCCCTTCCAGGGAGAGACCTTTAAGAACACGTAATTACCCGGTTCAAATTCAACATTCTTACGGTGTGGATCAGCGTATTTCTTCTGTCTATTTTGAGCTGCTACCAGTCGTGCTCGGATCACTTTGACTATTTTTGCTACCTGCTGTACCAATTCTGGGCCTAGCAATTGTCTTTCGTCGACTTCATCCCAATAAAGTGGAGTTCTGCACTTTTTGTCGTATAACGCTTCATAAGGCGACATGCCTATACTAGCATGGTAACTATTGTTGTAGCCGAACTCTACTAACGGTAGGCGATCGTCCCAATTTCCTTTAAAGTCCATTACACAGGCTCTTAGCATATCTTCTAATGTCTGAATCGTTCTCTCACTCTGTCCATCTGTTTGAGGGTGGTATGCTGTACTCATTCGCAATTGCGTTCCCATGCATTCCTATAGACGTTTCCAGAAATTTGATGTAAAGCGCATATCTCTATCAGAAACAATTGACACCGGCACTCCGTGCCTCGAAACAATCTCTTTTACGTATATTCTTGCCAACTGATCTAAATTGAATCTGATTTTTATCGGAAGGAAGTGTGCGGATTTCGTCAGTCGGTCAATGATAACCGATACTGCGTCATAGCCTTTCTGAGTCATCGAAAGGCCAACCACGAAGTCTATTGTAATATGTTCCCATTTCCATTCTGGGATCTCCAACGGTTGAAGCAATCCACTTGGTCTCTGATGTTCTGTTTTCACTTTCTGATAGGTAAGACACTTGGCAACACATTTTGCAACATCTCGTTTTAAATTTGGCCACCCGAAATGTTGTCGAAGATCTTGGTACATTTTGGTACTACCAGGGTGAATCGAATATCGTGAACTATGAGCCTCGCTCAAATTTTTTTCCTTAATCTCTTGTACTGGCGGAACCCAAATTCCACTTTCAAATCTCAGTATTCCTTCCTTATCCATCTTAAATCTCTGTTCAATTCCTTCAGATATCTTCTTTGTCACCTTTTTACATTCTTCATCCTTAAGCTGAGCCTCCTTTACTTTATTTAGTAGAGTTGTACCAGATTGCATCTGAAATAGCTTCTCATCAATCTCCATAGGATACTTCACTTCAAACTCCAGTTTCTCAATTTCTGCAATTAGCTCCTCCTGAGCAGTCAACCTCATCAATTTCTCACGACCCTTTCTACTTAAGGCGTTGGCAACCACATTTGCTTTACTCGGATGGTATAAAATGTCACGGTCGTAATCCTTAATTAATTCCAACCATCTTCTTTGACGCATATTCAAATCCTTCTGTTTGAAAATATATTTCAGACTCTTGTGGTCCGTATATATTTCACACTTCTCCCCGTAGAGATAGTGCCTCCAAATTTTCAAAGCAAAAACAACTGCAGTTAACTCCAAGTCATGGGTCGGATATCCCTTCTCATAATCCTTCAATTGTCATGATGCATACATGAATGACTTTGCTTTTTGCATCAAGACACGACCAAGTCCTTTATGCGACGCATCATCACTATAAACAACAAAATTTCTTGTATCGTCCAGGAAGAGACAACACACAGTGTGTCAGACTCAACCTCTTCTTCAATTCTTGAAAGCTTTCCTCACACTTCTAAAATCTAAACAAATTTCACGACTTTTCGAGTTAAATTAATTATGAGTTGCGATCTTGGAAAAGTCTTGTATGAACCTTCTATAATATCCTGCCAATTCAAGAAAACTTCGTACTTCCGACGGCGTCCTTGGCTGATCCCAGTTAATCATGGCTTCAACTTTGGATGGATCTACTGAGATTCTGTTTTTATCGATCACGTGCCCAAGAAATTGCACTCGTTCAATCCAAAATTCGCATTTCAAAAACTTGGCATACAACTTTTCCCTTCTTAATACTTCCAATGTTAATCTCAAATTCTCTTCATGTTCTTCCTTGGTTTTCAAATAAACCAAAATGTAATCTATAAATACCACTACGAACTTGTCCAAAAACGGCTTGAACACACCATTCATTAGTCCCATAAATGCTGCAGGAGCATTCGTAAGACCAAACGACATTACTAAAAATTCGTAGTGACCATATCGTGTTCTGAATGCTGTCCTCGGGACATCCTCTGGTCTCACCTTTAGTTGATGATAATCGCTTCTTAATTCTATCTTGGAAAAATATCTTGCTCCTTTTAATTGATCAAACAGGTCGTCGATCCTCGGTAATGGATATCTGTTCTTAATCGTGACCTTATTCAGTTCTCTGTAGTCAATGCAGAGCCGCATCAATCCGTCCTTCTTTTTCACAAATAACACCGGCCCTCCCCACGGCGATTCGCTCGGTTGAATGTACTTCTTGTCCAGTAATTCTTGTAGTTGTACCATTAGTTCTTTTATCTCATGGTGCCATTCGGTATGGTGCCTTCGATATTGGAGCAGTTTCGGGCGCCAAATCGATCACAAAATCTACCTCTCTATTTGGTGGAAGTCCTGGCAAATCGTCTGGAAATACGTCGACGAAGTCCCTCACAATTGGTATTTCTTCTACCTTCAATTCTCTTTCATTTGTTGATTATGTAAGCTAAATATCCTACGGCCTTGTCTTAATAACTTCCCTGGCTGCATCATCGTGAGATAACTCGCCGCTTGTTCAGGCGACTTGCTACCATAAAACACAACCTTTGATTTGAGTCATATGGTTATACGCTTCTTTTGGCAATCAATTCTGACCCGTAATTGAATAACCAGTCCATTCCCAAAATAACGTCAAATTCCCCAAGTCGAATAGGGATAAGATCTACGTTCATGATATTACCCTTAATATCCACTCTACAGTTCTTATGTATGTACTTAACATGGATTATTTCTCTATTCGCAATTTCTTTGTTCATGGGATAATCCAACTCATCCTTAGGCAAATCTAAATTCTTAGCAAAGTCATCGGATATAAATGAACAAGTAGCACCCGAATCAAATAAAATATAAGCATTAATTTTATTGATCGGAATGATACCTGACACCACATCGCGAGACTAAACTGCATCCTGCACCGTCATGTTGAAAGTCCTGGCGGTTGGTCGGTTTGTTGCGGTTGGTCCGTTGATAGTTAAGGCATTTCCATTGTTGCTTCCCTGGTTTCCTCCTGATCTTGACCCTCCCGATCCCTTCTTAGGACAGTCTCTTGCCAGATGGTCCTTCGAACCACAAGTGAAACAAGCACCCTTCTTTGGGTTAGCACAGTTAGGTGCTATGTGGCCTTCCTGACCACAATTGTAGCACACTCTTTTTCCCTTCATACAAACCCCCAGATGAGCTTTCCCGTAGGTCGGTCATGCTTCGATTCTTTTCTTCTGACTTCCTTGTTGATTCCCCGATGATGAGTTTTCAGCGAGGATGGCCTTTTCCAGTACTCTGACAAATATGTTTTATCTAAAACATTGATACTTTACTATATACCCAGGGCTTTAGTCCTTGTTTGAATCTTCTGGCTTTTCTCTCGTCCGTGTGTACTTGATACGGGGCGAACCACACCAACTCGTTGAATCTAGCCACATAATCAGGTATGCTCATATTTCCCTGCTTCAATTCCGAAATTGAACCTCCATCCGTTTCGCGTGAAATGGTGGAAATACATCTCAAGAACATCTCTTTAAATCTCTCCCAAGTAATTACACCTTCACCTCCACGAACTTTGTTTTTTGCCACCAATAGCTAGCGGACTTCAAACATAAAGCGTTGCAAAAGTGGTCTTCTGGTCTTCTCTAACCCTAGCAACATCGAAAACCTTCTCCATCTCCATAACCCAAGTTTGAGCCTCGATCGGGTTCATGGAACCTTTAAACTCTGGCGGTCCCACCGTCTTGAAATCTTTAAACGTAGTATTTGGTGGAGCTTGATGTTGATTATTCATTGCTCCAGTCAGTAAGTTAACCAATTGCTGAACGAGATTAGCATTGGAATTATTATTGTTATTCGTAGACTCTTCTTGAGCTGGTTGACGTTGTTGTCTTCTTCTTGGCGGCATAATTCTATTAAAATATATGCTTATTAAATCTCTATTAAATTCTCTAAATAGTTAAGACTTAACTCAACAATTTAATATAATCATTTAACACATTATCTCAAACAACTTGATATATATTCATTCAAACTAAAAGTTTTAACATCAAATGATAGCATCACTGCTATTTACATCATCTATCCTGAGATAAAGAATCTACATGATTTAAAATAATAAAATATTCCTTCGTTCATAAACACATCGGAATTTACATATAAAACTAATTAAGTCTTTCACATAATTAAACAAATTCTATCACTGTCGGTCAAGGCGCTGAATAGCCTTGCTACGCTTCTCTTCTCCATGATACGAGAGATCGTCATGCGATCCAGCATGTACGATGGAAGTCCTTCGAACTTGACGGGGTACCTCAAAACTTGATCATGGGCCTCATCCATTGCATGATTAAGTGTAGAGTATGTCTCTCTAAGCTTCGTCTTCTTTGCACGACCATCCTCTTCCGCAAGATCAGCACGACGTGACTCTCTCACCCAGCCTTCCTCTGCTATGATCAGCCTTTCAGAGCTTTCCTTAAGTTCCATCTTCAACTTTTCTATCTCTACGGTCTTATCTTCGGTTTAACCCTTCTCATGGACCAAATCCCATTCTACATTTCCCAGTCGTGAGTGAAGAGTCAAAATCTCCCTCTCCTTCTGCTCTAAAGTAATCTGCTGAATAATTGCCCGCTCAGTCAGATCCTGCACCTCATCTCGTAACTCCACGTTACGGTCGTATAATGTGTCGTACATCTCAGCATCAATGGAGTGCTGTGGAAACTCCTCTTCTTCCTCATCCTCTTCAAATTCCTCCTCAGGATCAGTCTAAGGTTAATGCTCCTGACCAACAACGGTGATCAATGGAGATGACTCCCTCTATACCAACTATTCCCCAACGACATGAATGTCTCTGGGCTCCTCCTCTATAGGTACTCGGGGTTCCTCCTCCCCTGCTCGACTAGTTCCTCCAACATTCGACATCCTGACAATAAAATTTCAAGTTTTAGTTACTAAGTCGTACTAGTGAGCACATAATTTAACACATAAGCACATAAAGTCTTTTATTATCTTCAATGAATTACAAAAATTCATTTCCTAGAACTCGATAAGAGTTTTCCATCACTGTGTTCTTTTCTATAAGGCTACTACCTAAGGTTGTTCCCCCACCTAAGGTTCATAACCTACAGCTTTGACACCAACCTGTGACACCCCCAAATCCGGTACTTCCATTTCCACAGGATTTGGTGTTCACTGTACAAACATCATCCATCTATCTACCAATAAATAAATACAAACCATGCAATAGATAGAAATAATAATAAATCTCCCCTTATGGGGTTACATCAACTATATAATAAATAAATCCCAGGTTATTCTAACCTTAAATCATCTGTGCGGAAACATAAACAAATAAGTCTTAAGTAACATCAATTCTAATTATCATTACATAACCACATAAATAATCAATCTTCATTACTTGCTAAGCTTGCCCTTGCCTTTACTAGTGGAAGGTTTGTCTGCTCTTTCATTCTTAACTGCAATGTTATTATTACGCAAGAGTGAGCATGATTGCCCATAAGTATAACAATATAACAATGAATAATAACATGCGAAAGAAATAATAACTTCGAATATAAAAGCTCAACTTTTGAATCAAGAATGAATAACAAGAATTAAAAGATTTCTGAGGGTTATAAGACCTTGAACTATGTCCTAGGTTATCAAGGGTTATACTTGAAACCTTTAACAGTCATAAGACTATGGACTCTTCTTCTCGTACTTAAGGGGATCAGCCCTTAGTACCATACTGTGCACAATATCTTAACGCTAACGCATAAGTAAATCCCTTTGCAGGGTTGTTCATCTCAGTTTGACATTCGAGTCCGCACCAAAGGAAGTTTGGTTTGGATAATTCAATAAGGTTTTTGAAATTTAGAACATTCATCAATTATGGACAAGTCGAATCAATAAGGTTCACTAGTCTAACAAAGTTCAACAATAATGATATTCAAATTGAATAATAATCTCAAGAAGTATACAATAGAACAAATATTGTATAACAAATTCATCCTTTGAAAGGATAATCAATCTTTAATATAACAATTTGAACTTGAATAATAGTAATGAGAATTTACTCAAGGTAAATAATAAACTTGAACAATGATAACAAGTAGGGGTAGGAAACTTGCCTTGTGCGTAGATTACATTTTAATTAAACTCGTTCTTTGATTTAACTCCTACATATCAATTACGTTCACAATACCAGTTAATTATAACTTACTAAACATCACACATTTATTCTTTGTCTAACTCGAATTCAGGACAATACTTAGTCATATTACCATACTTATTTCCACATAATATTACACTATACGAACAACAAGCTAAGTATATAATCAACAATTCAATCAACATGTAATTGTCTTCTTGACTTGGTAAATACTCACTTTAATATCTCAGTATATATCTAACAAGTTTTTATATTCATTAGACTAGGTTACTAACACATTTCTAAACTTGAACATAAAAATGCATTTTCTGGACATTCTGCTAAGTGGCGTTGCGGCGCCTTTTTTATCTGGTACCGGTCTTTAGCAGCAGTGTGGTGTGTGCATGGCATGGGTACTGGGGAAATGAACTAGGAGTTGCGCAGCGGCATGATCGACACTCCTGCACTCATTTTGATTTCGATTAGCGAAGAACACGTAATTGATGAAATAAACACTACATAATCATTAATTCTCCAAATAAAACATACTCACATGTTAGAATTCATATATAATCAATACCCAACATTTATAGAGTAATTTTAACCCATTAAAACATATAATCACAGAATTAAATTATGCAAATTGTATTGTTCTTGATGTTCTTGAAGTGTTGAACATAAATTCCTAAAATTCAACGCCACTGATTCGTTATAAAACCAAATCCAACCATTCAAATTTCGTTTTGATCGTTTTATCATGCATAATCACATATAAGTGGAAATGTTGTAGAAAATTTATGGTTGACATATTAAAGTTACGTATAAGGGCCATATGGCCATAACACATACTCTGTAAATTTTGAAGCAATCATATACTATGTATTTTCTTGAAATTGATGATATGGCAACCTATATAATATATAATTGAATACGATTTGATACATATTAATACATACGCAACCCATAAACATTACTCCTTTCCCAAATACAGAGGTTTAAACAAAAACTTTGAAAGCCATTTTTCATGAAATCTTAATGACGTAAAAGAGAAATTGGGTTTGGAGAAATTATCCAGAGTATAAAGTGTATATTTGTAGGCTTAGATGTTTTCTTCAATCATTGAGTTTCTCACAAAATTCTCTCTGAATTTCTCTAAAATCTCTCGGCTCTCGGTTTGCTTTTTCGGTGCTTAGCAATAATGAAAAGGAAGAATCATTATAATAATAAAGGAGAAGACTGATGCGCGTTATGGAGGTCAGTTACCTATCATGGGTTAACTACTCCCAACTCCCATTAGGGCTCCGTTTGGCTAGCTAGAATAGATTTCAAAAGCCATTTAATTTAATAAACCTTATCATATAGTTTGAAAATGTCACAGTCCTTATAAAAAAATCCAATATTTTATTTAATTTACTTTAAATAAAATATAATAATTTCTCATTAATAAATAATGTCAAATGATTAACTCTCTAATTAATAATTAAATTAATTAAAATACCAATAGGCTTATTAAATATTTCTTTTAATACAATAAGCTAACATAATCACATACTTCGATAATAAAAATTCTCCACATTAATTTAATAAATGTAACACATATAATTAAATTAATCTACCACAATTTCATCAATTAATTATTTAATCTAATAATTAATTCATCGAAAAAATATTTATTCAATTTAATAAATATTAAAATTAAATTACAAAATCTCGGTTGTCACATTTTCTCTGTATTTTCTCTCTAAACCTCTATTATTCTCCTTAGCCAAAATACGTGAAATAAGAAAAAAAAAACTAGACGCTAACCTTAGGTATAACATGTGTAAACATAAACTGAAACCCATGTTCTTTTTCAGTAACAAAACCTAACAAGCGTCAGCTCAAATAAGCCAAAGGCCACAAGGCCCTGTTTGGCTAACCAGAAACTCTCCTAACTAAATTATTTTAATAACATTTATATTATATAGTTTTATGTCAGACTTTTAGTTGATTAATTTAAATAACTTAGTTTAGTTAATTTAAATAACTTATAATACTAATAATAAAAAATCTTATTATCATTAATAAATAATTATATATCTAATTTAATTAATAAATTAGACACATCTCTATATTAAAATTATTTATTTCCTTAAATTAAACAATTCATTTAATTTAATTATTTTCTTAAATATTAAGCAATTGATTTAATTTAATTACTTCCATAAATTAAATCCATTAGATAAAATTATCATTATACAAATTAACACCAATTAATTTAGTTACCAAATTAATTCACCATAATTTATCAATTATTTATTTTCCTTAATAAATAAATTATTTAAAATATTTTTTTAATTCAATAAATATTTAAATTAAATTACAAATTTCTCGATCGGTACATCCTTCCCTCCTTAAAAGGATTCTGTTCCTAGAATCACAACTCGAAAAATTCATTCATTACATTCTTCCCTCCTTAACAAGATTCTGTCCCCAGAATCGCTATACAAAATCAAGCAAACAATTGAGGATAATTCTTCATCACAACATTTTCAAGTTCCCACGTAGCTTCCTCAGCATTGTGGTTCCTCCAGATTACCTTAACAGAAGGTATCACCTTATTCCTCAATACTTCCTCTTTTCTGTCAACAATTTGAACATGGACTTCTTCATATGTTAAGTCTTTCTCATACTGTAAGGGCTAATATTCTATAACATGCCTATAATCAGGCTTATACAGTCTCAATAACGAGATGTGGAAAACATTATGGATATGCATTAACTCTGGAGGTAAGGCTACCTCGTACGCCACTTCGCCAACCCGTCGAAGAACTTCGAAAGGACCTATAAACCTAGGGCTTAATTTCCCTTTCTTGCCAAATCGAATTTTCCCCTTCCAGGGAGATACTTTCAAGAAAACATAACTACCAACATCGAATTCCTGATTTTGTCGGTGCTGATCGGCATATTTCTTCGGTCTATCTTGTGCATCTATCAATCTTGCTCGAATCACCTTGATGATTTCAATGGTTTGTTACACCAACTCTAGACCCAATAGCTGATGTTCTCCTACCTCATCCCAGCATAACGGAGTTTTACATTTTCTGCCATACAACGCTTCGTAAGGCGGCATGCCAATACTCGCGTAATAACTATTATTATATGAAAATTCAACCAACGGTAAATGATCATCCCAATTTCCCTTGGAATCCATAATACATGCTCTGAGCATATCTTCTAGTGTTTAGATGGTTCTCTCGCTTTGTTCGTCGGTTTGAGGATGGTATGATGTGCTCATTCTCAGCTGTGTTCCCAAACATTCTTGTAGTCGTTTCCAGAAATTAGATGTGAAACGTGGATCTCTATCTGACACAATGGACACAGGTACACCGTGTCTTGACACAATTTCCTTTACGTACAGTTTTGCTAACCGATCTAGGGTAAATCGAATCTTGATCGGCAAAAAGTGAGCCGACTTCGTCAATCGATCAACAATCACCCAAACTGCGCATACCCTTGTTGAGTCGTTGGAAGACCTACCACAAAATCCATTGTGATATGCTCCCATTTCCATTCTGGTATCTCTAACGGTAGCAGTAATCCGCTTGGTCTTTGATGTTCAGCTTTAACTTTCTAACACGTTAAGCATTTCGCCACACACTCAGCCACATCCCTCTTCATATTCGGCCACCAAAAATGATGTCTAAGATCTTGGTACATTTTCGTACTCCCAGGGTGAATCGAATATCTTGAGTTGTGAGCTTCACTCATAATTTCTTCTTTAATTTCTGGTACTTGTGGTACCCAAATTCTCCATTCGAACTGAAGTAACCCTTCTGAATCGATTTTGAATTTGTTTTCCTCACCTTCAACTATTTTCAGATTTATCTTGTCGCAGTCTTAATCCTGAAGTTGTGCATTCTTCACTTTATCTACCAATGTTGAATTATTTCCTATCTGGAACAACTTTTCATCGGATTCTGTTGAATATTTAATTTCCAACTACATTTTAGCCATTTCAGACTCCAACTTATCCTGAGCAGTCAACAACATTAACTTCTCTCATCCCTTCCTACTTAACGCATCAGCAACAACATTCCAACATTCACCTTTCCAGGATGATAGAAAATCTCGCAATCATAATCTTTGATTAGTTCCAACCATCTTCTTTGTCACATGTTCAAGTCTTTTTGTGTAAAGATATACTTCAGACTTTTATGGTCAGTATATATTTCACATCTCTCTCCATAAAGATAATGTCTCCAAATCTTCAGGGCAAACACCACTACCGCCAACTCTAAGTCATGAGTCGGATACCCCTTCTCGTAATCTTTTAATTGACGTGATGCATACGCAATAACTCTGCCATTCTGCATAATCACACAGCCTAGTCCTTTATGCGATGTGTCACTATACACCACAAAATTCCCTGTATCATCAGGCAATGACAACACAGGTGTTGAGCTCAATCTCTTCTTCAATTCGTCAAAACTTTCCTCACACTTCTCCGTCCAAACAAACTTAACCGCCTTTCTGGTTAAAATCGTCAACAGAGTCGCAATTTTTGAAAAATCTTGAATAAAACGCATATAGTAACATGCCAACCATAAGAAACTCCTTATCTCGGACGGTGTCTTGGGCTGATCCTAGTTTACTACAGCTTCAACTTTTGATGGATCTACCAAAATTTTGTCTTTATCAATAACATACCCGAGAAACTGTACACGTTCCATCCAAAACTCACATTTTGAAAATTTTGCGTACAACTTCTCCTTTCTCAATGTCTCCAACGTTAATCTTAAGTGTTCTACATATTCTTCCTTAGTCTTAGAATACACCAAGATATCATCAATAAACACTACCACCAATTTATCTAAGAATGGTTTAAACACCTTGTTCATTAAATCCATGAACGCTGCAGGTGCATTGGTTAAACCAAATGACATAACCAGCAACTCGTAATGACCATACCGAGTTCTGAATACCGCCTTCTTGACGACGTCTTCCGCCTCACCTTCAACTCGATGATAACCACTCCTTAAGTCAATCTTTGAAAAAATATCT